>QLNU02014176.1:31785823-31799447 GCA_006491805.2 Dysdera silvatica | reverse complement strand
AAAAATTAAAATTTCAAAATTTAGTTAGAATTTTTTCGATATATAGATTTATTTGTATACTTCCTGAGGTTGCTTGGCAACGTATGTTTTCCCAGAAGCACTTTGTTCCATGACGGCCACCATTGGAAATCGATGGAAAATTGTTTTAGAGCATTGCGAGTGAATTCACATTCTATTAAACTTCATATTACGTAAGTTCCCTGCCAATTTCATTAATTAGGTTATACCATTTCAAAATGTAGCTAAACATCTATATAATGTGTTTGGTTAAAAATATTAAGTACAACAGAATTTATATATAGGAAGTATTTTAAAGGTAATTTTTCCTGTAACGAGTGTGACCAAAAGTTGAAAAGTTTCAATAGTGGAAGCAGGATGTACTTGATTTAGTTAATTTTTTTTATTTTCTTAATAGGCTGATAGCACTTCTTAAAAACTAATTAGCATGAAATTTCTTTTTACCAGTAATAAGTTAACCCTAACTTGTGTAACGTAAGTGACCATAATAGATCGATAACAAAAGTTTGGTTTACATCATGAATTAAGGGTTTTATAGACTAGTCAAAAACAAACCATGACAACTATAATTGCTTAAACCTAACTTTACTCATGTTCTTAAAAAGGTTTTTTTTTTTTTCAATTTTCGAATAGGTGTATTTCAGTTTAATATTGATTAGTGCAATGTTATTACTATTTGGTTCTATAATTGTTTTTAAATTTTATGGGATTTTTAGACTTGAAAGAGTTTCAGTTAACTGAGTAACTTAGAATATGGTTAATGATGATTAGTTGTGAAATAATTAGTAAATAAAATAACAGTTAGGTCTAACTATGTCTTCAATAATTTGAAAAGCCGGCATACAAATATTGAAATTGTTGTCACATTAAAGGAAAATAACGGATGCATTGAAGATAGTCTACATTGAAACTACAATGAATTTAGGTCTTCTTACTTTGTTTCAGGTTAAGTATGCCTCTGACTTCAGCAGAAAAAATGCAGCGCTACCGCCAAAAACTTGGAGACAAAGGCACATACAACAATTATAAACTTAAAGTTAAAACCGATGTACAAAAGAACAGAAAGAAAAACAGCGAAAAGCTGAAAACATTACAATATGAAGGAAGAAAAAATTGGAAATGAAGGGGAAACAGTGCGATGTGTAGGAACCGGAAAGCTGAAGTGAAGGCACTAGCTAATCATAACAATAAGGAGTCATTACCTGCTTTCAAATCAGCAAAATCTTCAGGAAAAGCCACAGTTTGACTTAAACATGCTCTTTCAAAGTCACCAAGAAAAAGAAATACTGTAGTAAAAAAACTTTTTGAAACAATTTTTAATAAGAATTCAAATCCATATCCCTCAGCATCTCCAAGAAACCCTGGCCCTACAGGACTGTCTGTAGAAACTGAAAATTAAATTACACAGTTTTACGAGCGTGATGGTATTAGCAGGCAAGCTCCAGGAATTGAAGATACTGCTCCAGGAATTGAAGATACTGTTACAATTAGAAGAAGCGATGGTTCAAAGGAAAAAGTACAGTGTGGACATCTGTATTCTTCAACAACAGAAACATTTCAGTTATTTCAGGCAGATTATAAAGATACAAAAATTGGGAAAAGTAATTTTTTTTTATTTACGTCCAAAACATGTTTTTCCTAGTAACAAGATGCCTCATAATGTATGTCTTTGTAAATACAATAAGAACTTTAGATTAGCAATTAACTGCTTTAGTAGTGTCAATAAAGCTTTCCCAGTATGTGGATATGAATTTCCAGAAAAGTTCTTGTGTGTCCAAGCTACCACAGAGTGTTGGACATATCAGTGTGTAAAGTGTCAAGATACACTGAAGAAAAGCTTAAACAGACACCAATTCACAGCTGACAATCTTGCTACAGTTTCTTGGTCACTGTGGAAAGAATGTGAAGAAACTCGACTATCAAATGTGATTGAGGAAGGAACTGTTGAAGAATTAACCGGGCATATTCTTTCCATGGCATCTAAGTATTTTGAACATGTTTACATAAAAAGAGAACACGCACGTTATTTCGAAAGTGAAAGAGAAGCTATATCTTTGAATGTTAATAGAAGCCAATGTTTAATTCAGGTAGATTTTTCTGAGAATTATACCCGTTTTTACATAGATGAAATACAAAACGTATACTGGAACCAAAGTCAAGTTACTCTATTCACAGTATGTATGTGGTATGATTCAACAGGATGTTTCATTGTGTTGGTATCGGACAATTTACAAAAATCCAAGGAAACTGCCCCAGTTTACATGGACCATGTCTTAGAGCAATCGCCTAAACATATCAAAAGTGTTAATATTTGGTCTGATGGGCCTAGTTCTCAATTTAAAAATAGATTTATTACTTACCCTTTGGTCAATCTTGAAAAAAGACACAATATTAATCTGACTTGGAATTATTTTGCTACTTCCCATGGGAAAGGAGCAGTTGATAGAGTTGGAGCTGCTGTTAAGAGACAGGTGAGAGAAGCTGTTAAGCTAAGAAAATATACTGTAAGAAACGCTTGAGTTTGAGAAATGTGCAGAAAATGCAACAAAAGTTTTTGTTGTAAACATTACTTCTGAAGAAATAAGTAGGCGTAACAGAGAACTTAATATCATGGATATCATCACAAAGGCTCCAAGCATTCCTGGAATGTCCAAGATACATGCCATTAAAGTAGTCAACAATGCCAGCATACCACTGTTTCTCTGTGCACAACTGTTACAAAATTGTGGTACTACTAATGATCATGATACGAAAGTTAATGGCTGGGTATTGGTTAATTATACAGGAGACAATTACCCAGGTATTATCAGCGAAATTGATGGAAATGAATTTAAAGTAAATGTAATGGAGCAAATAGGTAAGACCTGGAAGTGGCCTGAAACCCTTGATGAAATTTTTTATGTGAAAGAAAATAGTGTATGCAAGATACCTACACCAGTTATACAAAATGCAAGGGGACACTTTAAATTTGTTTTTTGGTTTTACGGCTCAAAGACTACAGTGGTCATGCTGCGCCGGCACTTTAAATTTACAGATATCCAAGTTAATACTGATAAATATTCTTGAGGCTTCCCTTACAAATGTTTGTATTTTTTTCCTAACAAATTATGTATTTTTGTCAAATCAGTTACTGACCTACTATCGCCAAATACTACTTCATTAAATACTGCTTCGCTTTAAACAAATATATATGTATATTACTTTCATCTATAAACTGCTACATTGTTTAGTCTAGAAGCTATTAGCCTCAGAGGTGTATGCTATCCTTCCTTTCTTTGCACGAAAATGGTCTGTACCACTGACTTTAAACTGCTTATATACTTTATATTACTGAATAAATATTACCTTATAATTTTCAGAGCATGTTGTGTTTAAATTTCTATAATTATATTAGTAACCTTCAATCAAGTGTCAGGAAAGGTTACAGTGAGTATTACTTAAAGTTTATAGTACATATTTAAAATCAATTTTGACTAGTAATGTAAGTGACCAAGTACATATTTTATTTTGCCGAGTCTATTAAAATCTCATTAACTAAATAAAAATATTTTGCAATTCTTTGAATAGTTGTCTATCACAGTTAAAAGTTGTGAATGTTAAACCAGAATAACGGAACAAAAATAAAATAATTAGTTTTAGTTTTAAAATTCTTTTTTTGTGTGCGTAACGTGACCGTGACAGTTAAATTTTTTTTCTGTTTATGTATACAAATTTAAAATCAAAACCACAGTAGATATAAAAGACTTGACCCATTGTATGAAATATATCATAACATTCGAACATGCAGGTCACATCATCAGCACATTGCATGTGAAACAGCAAAAATGTTTAAATGTAATGTAAGTGACTGTGAAATGAACCTATAGATTAAATAATTTAGCTAAAAACACTTTTTGTTTTTCAAGTTTTAGTTACATATTTGGCAAACATTTTCTTCTGAAAAATATATAGGCTTAATAATTTTATATAAATTATATTAGTTTTGGTGCAAAATGGTAACTTTTGGAAGAAGTTTAGTCAAAAGTACAAGTTTTTCAAATTTTTCAGTAGGTAATGTGGTATGAAAAACACAGTTCAGGAAAATTATTTTAATAAGTTATTTATTATAACAATGAATTTCAAATTTCCCTGACTTTTACAGTCAGAAAAAACTTCCCTGACTTTTCCAGGTTCTTCAGAAGAGTAGACACACTAAATAAAATACACCAAAATGAATTTTAAGCATTCCTATAAGGAGCTCCAAGCTACAGCTCTGATTAAAAAAACTCTCATACATTTTTTTTAAACAGTTTGGCGTTTTTATTCCCATCACTAATGTGCAGTAATTACGTTAATAAAATGATTTTAGCTTTTTGTGCTTGACAGAGTAGGGACCCACAGTTTTCTAAACCTTTGTTTAGGAAATCAAATATAGGATTTTCTGCATGGCGAATAAACATGTTATCACTACAGGACTCAGTTATTTTTGGGTAATTTGTCCTGTTTGCAATATAGCTGATCCAACACCATTTAGGATCCTTTATTTTAATGGCGATGTCCAGCCCTCGCTAGCTTTCATATCCAAGTTTGTTGTTTAAATATCCTGCAGTCATTCTAAAATTTTACCCAAGATATACAGCAACTCCTCTCAATAGCGTATTCCATTGATGACTATTTTCGTCTAACGATGGTATTTTGCAGTTGCAGCAGACGCCTAATTAAGAATAACACACATCCTGATTAATACCCTTTTCTGACCAACGTTTTTCTCACATCCCTTGGAAGTTATTAATGGGAGGGAGATTACTGTGTATGTTACATAATTATAATGCTATGGTTTTAAAGCGCAAAGGCAGCCAAGATTGCCATGCTGCACTGCGAAACTCGAACCTTTCATCCAAGAAATCAACCACCAAAGAAGGTGTCAGCAAAAAAAAAAGCAAGCTGGGTCCTGAAATTAAATCAGTATTATTCATATGATAACTAAACGCATTACTATGCTACTACAGGAAAATTATCTTGTGCTATATGTTCAAGTTTAATCATATAAACCAGTGGTTTCCAACTGGTGGTCCGCGATACGAGTCATTATTTAAAACAAAAATAATTGAAAAAAATACTTATAACGATGAAATTGATGGTATATTTGTAGTATTTTACAATCTGACGGAACTTCAGAAAACGGTTCGTATTAAAAGTGTATGTCTTTACGAGATTTAACTGTAGTATTATTAGATTTTTTTTTCTTCCTAAGAACGATTTTACAGACACGTTTCCCCCCCCCAAAAAAAGACCAGGCTCCCTTTTTTATTCAGGTCTTGCAGCCAATTCGTGAGAATTTTTCAAAGTGGTCCGCAGCTTAAATTAAGTTGGGAACCACCGACATAAAAAAAAGTATCAAAAAATAATTAGAATTTTAATTAAACACCTTACCTTTTGTGAAACAGGTTTCGTAGATTTTTCTACAATTTTCTTTGCAGCTTTTCGCTTCCTGACAGTAGTGTCAACTTCTGAAATGCATGTTTCCGTGACAAGTGCTTGTAGAAGTGGCGGGGACATTTCATGATCTGGAGTAGAATTATTGCCTTGTACATCACTGTCATCATCGATTCCCACTGCAGGCTCAAGGACTGGTGGTGGCGAAATTGACTTTTCAGGTGAAAATGATTTTGTGCCAGCCTTTTTCGCTTTAATTTTATGTTTCTTTTTGTCCTTAGGAGATTCTGATGGTGATGAGCTCGTTTTGTTCTTCACTTTCTTTTTTATCTTTTTTAATCGCTCCTTTTTCAGATGTTTGTGCTTCAAGTTCCTCTTCTGACTTTCACCATCTGACTTTCCTGATTTCCGAAGGAATTCATTGATCCGAACTCTAGCTTTATTTTCACCTTGAGACAGGCCCTTTGAAAGATCTAAATTAAAAATAAATAACCCATTTCAGTTTCGAAAGCAGAGAGAGAGATATTCAATTTTGCTTCTTTGTTATGTGAGTTGTATGGCGTAAGGACAATGAAGGTAATGTTGTGCAAAGATCTACAAATTTCTAAGAAATTTGAACCGCTTAAGGATTATGGTGAGGTGTTAGTCAGTACACATTCTGTTCTGACCTAGTTGGGAGTGGAACCAGGGATAACCATGCACTAGGCAAAACGTGTTACCACTGGACCACCATGGGGCCCAGATTCAATTTTATCACACTGGAACTGAGAAAACGAATACACAAATTTGGTTAACTGTTTTTTTTTTGTTTGTGGTTTTATGGCTCAAGGACTACAATGGTCATGCTGCGCTAGGACAACTGCTTTCCTAGGGAACCAAACCCCGGACTACAGTGAGCAGTGCGATCTTTATGAGATCTCTGAGTAAGCGTTCTTTGCACTGCTGGGAGTCAAACCCGGGTTAGCGGCGCACTAGGAGAACGCGTTACCACACTGCGCCACCGCAGGGCCTTGGTTAACTGATAAAAAATTGTTTGTGCTTTCATGTCAAAAGTCAAATAAGGTCATACTGCACCAGGACCTATGGTTTTTCAAAGGGAGCCGAACTGCGGTTGAATAGGGAATCTTTGAGAAATGTCAAATCTTAAGAAAATGGATTCGGAGGAAAGCTACATGTATTTGGTATTAGCAGTAATCAAGCCCAAATTTTTGGTGTGGTAGACGAACACTCATCTTCGTGTGACGATGTATGGTTTAATTTTGACATGGTGTCAGGCTAAATTCAGCTTCAAACTTCCTTGACCTTTCCAGGTTTTCTTTAACCAAACCTTGATGGATCTCCAGTCGACGATTATAGTAAACATGTTGCAATGCATTAAAATTTACGTAATCAAAACAAGTTTCAAGACCACAAAATTCACTAACACAAACCAAAGTCCGTGTCAATTCGATTACAGTGAATTACAAGTATAAAAACTGTAAAATAAGATCATTTCTTTAAACTAAAAACTTACCATTAATTAAATTTTTACAACAACGTTTTAATTTGGTGTTATAAATACAGGTTCAACCACATAATCGCAAAGAGCTGAAACTCCATTTTCTATTCCATTTAAAAAGTATGTATAGTCATACATAAGGAAAGGAGACTGGTGTGATTAGAATCCCTCAGGTGAGACAATTTGGCTTTAAAAACGAACCCCCCCCCTCACGTTTTAGTTGTGTTTGGAAAACATTCTTTCCTGAGAAATGTAGGCTTAGTAAGTTTATACAAAATATTGAATTTTTTTTCAATGAAAGGTGATTTTAAAAGCAAGATGAATCAAAGGTATAAGTTTTTCAAAATTTTCAGTATGCAATGTACTATGAAAAGCACAGTTTAGGAAAATACTTTAATAGGCCATTTATTATGACACTGAATTTTAAATTTCCCCGACTTGACTTTTAAAGAGTACTCTCCTTGGTTAACACACATAAGAAAAGAACCTTATATGGCTGTATTAGTGGCCCAGCAGTCAAGGCATTGGGATGGAACCTAAATATCTTTGATTCACCTGCATCCTTGATATGTGTGGCAAATTTTTTTTTCTTTCACCTACAAACACAGGTTCCAGTATGAACTGTATAAAAATGGAGTGTTAAAATTTTTAATCATATTGAATAACCCTACCGTACCTGCTTTTAATTCTCGAAGAAAATTTCCCTTACAGTTAAATATATTCATTTTAAACAATGGAAATAGAAGAATATATTCTTTTAAAATAAAGCGAATAAAAGAATACAGGGTGGCTATAATTGGAGGTGAGATGATTAGAGCCTGATAACCAAAAAATCTATTGAACCAAATTTGATGTACATACTCCTGGAAAACGGGAATTTAATTAAAAAAAAATAAAAAATATATATATGCAGGGTAGCCCAAAAGAAACTTTTCCTATGTACAGAGCATTAGCAAGTGCAGTTTTTGATACACTGAGATGAAATTCGAGACACATACTTTAAAAAATATGCATTCCAGATATGCAGGTAAAAAGTAATATAGTGATCCCAGAATTAGGGTTTGACCATACAAATTTCAGAAATTTCGAACGGTAACATTACTTTTTTTTAATGTCATCCTGATCAGAATGTGCAGAAACCATAAAAAGCATGCACCTCTTTTTTTTTTTTTTAGGATAAAAAAATTACTTAGAAATAACACTCGTTCATTTTACTGACTTCATTGGTAATTTATAATTACAGTTTTTTAAGTTTGAAACAGTTCAAGCTGTTTCACTTAGGTTCATCAACCTTGTACATAATTTCACTTTCCGTATTTAGTAACCATAAACAGCATGCACTTTATTTAATTTTTTTTTCTTTTAAAGGATTGAAAATGACAGAAATAACACTTTTAAGTTCAATGAAAATTTACAGAAAACCCCGACGAAATAAAAGAAACGAGATGTACAAGATTTGGAACATAAATAAAAGAAAACAATTTGGATTGTTGCTAACTTTAAAAACTGTAATTATAACCAATGAAGCCAGTTAAACAAATAAGTGCTGTTTCTAAGTCAGTTTTCATCCTAAGTTTCTGTACATGCTGATCAGGATGACATTAAAAAAAATAGCAGTGCTGCGACTGCAAACTTCCGAAATTCGTGCAGTATAATCATAACCGTGGGATCACAGGTTGTTTTTACCTGCATATTTCTCGAGTGATTATTTTTTAAAGTACGAATTTCAAATGTTATTTCAGTGCATCAAAAACTGCGCTCCCTAGAGCCACATAAGTAGCCAAAGTTTCTTTTAGACCACCCTGTATGTATATATTTATATATTGCAAGTGCAAAATTTCGGTTACATAAAGATACCAAAACTATCAAACTTGGCAAAGGGGTGAGGCAGGGAGATACCATTTCTCCAAAACTTTTTACTTCTGCTTTACAGATGATTTTTCAGCTGATAAATTGGAATAAAAATAAATGGTGAATATTTAAATCATCTGCGGTTTGCTGATGACATTGTTATTTTTTCAACGAACCCATCAGAACTCCAAGACATGGTACAGGAGCTCTCAACTAGAAGTAAAGAAGTTGGACTCAAGATGAACCTACAAAAAACTAAGATCATGTTCAATAATTTCGTAGAGGAAACAAAAATACAAGTTGACAACACTGAGCTAGAAATTGCTGATTCATATATTTACCTTGGCCAGCTGATTTCAATGGATGGCGATATTATGAAAGAACTCAACAGACGTATTAAACTTGGCTGGAGTGCATTTGGAAGAAACAGTTTTATCCTGAAGGGGAAATTGCCTTTGTGTCTAAAAAGAAAGGTCTTCAACCAGTGTGTATTGCCAGTCCTCTCTTATGGATCAGAGACATGGAGTCTAACAGTTGGAGCAATACGAAAGTTACAGACAACGCAAAGGAGCATGGAGAGGTGCATGCTTGGAATAACTAGGAGAGATCGAAAAAGAAACACTTGGGTGAGAGAGCAAACTAGAGTAGAGGACATCATTGTTAAAGTAAAAGGGCTGGGCATATTGCAAGAAGAACTGATCAACGATGGACAACAGAAATTCTGAACTGGATTCCAAGAGACCACCGAAGACCTAGAAAACGTCCTCAAACTAGATGGGTGGATGAAATAAGAAAACAGGTTGGGGTGACGTGGAAACGAATGGCCCAGGATAGACTTGTGTGGAAAGCATTTGGAGAGACCTTCATCCAGCAGTGGATAGATAATGGTTGAATATGATGATGATGATATATATATATTACCAACAGAAGAAAAATAGCACTGAAATTGCAAAATGTGCATATTTTCACTCAAAAATAGCTAATTATGAAAATTCTACCAAATTGACAACAACTGCCAAGATGTGTTTTATGACAACATCAGGAAATGTGTTTCATGCTTGTTTAATAAGACTGACATGCTATGCTACCTTAGCATGATCATACTTTGCTGGTGAAGTTTTTTTTTATTAAAAAGGTGATAATGATAATGCTACATGCTTCAGGAATATCAAATTTTTTTTTTTTTTTTAATTTAAAAAGTCAAAATTCCATGACATAAGGAGTAAGTATACCAAATTGTGTTGAGTTTTGTTAAATACATTTTTTGTTATTAAGCTCTAAACACATTACCTTTAATTATGGCCATCTTGTACATTTGTCAAACTTAGGGATATTGGCTACCTCTATTATGATTACAGCTACACAGACACTTTAATATATAAAACAAAAATGCATATACCTTTTTTAAGCTTAATATCTTTGTTTTTCTTATGTTTCTTCAATTTGTGTTTTCTTAGAAGCTTTCTTGTAAGGCTCCGTATTCTTGCACTAGTAAATTTCACATACGTGTCTGACTCGTCACTGGTATCAATGGCAGAACTAAGTTTACTCAATTTGAACTTCTTCGGTTTTGGCTCTGATGATTTGTCCTCTACAGCTGTAGATGCAGATGTGTCACCGAGTCTATCAAAGTGCTTCCGCTTGTGTTTCCTTTTCAAAACCTTTTTCTTTTCCCGCTCCCGTGTAAGGAGACATGTGACACATTTGTTTTTCTCCTTTGAGTACCACGCACGATCGAAGTCTTTATCCAATTTACTAGTTTTGTTTTTATTGTTTAATAAAAACTTCTTCCGATCTTTGATTCTCGAAGCTTCTTTCCGACATTTCTTACAACTCTCCGGCTTGACATACTAAAAAACCAACGAACATTCTGCATTTAATAAAAATTTTTTTATTTGAATACTAGTACACATGTTTGTATATTAATAGCAATACATATCAAACTGAATTGAAAGATGTCAGTAACGGTAGCGATCAAGGCTAAAATTATAGGGATGGTTTTGAGAGTATACCATATCCCATACAGCTCCAACCCCAGCTAGTACATGATTTATGGTATGCTCTTCTTGGCTATTGAAATTTTTAAATTTAAACATAAACACAAGGTATGTAATCAAACAGGTCATTCACATGCAGATCCATCTTATCAATAAACTGTTTCATGATGCCTCATTAATTCTCATAAACACCCTTAACTGCCAACGTACGGAATTGCCTTTCTCAATACCTGATTTCACACCTGAAATCAGAATATCGTATTTTTTTGTATAAAAAACACATATATACAAGTGCAACCTTTTCTGCTCGGAGAGGAGTTAAGATACAGACAGACAGGCTACTATTTTTGCAGCCTTTCCTGGGGTTACATGTAGATAATGGAATAAAATTTAATTATATCAGATTAAATCGACATAGTGTTTGTTGTCCCTCTTGACTTTAATAAGTTACAGCTAAATACGTCTCCATTTGAACAATACTCTCTCTCTCCATTAACTATAAAATAAAACTCTTCATGATAGCAATTTTATTTTTTATATTAAGGGCCCCTGTTTTATCGTACCCCTATATTTTGAATTCTTGAGTGAAGACCTGGTGGTGATAAGCACATTTGATATATTAATATTGATCTATACTCCTGCATACAAACAATCACATAAGACACTGCTGCCCATGTCAATCATACCAGACTTGTCTTTGAATGCAGATGGTAAAAAAAGAATATGCCACACATTTTCTGCTGAAAGTTTCTAATGCAGGTGGTTTTTTTTTTTGTTTTTTTTTAAAAATCATGCACTACAGTTATTCACTCAGCAAAGAAATTTTATTTTTCATTTAGCCTTATAATCATGTTTTATTGGTAGTATCATTATTAAACATGAAAATTAATTCCCAACAAATTAAATCAAACAAAGAAAGCAATTTAAATGCACCACAGTAATATTAGCAGCATGATTGCCAGTGCACAAGACAGATTTCAATGCCAGACTGTGTCCATTAATATTCATTTATGTACACAGTTCTGCACACACACGTTAAAAAAAAAATGGCTGGTTGGTTGTAGTTTTATGGCGCAAGGACAGCGAGGATCATTCTGCGCCAAAGAAGGTGGAAAAAAAAAGTATAGCATTGATATGTCACACAGCTGAAATTGTGACATTAGCCGAAAATAATTTGGGAAGCCTTTACATACAACGATGAATGACTCCGAAGAATCATGAGGGCTTGCACATGTTTCATGACGTTTACCTAAAAGCTGACAGAATATTGTCATGTGTCAGTTTTTGCTAGGAACACTTTTGGATTGACTGTGTGTAATATTACTAAAATGCTGGATTTTTCTTTTGCACAAACAACAATGGCCATGCTGTAGCTGGACCAGCAGTTTTCAAGCTTGTTTGATCAGTTTAATTATGATTGCTTTTCTGAACATTACCGACGTCTCGTGGATCGGCGTTATATCCAGAGACGTTTCTCCTATCCCAGTGAAAAACGGTTATTTTTCTCCGAAGCATTACTTGTAACTCGTATAATGAAAACCGTGACCATCATTACCAATCAACAGTTTTTTTGGTTTGTATATTTTGTTTGAAAAAAGTATCAAGAAGCTACTGAAACAGCTGTCACGACATTAAATTATGTAATTTCTAACTGCAACAGTATTGTGTTTTATTTATCTACCAGCTTTTCAAGCCTCTATTGTCTAAAGCAGTGGTTCTCAAACTTTTTACCTCACAGAAACAGGGCTATCCCCAAAGAGTAAGTGCTGTGTGCGCTGCATACTCTCAAGAAATTTTGAAAAATACCGATTACATGCCACATACTATCAAGGACTCAAGTAAGTTTTTGTACTTGCTACTTTTTGGGCAATTTTCAACAAATCTCAGCTTTTTATTTATTTATTTTTTTTGGCTGGTCATTTACAAACTTGAATGGAAACAAATGAGGAAAATCCCTGAGGCACAGTATAGCCCAGATGCTCTTGCGCCATAAAAAAGCCAAACAATCAATCAATCAAACCCCTGAACCCCCCAAGCCTCAAAATAATATCCTGCATACGACCAGGAGAGGAATGAAAAACTGATAAAAGTGGCAACTGCCACCCTGAGCTTGGATAGACGACCAGTCAAATGCCAGTCAGTGTGGCGCGGTGACGTCACCAAATCCAGTAACTCCGCAATTTCAATACTCTTTAATTAAGACAGCACCGCATACTCTCAATAATTTTCTTCAGGACAGCCAAAAATAAGCAATAAATCTATCAGTATGAAAGGTAAGTATTACTTTTCTATTGTTGCTGGATATTGCTTATGATTAGTTAACCCTAAGTGGTTTTCATAGGGTAAAAATTACAGAACACCCGGATTTTCTTGGGATTGTTGGCAATATTTTACAAATTGCTTGTGTAACTCATAGAGCAGTGGTTCCCAACCTTTTTCAAGCTGCGACCCACTTTTACAGTAGCCAAGTAATCCGTAAAAGATTTGCAACCCCACTGTCGCCAACTGCCACATTTGCATAATAAAAGCATTTTTAACAGAGTAAAGAAAACACATTAAATATAAAAATATATTATATTAATTATATATATTAATGTATATTATAGATATGAAGTTAACAACCGTTAGTAGAACATTGCAATGTAGCCATGTTGAAATATAAAAGCGTTGGAAACATTTGGTATAAAATTCCTTACAAAAATAATTGCAACTAAAAATAGTTGTGGCAACCCCCAGGTTAGGAAGCACTGTCCTAGAGGGTAGGCGCAATGGGGTTTCACAAAATAGATTTTGAGGAACACTGACTTAAAAATCAAAGCTCAGAATATGGGGTAGCTACAAAAAA
>QLNU02014176.1:31757417-31785723 GCA_006491805.2 Dysdera silvatica | reverse complement strand
TGCATACACTAATCTTTTACTTAATTTTAGTTATACTGCTCGATAACCTGCTAACCTCAGAAGCCTACAAATTATTACACAGTAGAAAATAATTACTCCATTAACTACTAAAGAGTAAGTATCCTATTAGCTACTATGGAAAGTGATTACTGGGATTACTCTAGTGAGTGACTCTATTGACTACTCTATTAACTACAAGAGAATAGCCAATAAAGTAACACAGTTAATGAACTCATTAGAAATAAGGTAGATGAGTTAATGAATTGTTTTATTTATTAGGAGGAGTACAACAATTCATGAACAAAAGTTAAAAAGCTATAAATTACCTCCCCATTTCATTCCGAGACAACATGTCCAATAAATTCAATGTAGAGACAACATCAAGGGGACTTATTCCTGTAATTCTAGATATACCTGTAAATAGAAATAGACAATTATATAAAACCTGTGTAAGAAATTTGATTCAAATAAGAACTTCAACACACTCAGATTCTTCTCAAGGTTGATGATGTACCTCTCGGAAATCGAATGCCATGAAAGGTTGTAACATTAACAAAGGAAGCACTTTTATGTACGTCATGTCATAAGAACAACCATGACCATGTTGCGCCTGGATCTACGTACATTCCTTTGAGGAATTTGAGCCACGTTTGCAAATGCAATCAATCCTCGGGTAACAAATAAATGTGGGAGGTGGGGGGGGGAGATTAAGCACCTGCTGGAAAAGTACCTTTATTAGAAGATTGAACGTTTATTGCAATGGTCACCGTTTTTAAGAAGTTTTAAGTATTATTTAAAACAATTTTCATTCGCAAAAAGAAAAATTATTTGATTTTAGCTGAGCATACAATTACTATTTTCAGAATTTCTGGTTCATAACTGGTGAAATTTATATTTATGCTATCGCATCAGTTTGGATTCAAAATTCATTCTATGACACATTTTTGTTTTTCAAGACTTTAGGATAGGTCATCTGTGACGAGATCAATGGCCGAATACGACCCGTGGACCATGATATCTACACATGTCCAAGTTTGATGAAAGTTGAGAATGTTTGTTTGCATTTTATGGTTCAAGAACAGTTTAAGTCATATTGTGTTTGCACCTATACTTTTCAAAGGTATCTATACAACTGCCTCTCTACAGAAAATCAACTTCAGGCTTATGCACAAGGAAAGCAAACACATTACCTTTACATCATCATATGACAGTGAGAACCGAACCCAATCCTGATGACACTAAGAGTCCTCGTAGCCACTAAACACTGTTTTTTGGATACGCTTTTACAAAAAAAAAATCCTTAATTTATGCGAATAAATAATTCATCTTACTTTTGATGGAAAGTTTTTTCTTATCGTCGTGCTTTTGCAGTAATTCCAGTATTACAGATTTCCAGTATGAAACATAGCTAATGTGGCCAAGATCGGAGAGTGGTTTCTCTGGTGTTCCGTAGCGCCCCTCTTTTCGGGATAATAGGTAACCTGCAAAGAAAAAGGTGTTAATAACCACATAATTAAAACATCACATTATGAATTTTACACTGCAGAAAAACTGTCTTACCACCTTCAAGACAATAAAAATGTTATTCGGCTTCAGAGCTTCAAGAGTTATGAAAATGACTTAGAACTTACTGAAGTCAATCAAGAAGCGACCATATCCTCGCTTTTGATACGGAGGTAATGTCATGATACATGAAACATTATAGCGCTGTTGGCACTGCTTTTCCTGAAAATAAATTAAAATAAAAATTCAATTTTCTGATAAAGGAATAAAAAAACATTAACAGTGAGTCCGGCAAACAAATTTGAATAATAAATAAGCAATATAATTAGCATGAGTTTTAAAGGTAATACCAGTAAATTTTTTATTAACCCTGGTTATGGCCATGAATTCGTTATAATGAATTTCCAGTACTCGCCAGTTTATAAAAAAAAAAGCATTGGAAGCTAGTACAAAATGATTTCGTTCTTGCAAATAATAAAATCTAGTTCACAATGGTTACTGGATGTATCAAGCCCCGGCTATAATGAACAAATGATTTAGGTTAGTTTTATTTACTGTATAATTATATGGTTATATCGGATAATGGTTATAGCAGATAACGGCTATAATAAAGAAAATCCTTGATGTTCATCGTAACCAAGTTTGACTACAGTAACATTTTGAAAAGAATAACTGGTGATGTAGAATTATGACAAATCATTAACTTAGTAGTAGTAGTAAAAAAAATACCCTGCTGCTAAAAGAAGGCACAGAAAATAATTTCGGGAGGCCATCTCCCCACCTACAGATCTACCCTTGCATGTGGTGTCATAGAAGGTAGAAGAATTCTTTGACATATGAGTGGCAGTTAGTCTAACTCTGTCAAGGCCCAGTGATGGCATAATGGTAAAGGATTTGGCTATCACATAAATACAGTCGAACCTTGTTAAGACAAACACCAAGGGGGAACAGAAAATCTGTTCGTATCAGGATTGGAAAGTTTCTGCCAAGGCGGTTAAAACCTGCACGGCGGAAACTAATTTCTGCCACAACAGCAGAAACCCCAAAAAATAATTATTTTGTGCATAAAATTCTATCAAAATACCCCAAATGGCAAAAGGGAGTGTATTTTAAAGTAAAATAGGTTTAGTTACAATGTGTATAGTATTTATTCAAAGGTTACATCATAGCAAATTCACTAGCATTTAAGTTCAGGCTGATCTTTTCGATAAAGCAGTCTATAGCAAAAGATCAGTTTTCCTGCTATTTCCTAATTCAAATAATTTCTTAATTTATTATGAATAGACGAAAAGCATAAGAGACGGATTCTGCTGCCCATCAGTACTGCAGGCAACATCATTGCATACCCAAGTTATAAATCTTCATTTATAGTTGTTTCCTTTAAACTAGACCACTACATAGAAGTTATGACAGTTTCGAAAATTTTATTGGAGTAATATGTTTCAGGAAAAGGAGCGGATTTTGCTCAAAAAGCTATAATGTAAAGCAAAAAATTAAGATTAATGGATACTAGGAATTTCCTAGTATTTTCTTCCTGCTCATGTGACAATTTAGATTACATGTACATTTGATGAAGCATATAAACTGGCATATATGATGTTGAGTTATTGCCTGATAAAGTCTACTTTTTACCCTTTTTTGATTCATTTTTATGAGATTATCATCATCCATTGGAGTCAACAAGCATTGCAATAGAAAAATCACCTTTTCAAATCTTATAAAGCAGTGGTTCTTCAACTGTGGGCCGCGGACCCCTGGGGGTCCACAAGACCCTCCCAGTGTTCCACAAAGATTCGGAAAAGTACTAAGACAAGAGCAATTACTCTTTAATGCTAAGAATAAATTATGAGGGGACGAAAAATTCCTTCCTTAAATGGTGAAAATTAGTGATGAAACACTAGAAATAAATATGTATGATGCAAATTCTGGGTTTTGAACTTTGAGTTAATTCTTGGGGGGTCCGCAAGGGCGAGTGATCTCTGAAGAGGGTCCGCTGTCTAGGAAAGTTAAAGAACTGCTGTTATACAGGGCAATAGCAATAGATTTTAAAAGCTGCAACAAGTCTTTTTACATCTTTATTAATCATCTGATTATTTATGACCTGAACAGCACCTTTATATATCATCCATATCATTTTCATGATCTGCAAGTTATATGGATGATTCTTTATGAACAATTCCAAGCAATCTACCTAACTTTTCCACCTTATATTGCTGGGTATTTGTGGCTTTACAGTGTTTATGTATTCCTTTAGCCAAGCACCTTGTCTGTAACGATTTCTCAAATATTTTTGAGCAGATACCACATGCTTTACAACAGACTTAAAAACAAAAGTGGTTCATTCACTGTAATACAGCTTATTCGATTGGTCATAAACCATTGAGGCTTTTTCTTACAGCCAGTCTGTTAGTGTTTTTGCTTTTTATTTTATAGCCAAAGGTCTAATGAGGTAAAGGAGATAAATAATATGAAATAGGCCTTGTTAAATAATATGGTCTTCAAAAGTTGATATTCGTAACAAACCTTTGATTTACTCTTGAATACATTTAATTATTTTAAAATACTTTATTAAAATAATTAATATAAACCTGTATAATATGCTAAACTATTGTCATAATATATATATATTTGTAATCTTTCATTTGTTAAATGATACAATACTGTTTTCAGTACTTTTATTAGTTTCTGCCAGTTTCTCCCACTTTCTGCCAGTTAAAACCGGTTATAACCAGTTTCTGCCACTGGCATGGCAAAAACTAGTTTCTGCCGGCAGAAAGCCAACTTTGGTTCATGTTAACAGTAATTCGTTTTACCCAGAAAGGATAGTATGCGTTACAATATGACGGAACTTCAGAAAAGGGTTCGTATTAAAAGTAATTCGTCTTAAGCATGTTCGTCTTAACAAGGTTCGACTGTATTCAGAGTATAATTGCAGATGGAGCCCAATACCTGCCATTTTTTTTCGACAGATGTACAGTATGAGGGCTGATTTTTTAGGTCACAGATGTTCTGATTCCTTGGAGGACTGTTGGTTCTTTTTCACAAATAATACCTTGATTGAGAGCATACAGCTTGGAAAGCAAAACACACTTGCTTTGAACATAGCAGCATGAAAGCAAACATAGTGGAACTTCGATAACTCAAAATTTAAGAAAAAGGGCTCTTTCTTTGAGTTAATGAAGTTCAAGGGGATTTCAATGGGGCATCAAGTGGAATGGGAATCATTTCGGCCTATAAGGAACATTAGAATTCTACTGTAGTATATAAATCTATCAAAATTAAAACCATTTCCTTGTGTTTTTCTATTCCTTAAATGTGCAATGTAAACAAGTTAATATGCAGAAATGTTTAGTGAAAATTTTTAATCACAGGTTATGTTATTACCTTAGAAAAATAACCAATTAAATGGCACCCTTTGGCATCATTTTTGGTGAGGACGTAGAATAGAAATGGCTCCACGTCATGATACAATGTCTTGTGATCCAGAAAAAGCTTGGCCAACAGACACAGATTTTGACAATATGTCTTATTTGTAATCCCATCAGCTTCGAAGATACTTAAATCTCCTTTCCTATAAATCTCTTCCGCAGGGGGATGCGACAATGAACACTTGAACTGAAATAGAACACATGTTATAAAATTATGTTAACACTGCACAGAACTTTTCAATGAAACGACTAGTTGAATTTTTTTATAGTGAAAGGACAGTATAAGTCACAGTGCACCAAATAAGATGAAGCTGTACACATGATTCCAATAAAACAGTATATCACCAGCTGAAAACGTGTGAAAAATTAAAAGAAAATCATTATATATTATTTCAATAATATGACGCTTTAATGGACGATATTGCAGCATACTCTTTTCTGGGCAGGTGAATATACATGGTGTCTAAGAAGTTACTTTGAAGTTCTAAAAAATAATAATACAAAATGGTACTAAATATAAACTAGCTCTTTGCACACTGGGAAGTGAAAGGTTAAAAGTTTTAGTGGCATTGCCATTTCCTGAATGTTAGACGGCAGAGATGGTCCATTACGATGTTCAGTTTGATCTCCCAATGCAACATCTGGATTTTTTCTCATAGGGTTACATATAAAGAATATTGTCCACCATTTGCTGCTTCATAGAGGACTAGAATCAACAGCTCCCATCATGGTTATACAATGCTTGAACGGACCTGGCATGAAATTAATTACGAACGGGATGTGTTGTATGACCAATGACACATACATTGAAATGTACCAATAATTATTTTAAAAAAAGTGTATACCTTTCAGTGATAAATTTCACAAAGGATACATTTGTGGTTATTGCACTTAATTTTTCATTATTTTTTAAAAGTACAAAGAAACTTTACAGACACCCTGCATTTCCCACATATAATTCCGGTTTTTCGGTGTTTGGTATCGCATACAGACACTTGTTACACCTTAAACCCTTTATTATTTGCTAAGTGCTATTTTGTTAATCTTTAAAGTTATTTACTTTCTTATAACATACTATTAATCATGCCTCCATGGAAACAGTTAATACAACTAGCGGCATAGCCAGATATTTTGCTGCCTAGGGTGAGTGACTGTCATTGCCGTAATCGTTGCGCCTGTCATTGTTTTTTAAAGGCTAATTGCTGCTCCCTGAATTGTCCCCCCCCCCTCCTAGCTATGCGACTGAATACAATCATACTATATGCAAATCTACAACAACGAAAACAATATCCAACGATCAGTCGGCCTCAAAAATTCTACTCCTGTTGGCAGTAAGAGTTATCTTCCATAATGTGTTGTGATATGCAGAATTTTTACAGAATATTTTTTAAAGAAGAATTTCTTTTAGCATATGGACGTGGAGGACCTATCATTAGCAGGTCAAATAAATATTAACAGTGTTCTGGAAGTAAAAGTATGAATAATACCAAAGTGCTTAAAACGTTGTTAATCATACTGACCGTGTGACGTTTCAGCATTCGTTTGCTTTTCATATACTTCAAGCAGAATTCACACAAAAACAATTTCGGCAACCTTAAAAAATAAAATTTCAATGTTTTTAATTCACTGCAAAAGAATTGTAAAATTAGAATGTGCAATTATCGTTTATACATTCTGGATTTTCTAGATTATACCTACTTTAGACATTCTTGGGGATAAGGTGCAGAGTACCAGGACTGGATTTCAAACGGCCCAATTTCCAAAACAGACGGCTTGCAAGTTACTGAAGATTGCACTTCACCAGTTACCTAAAAGTATTATTGTCTTAATAAAACAACCAATAACAAATTTAAACATAACTCTAAAAATAATAAGAATACAAAAGGAACATTTGAGGATCATTTTCGTCGAATAATTAAATTTTGTCAAAACTATGAAATGTTCGCAAACCTTGATAGAAAAAATGAGAATAAACGAAAAAGGAAAAGAGTCGCCAGAACGTGAAAAAAACTTCCAATTTAACGAAAATAGTAGCTTTAGGGGCTGTTTTCAACGAAAAAAGTTGCCATAGTGGTCTAAGATCAAAAACAGTTGCAAATAGTCGCTTTTTAGTTGCATGATTTTCTACTTTCTATGTTTTAATTTATCGATCATGAGGCAAAATACCTCTTTCTAAGAAAAATATTACTTTGACACATTTTTATAGTAGCACACCTAGTAGGTAGGCAACCAGACAGAAATTCTCGATTTGTGTCAAAACTGTACGTGATAGAATTTTTTTAAGTATTTTTCCTGAAATCAGCATCCAAAAATACATAAGGAACACCCTTAACTTCGAAGAAAAAAATTTCATTACAGACCTGTGTTACTTATGGAATTGTGAGAAACTTATAGCTTGAGGAATCATACCAGAAACAGTTCTTTATCTACACCAGAATCTTACAGGGTTTTGCTAAATCTTCCAGTTAAGAAGGGCCATCTGGCATCATTTGGTGGGGGTGGAGTTTCTAGATGGGAAATTCTCAACACAGGGGTATATAAACCTAGGTTGGTTGGGTTTTTTTTTATGGCGCAAGGATGACGAGGATAATTCTACGCCAGACAAGGTGAAAACAGCTGATGGGCTTGGCCGGGATTTAAACCCGGGAACTTAGGACTTTGACTGATTCTTCATTCCAAGTTTACTTGATGAAGGGAGCAAGCAGTTGGCAATCAAAATGCCATGTTTTTAAACCTTATGCCAGTGTTGAAATATCGGTTGATATGGAATCGTGTGGTGGAATTTTATACTCTCTTGATAATAAATCTCAAATGGTTGAATGGATTTCCTCTAAGTTATTTAAATATTCTTTCAATATATTTGCAATGTACTTTTTTAAGAATTATTGCTTTAAAATATGGTTCAATTTGAGTTTTTCATTTTTTAATGTTTCATATGAAATACACACTAAAACAGTTCTCAAAGCTGTTCATTACAGTTTGGAACGTTGCTTTCACAGTTGGTTTTTGGACTTTATCATATTAAGTAATATTAATTTAGAGCTTAGAAAAAATTACTTCAGAAGCTAAATCTTGAGCCTTCTTAAACAATGCAATGTCATCTTCTGTTACTGAGATAGTGAGAGGCATTTTCTCCTTTGCTTCATCTAAACAAAGAAATAATCATTAGAAAACTAAAAGCAAAGCAGTGGTCACTGGCTTTGGAGTAAATAAAATCTATCAAATTGGGATAAAATACCTTCTTCATTTTTCTGATCGATTACGACATCTTCAACCAGTTCTTCAACGATTTCAGCAGATGGCTTCGGTACCGAGGAAGATTGTAATAGACTTTCCTTTTCAGGACCTTTATCAAGCAATGAGTTTATTTCTTCCGGGACATTATCTTTTTCAGTGACTAGTTGGTTTTCAAGTTCTTCAGTAACCGGCAGAAAAGACTTGGATGTTGGAAGAGGCAAAGATACTAAAATTTGTTCCTTACAAAGATTTACATTACCTTTGGAGGATTTGGTTGGTTTTGATGAACTGGGTTCATGAGACATTTGGCTATCGACACTTGGTGAGGAAAGCTCAACCGGAGCTTCGCAAGACCCATTGGAACTTGTTGCAATATTGGTTGCAAGATTTCTCCGGGGCCTTTTCGTTGGGGCATAATTTGGAGAACAACTTCTCACAGATCTTTTTCGAGATTCAGAATGAGCAGTGAAAAGATGGGACAAGCCATCGAAAAGGTTTTTCAACTTTGCTGAACTTCCAGGTTTAAAAGAACTTTCCGATGAAGATGAGTTTGATGAAGCATTGCTCGAGCATGAAATTGAAGACACAGATGACGATGGACTGGGTTTTGAGGGACAGTCACTTTTTGAGGGTGTCTGACATGGGTTACAAACAGCTTGGCATTGGACTTCAGTGGTATTGCTTTCTTCGATGTCCTTATCTGCTGAAAGTGTTCGATCACAGGGTTGCTTTTTCTTTCCTGAGTTAGGATTTTTCACAGGGTCTGTTGCTGCTCCTGTAAGGTCGCTTAAAGTCAGTGCGTTTCCAAGAGATGATATAGCTACACGAGATTTTCTTTTATTTGAAGGCGTGAAAAACTTGGATAAACCGTCAATGAGTCCTTTAGGTTTGGCAACATGAGTTGGTTTTTCCGATTCCGTAGCATCGGTCTTCATTTTCCCCTCTTTTTCTGTCAAAACATCACCAGACTTGACATAGGAATTTGAAGAAACCTTGCTTGTTCCATCGGGAAAAGCCAGACAGGAATTATTAGAGTTTGAGACACTCAACGAAAATTCATGTCGCCGATGCCACTGCTTCTTAAGAGGAATTTGTGAGGGCGGCCGGCTAAAAAAAAAAAATTATAAATACGAGGTAATTCTGAAATAGGAAAATTAAAATTCATTTCTGATTTTAAGGTGCATTGTGAATACATATCTTCTTTTAAATACAATTTGATTTGAAACATAATGTGATTGTGGTTAACACAGAAAAGCCTCCAGGGGGTGGTATTTTTTTTATATTGCATGGAATATTTATATGGTAAGATGTTCCAACCACCAAATACGTAGCTCAAACTAGAGCTGTCCGTATTATGATCCAAAAAAGTATGTTTTATTTTGAACTATAAATCATGGAATGTTGGGTGTTTAATCCTATAATGACATATCTTTCTCTACAAGAGTTTGAATATAAGATAGGGGTAGGTTTGTTTATTAAAGCTATTACAATCCTTCACAGGGATAAGCACAATAATCAGTGGTTAACACATTAAGAGTCTATAGGGTAGTATTTTTATAATGTCATGGAGGAGGGGGTTTAATGAGAAGTGCTGGTTTGACAATCCACATTTTATGCTCAAACTAGAGCTAGACATAACCCACCATTACAAGATCTAGTAGACCACAACGAAGGAAAAAGGGTTCCAATTTGCATTGAAGAAAAAAAATTCCCTAACTTTTTTAGAAAAATTTCTTGACTAATCATAAAATTTTCAACTGAATTTTGGTTGCAGGGGAAAATGACTTCACGTTCGTGGGGGATTTATCTATTCAAAATAGACGTTAAGAAAGTTCCCCCCCACCCCACGACTTTTCCAAGTTTTCATAAAAAAATCTTGTTTTTCCCCGACTTTTCCCTGATCTTCAGGGACAATTTGGAATTCCTTGACAGCTTTTTAGGTCACATGGGAACCTTGGGAAAAAAAAAGGGGCAACCCACCAAATCTCATGGGTCCTATATATATATATAGCTCTAGTTTGAACATAAAAAGTGTGTTGTGAAAACACCACACCTTGTTTGTGTTTTTATGGTGCAAGTACAGTAAAGGCCATGCTGCATCAGGACTTGCGGTTTTTCATGGAATCCAAGCTTCCATTGACAAGGGAAACAAACCTTGAATTACCATGGGCAGAAAACGGTATGCGTTCTACAATACCATTGGGAATCAAACCTGGGTTAACAGTATGATGGACAGATATGTAGCCACTATAAGACAGTGTACCTATATTTTACTAAGGAATTTAAATAACTTAAGGCCTAGGGTACCAACCTTTCTACAATGAGTACTTAGTCGATAAGCGTTCTTTTTTTCTGGGACAAAGCTGGGAGTCAAATTGGAATGAATGGCACACTCGGTAGACATATTACCACTGTGCTATGGCAGGGCTTGCTTGCTTGTGTCTAGTGGAAAAGATGAGAAGGGTGGTCGCCAAAGGCGGCGCTGTAATCCTGGACAGGTGCAAATGTTTTGCATAACAACAGCTTAAGCAGCCGGGGGCAGGAAGAGGGAGGAAGTCAATCATGACTAGCATATAGAGATGCACAGTTTGCACTGTTGTCATCATTTAACATCCACCGTGGATTAATCGATGGTCGATCTGCCCCAAAGAGTGAAAGTGGCTGGTATGGTAATGCACCAGAAGCTAGCAGATTATCCTACAGGAACTCACCAGGCCTCGTATGAAGGATATGGGATGCCAGGTCTTTGTAGTTCATCCTTGTATCCCAAATACAAATAGGATGATTCTATGATTGCAATCAGCTGAACACAGTGGCTTAACACAACCTTCTGAGACATAAGCATAAGGGCTTAATAAAACCTTTCTGTTGTAAACAAAATGGCTTCACATTCATTAATAAGTTGGACCCCTGAACTGATATGTATACAACCAAACATACAGGAAGACTATGGGTCAAATCACGGATAGGCCTAATATTTACTGAAATCTACAACTGTGGTGATGGCCTGCAATTAAGTTTAAAAAAATAAATGTTACATTGTAAATAATAAAAAAAATACATACGTTAATATATCTTGAAATGCTGTCAAGATTTTGGGGTTGCCAATATTCTGAGTCGTAGGACATCGTAGGCTTGCAGCCATAATTACTTCCGGCACTATCCTATCCTTAGACTTTGCATTCTTTTTTTCCGAACAGGAATAACAGCACCACACTTCTGTAAAAAGAATTAAAGGATAAATATACTGTCTTTTTTTTTCATTTTCAAGATGCAAGTGTTGCAATGTCCATGCCTTCCTTTGCCAACGCTCACCACAACACCTAACATTTCTATCTCTGGATTCTCTAACATTACGCTATATTTATTATACTTTCTGACTCCTAATTTCATATCAAGGGACATTTCAGTATATAAATTTTTACTGCACACAGCAATTTTTTTATGTTGTTCCAAGTTTGACATTTCAGTTGTTTTCTAAAGTTTGGCGCTATATTTTTATTTTTTTTTCATAGAAAAGCCATGGCACACATTAAAAAAATCCTGCACATTATTATATTTTTCTAATCAAACCCATAACTAACAATAAAAGATTGGTCGTTTGTTTAGATTGCTATATACAGAGAAAGCCAACTAATTTGTTCAAGGCTTCGTATCAGTGGATCCAGATTGGGCTACAAGTAACGGATTGGGCGATTTTCTAAGTGCCCTCACTAGAAAATTTTGCACCGGATGACAAGCTACTTTTTGTGCTACTTTTAATTACCTTCAGGCTATAAATCTGAAAAATATGCTACTTTCTTATTTTCATATATAAAATCACAAAATATTATTAGTATTTTTATTTATTTAAAGAAATTCGACTCACTATTACATGAAAATACACAATATCCAAGATTTTTATACATTATATGGTTGATATCTCGCCAGGGCAGCACCAGAAAAAGCGTGAGTTTGACAAAGCCGATGCTGCCCCTATGAGTTGACAATATATTAAAAAAACAAAAACAAAAAACTCTCCTCTTTTTTCCCCCCGCACAGTGTGTTACAAATTTAAGTTTTATTATGCAGGGACAGTTCAGATCATAATACGCCACGATTGACATTTTTTCAACGAATGCAAACCCTTTTTTGCTTTGGGAACCAAACTTCAGAGTACAGATCATTAGGGGAAAAAAAAACAAGTAAGGAGTATTCGCTGGAATCAGAAACGGATTATTTGTATTACTGAATCATCACAGGGATAAAGTATACTTATTGCTATTTGAAAGTGGAGTTGCCCTATTTTTGATATATTTTAATATATACATACAGTAGAACCTCCATATAACGAACTTCTCTATAGCGAAGTTTTGGTAAATCCCCATGGTCATTACATAAGTAAGTGTTCCTATATAAAACAAAATTTTTGATGACCAAAACAGAAAAATCGAGTGGTCACATCATCGACTTCCCTAATACAGTGGGAATACAATACGATTTTAAAATACGTGGCAAACAAACAGAATGAGGCACGCCTAAGGGACTTTAAACTCCCTAATAAAAAGTTTTCCTAAACACACGCACACCTGTATCTGGTTGCCCCATATGGTGCGAAGCTGCTAGGCTTGAATACACTGTATTGTTTGAATAGTAGTACTTGTTGCATTTTTTTGCTCGTTTGATTACCAGAAATCCAGACCTTGCAAATTTCCCACAGGGGTGCTAACACTTTTATGATGAATCAACGTCACCATTTGTTGTGCAGTAGGATATTAAGAGGTTTTTTTTTACAAAAGCATGAACATGTATGAAAGAAGCATTAAATACATTTTCATTTTAAGGTAAGAATTGTTCAACTATTTTTTTTTTTATATGCATGTATATTTCACACTTAAAAACATCTATTTTTAAATGGTTGAATGTTATTTATGAGAAACAGTCGTTAACTGAAAAATAGGATTTTAATTGTGGTATCATATTGCACTGCCCTGGTTCATGAATACATCGTTTCCACCTAGCGAATTTTTTTTATGGAACCGTCCATTTCGTTATATGGAGGTTCTACTGTATATAAATATATACACACACTTTTTTTTTGCTATTTAGTAAATATGAAGTAGTGTTTCCTTACCATTCATAGTAGGCATCACCGGCGGACACAGACATCCCATATGGACTACTAAACTGCAATATTCACATATTAAAAGCTCTTCCTACAAGTAATAAAATGAGAAGAAAGGTGTTACAGATCGATCAGGACCAATCAAAATAGTGTGGTACCTTTTACAATAAAAAAAAAAGAAGCTTATTCACATGATACTTACCTTATTTTTACAACTCCCGCAACGAAAACAGATTTTACAATCAGAGCACAGCCTATTTGTACTGGATACAGACTTACAAGAATTAGTTTGGACACGCCGGCATAACAATTTGTCTAAAAATGTAAAGAAATTAGATTTTTCAGCACAATTTGTTCAAAATAAGCTTTACAGTAACTTAATTTAAAAAAAGTAGTATTTTTTTTCCTATAGCAAGGTTTGAAAAAGTTAGTTCTTGCTAAAATAAATTCAACACATTCTGAAACACATCATTTCATTTACTTCTTCTATCATCTATATTAACATGAAAAGCTACAGGGTACAAAATATATAATTTTTGAAGTTCAATAATTTGCCGATTATTAACTAATTTATTAATTATTGAATAAATATTTTATGGGTGCAAAGAACTGTGCCTTGGGAAAGTTGCATATGTTGACTAATCATTTTTCACACAAAGATCCTTTTCAGAAAATTACTAATTTTGCATGAAATAATAAGAAACACAATTGGCACAGTTGCAAGGATTTAATACAGCTCTTTAAACATTTTCCGATGGTTTGGTACTATCTTCTTTGACAAAGGCAATCAACTGTGTTGTGTTTCTTGTTATTATTTTGTGTGTACTGCATAGTGCACTGATTGCTAGTTTCATTAATTTTGAGTGCTTTGGTACTATTGCTATTTACAATGCTATTTTAATTTTAGGAAGAAATTATTAAATAAAAATTACCTTAATTAGCTATATAAAATGAACCACATCAGGTGTCCCTTATTTTTTTACTTTAATTTTCTTCAACGTATACTCCCTCTTTTTTTTTATTTATTTATTTTTTTTTTATGTTAAAGCACTTGTAAATAAATTTTCTTATTATTTGAACTGCATTAACCCATGCCGAATCACATCGAAATATGTCAAGACTTGCACACTTAGGACAGCAAAGCTCCAGATTGTCGTGCATGTGCATTATTCTCACTGGATCTCTTTTCATTGGATACCAATCAGACCCAACAATATTGTACCATTGATTTAATCAGTATGTATTGTAGTTCATAACAAGTACTATGTACGTGGAATTATGAAGTTAAAGAAGATACATTTTTCGTGGGGGATGTGAGTCATAAAATATTTGGATCAAAACTTTCATCAAATTATTATGTGTCTGTCCGCAGTGCTATAATATTTGTGAAGTTAAATTAATGGTCAGTGAAAACTCAAAACTTACCATTCGTGAATGTGTTATATTTTGGGAAAGGCAAGAAGAATACCTACGAAGTTTTTATATAATTGTATGAAAAAAATTTCGGACTGAATCAACTTTGGAGGGATCTGCAAAAAGTTACCGCGAAAGCCCACGATATTTACAAGTGCTGTGGAGAAAAGTTTGAAAGCAATTAAGAGAACCTGTTTGATGTTGCACATACAGATGCACTTCAGTTAATGGAAACAGAAATATGAATATGATAGGACCTTCTTGCAGCAACAGAGAGAGTCAAGACGCCCTGATTACTTAGCTGGAATTAACAGAAAACTTGCTGAGGAAGAGCAGTAGGCAAGACAAAGGGCATTAGAAGAAGAAAATCGGTAAATACAGTATTTTTCTATTGCACCAACTTCTTTGGCAGCATATGATTTTACAATTCCTAATATACAGGACACTTCTACTTTCAGTTCAGACGAGAATACTGAAAATTCAGAAGAGCAGTTACCAACTATGACTGAGAGTGGACAATCTATTGCGAAATGAGGTGGGAAAGATTTTATTACTTTAAAACTAGTAGCAAGTTTAGATAGGTGTCAGTTGAGTATAAGAGATTATTTTCATTCTGCAGCTGACAATCGAAGCTCTTAGATATAATATTGACGATTTTCCAATAAATGAGTCATTTATCTAATGAATTCATACAGAAAAATGAAAGGAACCAAGCCAAAGCCATTGAAGTTGATTTTTTAGGTAACGTGCCAAAAGTTGTTATCCTTCACTGGGATGATAAATCGTTATATTAAAGAAGAAAGTCTTTCTATTGTAATTTCCTATGGAAACAAGGAACAACTTATTGCTGTATCAAAATTAAACAATTCTACAGGCATAGAGCAGGTACAAGCTGTTTGAATGCGATCAATAGTTGGAATCTGGAAGATGAAGTGCATGCAGATCCCCTGTTGTGATACCACGGCCTTGAACACAGGTCATATCAATGGTACCTGTATGCTTTTAGAACAAAAATTGGATAAGGAATTATTATTTTTTGCTTGCCGCCATCACGTCTATGAGTTTGTATTGAAAAGTGTGTTTGAAGCTAAAATTCACCAATTTACAAGAAGTCCAGATATCCCAATTTTCAAAAAGTTCAAAGGAAACTGAAAAAACGCTAATCCTAATGAGATTCGATCCTGCAAAGGCATCGTAAAAGCACATTTTAATAATTCCAAAATTGACACTTTGCTACAATTCTATGGAGCTAAACTTAAAAAAAAATGTCATAAGAGATGACCACCGAGCGTTAATAGAGTCCTCTACCTTATTTTTACATGGTGATGTCGATCAATGTGGAATGAAAATTAGTCTTCCAGCTGCCATGCACCAAACTCGTTGAATGGTGAGAGCATTTTACTCTCTGAAAATATCACTACTTGGCTCTTAGTTCAAATTAACCAAGAAAGACAAGGCAGCACTGCAAGATGTGTGCTTATTTACTGTGACATCCCATGTTAAACCACAGATGTAAGGTATTTCTGCAGTAAAAGCTCCGTACCAAGATCTGTGTTTCCTAAAGTCAATGAAAATGTTGACAAAATCATCTCAAAAGCAACTTCAAAGAAGTTCAGTCAGAATTTATGGTAGTTAACTGGCAAAATAACTGTCCTGTCACTATTTGACGAGGAGGTTGATCAAGAAAAATAGTTATGAATTTGAACAAAGAAAATATTCTGAGTTTTGGAAAACGATACATTCCGTTAAATGAAAATTTTAGCGGATCATTGTATGTTCAGTTTTTTAATGAATCAGAAATCGTTAACATCTACATATCCTTACTATTGATTTATCTTTAATTTCAGATAAAAACGTTGATAATTTTACATTCATCAAGAGTAAGAATGCATTCTCTTGTCTCAAACTTAATGATGGTTGTTTCCACAAGTATCCACCTTCATGGAAACCAACAACACAATTTTGGAAGCCACACATACTGTAACCTTGATTAAAGCAGTGAACGATACAGCTGAGAGACCTGCAAAGTTGATACAGGACTCCCATGGTTTGATTACAGTAGAACAGGATAAAAAAAAAAAATTCCATCACGTACAAGAACGCAGAGATGTACCCAGATTGTAAAAAAGACACTTTCAAATGAAAATATTCCCTGTAATTACTTTATTTAATGTAAAATGTTTATCAATTCACGATTTAAATACATTTTGGTTTGGTTTTCCTGAAAATGCATGAAATTTGAGAATTTACCTTATCAACTCAGTACTAATTTCTACATAATATGCGGAAACAAGTCAGATGATGACTTTGTCATCAATTCGGCATGGGTTAATGTAATCTTAGGGAGCTGACATTTCACTAACGAGTGTTTAGGGTCAACTGGAATAAATTTAGAAGGCACACATATTGGATTTCAAAAAAAAAAATTTTTTTTGGCCTATATAAGGGTCACCCTAAACCACATGCATGCCCATTAAAACAACACGCTTCCATTAATAGAACAACACTTACCCTCTTTGTTACATTTGATGCAGACGAGAGATTCATTGTTTTCAGCATTGTTGGAGAGTTTTAACCAGGAATTGAACAAAAGAGACTCCTGAAAAATGAAAGTTTGGTTCATTATAATCTGTCCATAATTTTGGGCCATTAATTAGTATTGCGTTTGAGATAGTTTGTTTTGTGGTTTTACGGCTCAAAGACTACAATGGTCATGCTGCGCCGGGACCTACTGTTTTCCGAGGAATCCGAACCTCTTAAGGCCTGGGGAACCAAACCCCGGACTACAGTGAGCAGTGCGATCTTTATGAGATCTCTGAGTAAGCGTTCTTTTTGCACTGCTGGGAAGAGTACTGCTTTTGAGAACTGTCCTAACACTGTCCAGAAAGTAAACTGATTTCAGCAAAAATATCACAAAGGACTTAGAAAAATCACAAAAAGTACATATTTAAATCCATTACAGATGCTATAACAGTCTGTCACAGATTTATTTAATGGCTGAAAAAAAAAGTATGTCCCTAATGTTACCACTTAGCATGTTACAAAGTGCAGACAGATGATGAAACAGTGTGATGTGTTTTAAACTTAAATATTGGTTGGTTGGTTAATTTGAATGTGAACATTTCCACAAGCATCATACACAATCTGCCAAACACACATGCTAGTACTGTACAATCATGGGTGCCACTAAGGTGCTCAGTCCAAGACTGAAAGTCAAGGTACACTAAGGGTACAAAAATGGAGGGAACTGTTAAGTAAAAAAAAAATCAGGTTTTTAAACGTTTCACAGTATGATTTCCATCAAGGATGGAAGAGTAGCATGCATGTGTACAACATACACATGCTTTTACAAACCCGTTTTCTTAATTTCAACACATATCCAGCCTTTAATTTATGGAATTATTATTTAGCCTATGTATTATTGGACTATCTCCTTATGTGATAGCATGTATTTCAAACTTTTGTAGTTATATCTCTTCAAAATTACAAAACAGAAAGTCTTATAATAAACATACTTAAAATATGCAATTATGTAAAATATAAAGATTACATTCATATAACTCTTTAATATAAAATCTGACAAAGAAAATTGGACAAGATGCAGATTTGCAATTAGTATTTACATAACAAAATTAAGGAATTAAATAATTAACAAGCACACAAATGTAACTTCAGATGAATCCATTGTTTTAAAAGTCTGAGAATCAAATAAGTATACATTAATGGAATGGAGACTGATCTGCGTTATTTCAACAAATAGATCAATGGGGCCTGGAGACCCACGGGCCTCAAACTGGCAAAAAAAAGAAAAAAAACCAAGTTTATTATACTTATTTTTCTTATTGCAAAAAATTGAGAATTCAGAAATTAATACAAAAAGGGGACCCAAGAAAATTCTCACGTCAAGGATCCCAAAACACATTAAGGTGATGTTAGGACTGATGGTCGAACGTATCACTGAATCAAGTTACAAATAGTCATATCCTATCTAAGATTATGACTCGTCAACTATCTTATTTGGAATCATAATTTGTCGACTATCTTACCTGGGATTATAACTTTTTACTCATGTCTTATCTGGGTATATGACTTGTTAATCATGTCTCGTCTGGGTTCCTGATTTCTTGATCATGTTTTATCCAAGATCATGACTTGTTAAAATATATTGTTAATTCAGATCGCGAAAAGAGTAAAAGATATTTGTGTAGATGATGTTTACAAAATATTTGTATATCTCGTTGCCGGAATAAGTTGATTTGATTTACCCGTGTTTCTTCAAGAGAGGGCATCCCAACTTACCAATTACATTAGCCAACGAAATTTAACTTTTATTCTGTATCTTTGATCAAAACAGCAAATTTTTATGCTGTTCAGGGTGCTGAACATGAAAAGTATCATGAAAACGCAAGTTTAGATCTTGTTTTTTAGTTATTATGGCTGTTCAGAATGCCCTTAAAAGTGTATATATGTTACCTTGTTGTTCTCCCTAATAGAAAGGTCACTGAAGGAGCAATCTATTTGCTTGCTATGTTGACGTAGATTTTCTTATGAGTATCCAGCAGTAATCGGCTAACACTGATTAACTCCACTTTTCCTGGTATCTTTTTTCCATGTCTGAAACTTCTTGGTGGAAGCGTTCCCCATGTTCATCCCTAACAGCACCACAATTTTTGGGAAAGAAATCCAAGTGAGAAAGTAAGAAGTGTAACTTAAAGGACATGTTACATGCTAGCCTATCATAGCATTTCGGAAGGTTTTCCACAATATCCTTATAGTTTATTGCCTTTCGATCGCCAAGAAAGGTGGTGGACACTTGAATAAAGGAATTCGAGGCTAACTTCTCATCACATTTGAGAATATTATTGACATGTTCATCCTTGAACAGTTTGCATACCTGCGGATCAACAAAAACACCCTCTTTTATTTTGGCTTCATCGAGTGCTGGAAATTTCATAGACAAATACACAAATGCTTCCACAGTCTTATCCATGGCTTTTATGAAGTATTTCATAATTCCCAGTTTTATACAAACAGCAGGGAGTGTAACTTTGCTGAATTCGACAAGTAGTTCATAAACAACATGTGTTCTAGGTCGATTGATGCATGGGCCTACCTTTCTGTTTGTAGTGACATGCCCCTGGCACGGCTGTGATACAAGCAGCAGAATTTGGTATAACACTGTTGCAGGCCAATTAACATAGAAATGATTTTCAGATCACCGGAAATCTACCACTTAAACTTGTCATAGTTTACTGTGCATAACAGTTGGTTCACATTGTGATACATTTCCTTTATGTGAACTGTGTAACCAATTGGAACAGATGGAGACAAGTTTTCATTATGCAAAAGGACAGCCTTCAGACTTTACTTTGATGAATCCATGAACACACACACACAATCTCAATTAATTTTGCTGTCAATTTTCGGAGTTGCCATGAGACCCTTTATATTACTTCAAAATATCAAATTATTTTCATAATTGAAAAGAAGAAAGAATGGAGTATGGTGGTCACATTTACCATCTAGTCAAGACAATTCCACTGCTACAATTTGGATGCCAACAGTTCTGCTTTACCTTTAGGCAATTGTAGGTCCCTTACCAGATCATTCAAATCACACTGTGCAATTTTATATTGCCGTGTAGACTCCTCATTATCCAAAAATCAGGATCTTTCAATGTTCTGAAGGTGATGGAGAAGCATTAGATTCACTACGCCGTCGTCACTCATTGTATAAGACTCAGGTGCAACAGGAACAGGCAGTCTGATTTCGTGAGGTACTAGTCGTACAGCCAATGGTATATTAGAATAAATCAAGGCTGACTTTTTCTTTTTCAAAATACTAGTGTATTACTGGAGTTGTCATACAAAAATAATAATCATTTATATGGTTTGATGGTTCTCTCCAAATCATGGGGATTGCAAAGCCCACTGATGACCTTTTCTGATTCAACCAGAAACGAAGACTACAGGCACATGAAATGAAACATGCATGAAAGGCCCAGGGTACGTCCTGGTCTCTGATTTCGCAACTAAAGTAAAGACTGTAAGCTTTAATCACACGTTATTGCTCGCTTTTGTGATTTCAATGTTATGTCTTTACAAACATAGCAAAAATTGTCAGTAGAGTTTATGAATTTGTGAGGCATTTTGCATCACACACACACAAATTAAACTGAAACGAAACAGTACTATTATGGCACTTTCGTATCACATCTTTTATCGCACATGCGAAGAACACAAAAAATTTGAGTACAAACTCGAATTGTGCTTAATGCGTCAAACAACACTTGCCACTACATGCTCCACCCCTTTCCTGTTACTACATACTCAAGTCAAAAATAGACTGCAATCAACAACAATACACCCATCAGGTTTTCTGAAAGGGAAAACGTTGTGCTGTTTAATAATCACAGGATTTCAAAATCAATTTCAGGAAGGCCTAGAGGAAATGCTTATCAATAACTGACATGATGCCCCCCCTCATATATTGGAAATTTGAGAAAATCAGAGATTTTCATGTTTTTATGATCAGCATGGTGAATTTAATAAGGAACAGCTCGTTTTTTCAAGATACACTTTTACTGTTGGCCAGTGTTATATTTGAGATCATAACTTGTTTACCGTTGTCTTACCTGGGCCTACAAACTCCATGTTACCTAGGAAATCAAACCCTGGATTATGGTGAAAAAAAAAGAAAGAAAAAAGAGAGCATGCATTACATAGTATCACTAGAATCAAATAAGGGTTAATAGTATGGTAGGTGAATTCACATTTGTGTCATCATAAGGCAATCACTCATCATAAGGCACTGACCATCTCATATTCGCAATTATGCCTTTTATGGAATTCTAGCATTAATTATAGCCAATCAAGAGTACCTGTAGTTAGCAATCATATGCATAAAGAAATGAAAAGTTGGTTGGTCAGTTGTATTTTTATGGCGTAAAGATAGCAAAGTTCCCAGGTAAGATAGTCGACAAATCGTGATTCAAAATAAAATAATTGGTGAGTCATAATCTTAGATAGGCCATGACTATTTGTAACTTGATTCAGCGATACGTTCAACCATCAGTCCCAAGGTCACCTTAATGTGTTTTGGGACCCTTGACTTGAGAATTTTCTTGGGTCCACTTTTTGATGAACATGTATTGAGCCAACTGCGGTGAAAAGCAAATTGTCTTTTCTCTCCCCTAAAGAATACAATTTAAATAAAGAAAAAGGGAGCTAGCACCCACCATATTGTGCCACTATTATAGAAACAGAAATCCAACACAATTAGCCCAAATAAAGAAGCATTTAAAGACATTAAAATAACGAATGTCCCCTGTAATCAAGATTTAAGAGAGTTTCAAAACTTACTTTGCTCTGCAAGAAATAATTCTCTTGTACCAATGATGGTTTTAACATTTCATTTTGCTGGTTTTTCTTACTCTGCAAATTATTTTCATTTTCCAGTGTGTCACTGAATGTGACTTTTTTCGCCCTGTATAGTTGCCCATCTTTCGTCAGCTTCCCTCCAACGACAGCTTTCTTCAGTGCCACGTCCAACTGCTGCTTTACGTTGGAGGACAACAACCGTTCCTCGTCACACTTCTCCCTGACATATTGCTCCAGGTAATGAACACTCACACCATCGTAACTTGTTGACTCACGCACTGCTTTCACTACAAGATTGATTAAATCTGCTTCTTTACTGATTCTTCTTGAACGAGTTCTGAGATGGGACATTCGGATTAAATCTTGACGAGAGCAAGAATTCTGTGTTTTAGCTAGTAAGAAAGAAAAACAGGAATACATAAACTTTTGTAATCAAAACTATTATACTGAAATGTCACAATAAACATATTATTAGACTTGAAAACTATTTTTTTATGCAATTAATGTATAGAACAATGAATGTATTCCTTAAATATCCATACGTGAATATTTTGACATTCAATTCTGAAACTGTTTAACCTTTAGGTAGCGGCAAGTACGGGGAGCGAATTTGCCTTCCTCATGTCTAAAATATCTGAATACTTTCTCCCCACCTCTTGGACTCTTTCTTGGGTCAATGTTGCAATGTGGGGTCATTTACAAATTTTAGCAAAATGGTAGCTCTGCCTTCTCAAAACCCTTTTATTCCCTTTATTTTTTATGCTGATGCGGAATCTGTACCCTGCAAATAACGCACAGATTTTAGAATAATGGGTCTTTGTAGATGGAAGGGTCTGAGGGGGGAAAACAGTGTATGGTCATTGTATAGTACATATATGTCCCACAAACCATGAACTTTGGGTGAAAATCTCATGGGATAGACCCTGTCCCGCCGTCACCGAAACGTTAATGTATTAGCAACTGCACACATCCAAGCTTGTTGTAATTATGCTTCTTTGTGCAAGAACACTGAAGGTCATAATTTGTCACATTATGATTCAAATACATTTTAACAATCCAAGATTTAAATCAACACTTTTTTAAAAAAAACCAAACAAAACAAGCCACAGGTTTAACTATTGTAATAATCAACAGTGAAATGGAATAAGAATGAAATAACAAAAACACATCCACTGTCCTCTATTTAAACACAAATACATACACAACATCAGTACTAGATATCCAAGAGTATCATGAAAAAGTATTACACCTTAAACTATTTTTTAAATTAATATATTAACTAAAAGCTACAGGTGATTTAAATTTTAGTATTTTTTGAAAAGCATTGAATTTTCCTCACTGTGATGAAGCAAATAGACTACCATTTTAAATAGTTTTATCCAGCAAATCTGAATACAGAAAAATTAGAAATAATAAAATATAGCAGATATATTGAGGAACTGAATTATGTCAAGGACATATATGTAGGTACAAAATGATCAGTGATTTTAAATTCCTGTAATTTTATTTTTAAATTAATTCAAAAATTTGACAAAAAAATCATACTATATTATTATAATTAAAAAAAAATTAAATGAATATATCAAAGGATTAAAATGCAAACTATTTTTTTTTTCATTTCTAAATTTAAATTGCAAAATGAATGACGCACAAAACATGATATAGATAACGTAAGATTTATGAATTAATAATAAAATCTGAATGTCAGCAGTTACCTAACATCAGCTCTCTAAAAAATGCTGCCACAAATAGCGTCTAAGCATATGCACCCTCTGGGAAAGAACACAATTTTTTGTAAGATATGAAAAAACATCAACAACGCAGACATCAACATTCCCCGGCGTACCTTGCTCTGAAAAACCCGGCAACGACTAATTTTTTTTTTAAAGTGGGATTATTTAGAGACTTTTCTTTAGCTCAGTCTACAGCAACTCTCACATCAACTGAACATGGACTGATGCCAATAATACTACAGGGTGAGACTGGGCTCTAAAGCAACAGCGCACCTTATGTGGCAGCACTGGTCGCTCTGGCTCTACGAGTGGCTTCTGTTGCGGTTGCGTTCCCGGAATGATTTAGCCATAAATAAATTTGCATACGTTTTAACAGGCAAATGAAAAAGTGCGTCCAATGACTTTCAAAGTGCCCTTCTAAAGTAAGAGCCAGCTTTCTTGTAGCAACGCAGAAATTCAAACATAATAAAGATTGCAGGAATTGGCTACGCTACAAACACAAAAGGACAGCAGTAACTATGGCAAGAATAGATATGGAGTATTTTTAGTGAAGAGAGAGTTGGATTTTGATAATGCCACATTAAGAGGATGCAACTTTGAATTTCAAGTAACAAATATGATTATCAAATTATATGGATTAAGACACACAAACCGAAGCTCTGGAATTAGAAGATTTTCTCCTATTTATCCCAAAGAAGTCTGTTCCTAATGTTACATAAGGGACACATGAGGGATCATTATACTGCTCTACAGAATGCTAGAAGAATGTTTACACTGGTGGAAAAGAACTAATGATGTGAATGTTTACATCATACATTTACATGGGGAACGGGGTGTTGTAGACAAAAAAAACAAAAACAAAAAAAAAACACTTGTGATTTACCGAGTTATGCTAGTAATAAAATGATAAATATACCAGTGCTTAAAATTAAAAGATAATTTGAAGAACATCTTTTAAATTTGAGCAATAATATACCATATATAAAGCAAAAGCGACAATATGGTGATAATTTCTGGCAATGAACATCCTGATCTTTTACAAAAAAATTATCATTGGCAATAGATTTCCCATAAATTTATACCACGATTATTAGAACAAATCAAATCTAGTTTAATTACTTCAAAAGCTATTTTGGTATAAGGATAGCCTAGTTTACGCTGTGCAAGGAATAGCAATTTTCTAAACTTGTCTTTCTGGGGGAACAAATCTGGAACTACAGGGTAGTAACAAATGGTGTATATTCTGTAGAACAATTTGGAATCAAACTTCAGAACCACATTACTATGTCGTCTCAGGACTTCTGATGTAAAAATATGAAGTTATACTATACAAATAAAGGTCATTCTTGTAAAAAAAAGAAAACATATACAGTGTCAAACCCCATCATAATGAGAACTCTGTTACTACGCCAAAATTCTAAAATCCTTCATTAGCATCATAGGAATAAGGTTACTTTTTCAATATTATGTCATAAAATTTCCACAAAACTCAGATGTAAATAGCCGTGGACTCACAATTTTGCTGACCATAGGCCCGACATATTTTACCATGTAACCTTACTAAATCAGAGGCATAGCAGAGATTTTGCCACTTTCGCCAAATTCTTAATTTGACGTCCCTGGTGGTTATTAGCGGGTTTCAATAGATATTGAACCCGCTATTGCTTTTGGTTTTTCTGTCTATGGTCAATAAAAAGGGTAAGGTAAATGTCTTCCACAAATACTTTGTATTGAAATCTTTTCAAATATTGAAACTGTTACAATTTTTTTGCACTGAATCTGCATTCAATCTTTTGAATTCAGTTCAAAGTTTTGAATTGAATTTCATAAAATTTAGCCCCTGGCGGCCAAATTGGGAACTAGGTTAATGACATACATTTAGTTAATGGCAGGCAAAAATTTTCAAATTTGGAGACTGTGCTCAGATAGCTCATTCTTGTCACGAATTCCTGATTTGGCGTTGATCTGCACATGCATGGCAGAGTTTTGTTCTTATGGGAACTACAGCTTCAATTTTAATTGATTCGTCTCAATGAATCACATATAGATACAAAATTTTGAACCGATCAGATCATTCCTTCACTATATAAATAGGGGGTAGAAAACATAGAAAGTGGCAAAATCTGAAACTTTGTATTGAAATCATTTCAAAATTTTGAAACCGTTTCAATATTTATTGAATTACAGTGTTGGAAATTGACGATTTGGGATTTGGAAGTAAACAGCAGCTTGCCCAGTTTGAACTCACCAACTTCAAAATTTCAACTCGCCAAAATTTTGGCGAGTTGAAATTTAGAACTTTTGCAAGTTGGGAATTTGTGATTTGGAGTTGGGAAGTAAATTACAACTCACCAAAATTTTGTAGAGTTGGAGTTTGGAAGTTTTGCGAGTTGGAAATTGGCGATTTGGAATTGGGAAGTAAATTACAACTCTCCAATTTATCGAATTTACACTCACCAGCTCCAATTTTCAATTCATCAGATTTTTAGTCAGTTGGAATTTGGAAGTTTTATAAATTATAAATTGGTGATTTGGAAATTGGAAGTAAACCGCAATTTGCCTATTTCCAACTTCATTTGTCAAATTCTAATTCCCAAATTTTCAATTTTCCAAAATTTTTGACCAGAAAGTCTCATTTTCCCTGATTTTTAGAAATATTTTCGAATTTCCTGACAATTCCAGGTGAGTGGAAAGCCTGTCCTATTTCTTTAGGCTCAGCCTAATTTTGATCCGGTCCGAAACTCGAAAATCAACCCGAGAGAATGATCCAGCCCATAAATTGGCCAGTAGTCATGATGGATATGAAATGTTTTTACAGTCAAAAGAATCCCAATCAACTCAACAATTCATTCATCCTTGAAATTAAGAATCAAAATGTTCAATCGCAAGTCAATAGTCATTCCGCCACTGTCTGCTAGTCGTCGCTCTCTGCGAGTTACCTATTATACCATTCTCAGACTCTGAAAATTGTCTCGCCAATTTGTAAACAACCTGTCATTGTTAAATATATATATATATACATATGGCTTTCTCATGACCAATAAATTTTGACTTTCATAAGGTATTGCATACATTCTGAGCCAAACAAGGTGAGAATGTGCATACAGTTTTAAAATAAAAACAGAGCTAAAATGGTAAAATCATATTGAAAGTAATGTATTAAATTCACCACAGGAAAAGATATAAAAAAATCATGAGATTGGAAAAACCAATATTAGATAAAAAGTTAAAAATGATTTCATGATTAAAAGAATCACAAAATGTCACGAAGGGTAAAATTATTTTTGTTAAAAAATGATGAACGTTGCTGGTTAAAATGTATTCAAACTATTAAAATATGTAAAACGTTCAATGGTTCACCACATGTGGCACACACATCGGGACATCTTCACGCTTTGGAAGATGTTGATGGGAGAAGTGTGTATGCCCGATGTGAAGTCTAGCCGAAGTGGTCTCTTTACAACAGTCACTACTATAGCTAGACTGCCACACCTCAATAACAGATTTAATGAGGTGAAGTTTATTAAAAAATTGCTTGTCCCATTCCAACTGCCATTTTTTGTACAGATGGGATAAGACATGAGTGTTAAAATCTCCAAATGGAATGGAAATACACTCAGGTTTTGCAGTTGCTGTTTTCACAGCAATGTCAGTTCGTTTATTGCCGGGATGCCAATGTGGCCTGGAACCCAACAAAATTTCACGATATACTGTGCTTTATATCCACAAGTTGTTTGTGAACTCTGTGGATCTCAGTGTGGTGGCATACAAAGTCGCACTTGGAGCAGGTAATCTTGCAAATGGCAAACAACCTTGGAATGGCTATATCGCTGGTATTGGAAATATCTAGTAGGGTTTGGTACATGTGGTCGAATTTTACAGTATAAATAGCCTTCTTTGATGGAAGTTGGTAATTTTGGTTTACTAAATGTCAAATGATGTGCTTAGTTTTAATGGTATTGCCATTTCTGCGAATAGATATTCCTTTGGCAGCAGTAACTCCTTGTTCTGAAAATTCAGTGACTATTTTGTCTTCATCTACATCAATTAAATCTATTTTGAAAATTACATCTTGGGAGCCATTTAAAGTATTACATGGTGAGACTTTGTACGTTTTCTACTTTTTAACAGTTCAATAATGAGGAAGATTGTTACTGTACCACATATTCCTTTGATGGCCTTTTCTATTGTGAATGGAGATAATTTTTTGAAATTAGAGTTTTCAGAAGATACAATTATGAAAGTGGGTAAGATTTTATTAGGGTTATTTTCCTTAGCCATAGTTTTCCTTTTTCATTCTTCTGCTTATCGGTCCATAATCTGTTTTGTATTTTTGTAGAATTCATGGATATTTAAATTACTGGAGGAATGTATAAGGCCACTGGCTGCATTACCTCCATCACAGACCAGAAGGCTACATTACCTCCATCACAGACCAGAAGGCTACTGACAACAGATTTTCACCTGTACCCTCCCAAAATGATCGTTCGTGACACTATAACAACAGCA
>QLNU02014176.1:31736355-31757317 GCA_006491805.2 Dysdera silvatica | reverse complement strand
TCTAAGGGTGCGTACAGACATGCAACAGAACATCGTTGCGAACATCCCGTGTTACATGATGATGCTAAGGGGCGAACATCGCAGTGTATCATCAGCATGTAACATCACTGCATCCCATCAGTTTAAGCCAATATCCGGTCTACGCTGACAAAACGCTATTATTCACAAACCAGTCCAAATACACGAACATGGGATGCAGCATAGCTCTGTGACAGTCTTTTGAAGTGACACGGAAAAATCGACAACTGGTGAAACGAAGAAATGTTACGGTGTTCTGTTACGGAGTGCGGTCCAGACTTGGTACGCGACGGTGTTACGATACGATGTTCTGTTGCATGTGTGGACGTGGCCAAATGATTCCCTCATAGTGTTGAATTTTCTCTGTCCAGAAGTATACATTAGTGCACCAAGCAAAACAGCCACATCACTAATGAATATTTCACAGATTCATGGCACAAGGACAGCAAAGATCATGCCAATTGCGACCACAGTTGGGGGATCCCCCCCCCCCCCCTATGTTGAGCCGGGATTATATCATGGAAAATGAAATGAAAAGTACCGGACACTTGGCCAAAAATAGAAATCTGAAACGAACTGGACTTGAGCCCCCTTTCCTATGCCACTGATTACATATATAGCAGAATCCCCATTATTTGGACTCTGTTTAACCGAAATGGACAACTGCACTTATTATTATTTTAGTAGATACTTGTTCGATGCTTTCGGTTAAAATGGCCATATTTGCTTTCTAATGTACTCTGGCCTAAAAAGAAAAACCAATCCAAATGGTAGGTATTAGACATAAAAATAGTCCTTCTGTACATGAATATACAACACACTGTGTGTAGATAGTACGAAACACAAATGACATAATAATCGCAGTTAAATAATAAATTAAATTTAATTAAAAATGGCAATAACTATTTTGATAGCAACAGCTATATTCTTCGGATCGATGCAAAATAGTATTACATTGCAGGTGCGAAAACATTTGCGGTTGCCATAACGCCCAGTTTAAAATTGGATATGAAAATAGGCTGTGGTTACACAGCCTCGTCTCCGGCAATAGGACAAGAAATTATATGCTATGGGTTACAGACTGTGTTTCGAGCCATTGGACGGAGGAATGCTCTCCAACTGGAAGAAATGCTATTGACGGGAAACTGGTCATTAACGGTGATAGCAGGGTTAGATTAGATGTGGAAGGCTTCATAGAAATCCAGGTCCAACAGAGAACTGACTTTTTCAATTAGTTGGGCCTTATTGAAGGAAAAACTGTGGCCAACTTTCCAAGCATGCTTAGCTAGAGCTGATTTATGTAGTTCTTGTTTATGAACATAGGCTTCATGTTCTTTCAAACGGAAGCAAAGAGTCTGTCATATCTGGCCAATGTGTATTAAGTCACATTGGCATGGGATGCAGTAAATTCCCCAAAAATTGGTGTCAGAAATCACGTCCTTGAGCTTAGAACAGCCTAATTTGTTAGATAGAGTGAAAACTGTCCTGAATTTAAATTTCTGAAGTATGGAGGCAATCTTTAAAGAAATCAGTAGAACAAAGAGGATACAGATAGTATCTTCGAATGGAGTTGACTCAATAGAGAGAGTGCTGTTCAGTTGGGTCATGAAAGTCGCCTAAAGGCTCGGTCGATGCCAGGATTGTAGCCGCAATGGCCCAAATGTAGTTGAGTTCATTATTGAGGAATTCACTAGTTGAAGAAAATTTGAGGGCCCGTGAAACCATCCAGTAAAGCATGCTCATTTTTTGGCTTTGTGGATGTGCGGAAGTAGCGTGGGATGGCAGACTCACAGCAAAAGGCTTACGATAAACTTGCGTTAGAAATTTAAATGGTGTTCCATGTATAAAGACATCCAGGAAAGGCAAAGTACAATTATTCTCTTCTTCAAACATAAACTGGATGTGGGGGTCCACGGAATTACGAGTGGAGATCATGTTAGAAAGATTTGTAAAATTGTCGGGGAGGATTGTGAATGTACCATCTACATATATGACCCAAAATTTGAACAGAATAAGTTTAAGAATTTTTTCTTCAACAAAATGCATATAAATGTCACGCAGGATGGGCAAAAGGGGGTTACCCATGGCGAGACCGTCGGTTTGTTTGTAAAGTTGTTCCCAGAAGGTGAAACATGTTTGGGTGATACAAAGTTCAGTGAGTGCTGCCAATTCCTGGACATTGACATCTGTAAAATGAAATTCCTTCATATGAAGGATGTGAGAATCAAGAGTGCCATGAACCAGAACGTTAGTAGTAAACGAACTCTTGACATCAAATGGGACCATTTTTGAAGTACTGAAGGAAAAGATGGAATTGAGTTTAAAAATAAAATCAGAAGAGTTGAGAATTATGAAATGGCTGTTAGCTAAGAGAGGAGAAAATGTGCGAACTAAGAATTTAGCAAGTAAATGAGAGGCAGTGCCAATATTGGATACCATGGGATGGAACAGAATGGCAGGCTTATGGGTTTTGGGAAGAGCGCAAAATCTGGCAACGTTAGCAAGAGATGAAACCACAGCAGCTTTCTTGATTTTTGGATCCAAGACAACAGAGTTGCAAACAGTCTTGCCCATCAGTGAGAGTTGGGAGGTGGAATTTTACCGTTTTTAATTAAATTAAATTTATTAATTAACTGCAATTATTATGTCATTTGTGTTTTGTACTAATAGTTCTTCTGGTTTACTAATGCTTTAATTATGATGGTCAGTTCGGGAGGATTATTTTGCTGATACTTTTGTATTTTCAATACACTCATTTAAGATAATAATAAAACAAAGTAAATAAATAATAAGATGAACAAAATCACATTATTAAAAATAAAAAAATTTGGTTCACAAAATTTGAATCCATCCAAAAGGCCGCAAGTTCCCCAACTCTAGGCAAGGCCATAAGCAGCTGAGTTTCCTTGGAAAACTGACCCAGCAACATGACCCTTGCAACATAAAACTCACGAGCTTTACTATTTGTCGCTTTGGAAACGAACACAAGCACACAAGTTGCAAAGGTAAAATTGAAAAAATATTTGCAATATATCAGTAATGATTTAAGAAAACCAGCAAGAAGCTCGTTTTGTTTGTGGTTTTACGGCTCAAGGACTACAATGGTCATGCTGCGCCGGGACCTACTGTTTTCCGAGGAATCCGAACCTCTGGACCTACAATTTTCCGAGGAATCTGAACCTATTAAGGCCCAGGGACCAGACCCTGAACTACAGTGAGCAGTGCGATCTTTATGAGTTCTCTAAGCATTCATTGCACAGTTGGGAGCTGAACCTGGGTTAATGGAACACTAGGTAAAAGCATTACTACACTGCGCTACCGCAGGGCACCAGCAAGAAAGTTGGGCACTACTGCACAATATGCACCGGTTGCCAATCATGCCAAAACTAGTTTCTACTGCTCTCATTTTATTGACGTCATATCCTATGATGTGACATCACATCCTCTGACTGCTATATGTATAACATGGGTGAATTTTTGGTGCTAGAGCAGAACACGGTCTCCTCGGCGCTTTTCTCTTGGAAATAGCTTTCAGTGATAGTTTTGCACTGTTTACCTTTCTTACATCATGCCGTTCGCTCTCTGCCATCATAGTGTTTCAACGTTAGTACTATATGTTTTAGTCACTGACGACAGTGATAGCATTGCCAAGTTGTAGCAAAAGAATATGACTGTCGGATTTTTTTGTTTTTAATGGATTACAGCTGGAAGGTAAAAATTCATTATTGAATGGGCATGAAAGATGGTTTGCTTGTATCCATCTAACCTCCTCATATTGATAATGTTAGGTGAGTTTTATTTTTACTATTGCAAGGTAGTCTGATTAAACAAGATTATGGCCTGGTATTATTAACCTGGTACTTTTAGTAAGCAGGAGGTACACAAGACACTACTGATTCAGGAAGAGTACTGTGTCAAAAAAAAAAGACTCGCTAAAAGTGCATAACATGCCATCGTCACGCAATTTTTCCAACATTGCCAAAAGCGGATGGCAATGGGCGAGGTAACCTTTCATCATATATTGGAAAGTCCCAAAGCAGAATGTTTTGCAACGAGTTTTCAGCTGAGCAAAAATGTTATGCAGGAGATATATGTTGTGGCTGTTGTTGCCGCAAATATATTGTGAATATCACAAACTTTATAACAATTCAAGAACGCCAAGAACTAAAAACTGAACAAATCAAACAGAAATGTTTTCTAAAATTAATTTGCGTGATGTCAATGCTGATATCGCGTTCTTGCGATATATTACAAAAATTAAATAAATATTATATAACAGAACAACAGTGCAATTGTGTGTGATCCCACATAACCCCCCTCCAGTGAAAAGTTAAATTTGAACAACACTGTAAATAATAATAAACCGTAACTATAAAGAAGGTTGTTCAGTTAGGTAACTTCAAATGAATTTTGCATTCGTATTTTGTAGTGTATTGGTTATTTGTTATTGTGGAAGGTGGGAAAAAGTGTTGAAGATATAGTTGGTGTTTGTTCATTATTCTCGATGTTTAAAAGATATGCTAGTTTGAGTCTATCGAGAGAAATTGTGTTAAATCTTTTACAATGGACATTGATGGACGATACATCAGATTTTTTAAAGCTTTGAAAGGGCCTTGATAGGGTTGTTTTAAAGGCTCTTGAACTGAGTCTTTTCGGATAAATACGTAAGATCAGATTTTGAGATCTGGATGAACAAATACGTCTCTTTTGCAATGGTTAATTGACGACGGGATACAGTTTTCACTTTCATATATGTGCCGTTTCTGCTTTTTAAATGCGGATGACACCGTTATAGGCACCTCATCTTACGGGTTCAACTGGGCTACAAGTAAACTACAAAATCATCTTAATAAATTACAAAAATGGGCCAACAAATGGGATATTAAAATAAACGCACCAAAAACCCAAGCTATTATGTTCAACAACAACAAATCAAAAGGCAGACTACAACAAAAGGTAACTTCAAAAATTCTAAAATGGGGCAAAACGCACCTCAAATGGTGCTCTTCAATTAAATACCTAGGAATCACTCTTGACGTGAGCTTAAACTGGCAAAAACACATTGCAAATATGAAAGAAAAAAAAACATAATCAGCTCTTTAAACACCCTTCTCCATCGAAATAGTAAGCTAAGCATAAAAAACAAACTCCTGTTATACAAAACTTGCATTAGGCCTATAATATCCTATGCCATCGGCACCGTTGATAAAAAGGACCTTAAAGTACTTATAACTATTGGAACAAAACTGCTCAGAAAGATTACTAGGTCTCCATGGTTCATTAGAAACGCTCAACATTATGCTGACAGTGGTATTTATTGAACCTCTCATCTCTCACCTTAATAACATCCGAAAAAGCACCTTCGAAAAAATAGACAACCACTCAAACCCTTTGCTTATCTCCGACATCCTTTCCATGGATAAATTTATAATGTTACGGCCTTAACCTACTTGGTTTGTGGATTTGGCTACTTAACTTTGTTACGTACTGTTATGTTTTGCTTTTACAATTTGGCCAATAATATCCCTGTAGATCACAGAAAAATCTTGGGAGCTGGTCTAATCCCATTAAAATCTGTGCGCATGCACAATCTGCAAATGCACCAAAATCACATTATCCTTGAATTAAGGTCAGGTTTATCTCTTCCTTCTTTTACCTCCTTAACCTCCTACTTCCACTAAAAATACATACTTTTCTAATAAAAACAAAAACACTAACTAACCTACTAACTATTACTATATTCCCGTTTGATAAATGGGAGATTCTGCAGGGCTTGGAAAATAGCCAAAAGCTAAAAATTGGCACCATATAAAACATCCAATCAGATTGCTCTAGCTGAGGTTAAACGTCCAATGACGTGGTCTCATGGAAGATGCAAAAAGTCATAACTTGCATAGTGGATGGTTGCTTGATGGTACAGGATGAATGTTTCGCACGCATATGCATAATAATTGAGAAAAGTTACTTGTTGTAGTGATGCATGAAGATGTATTTTTGAAAAATTCTCCAGGAAGTTTTAGTGTAGTACCATACACTAAATCTGCTGTGAAGGTTTGAAGGTCTTCTTTTAGAGCTGATCTGATTCCAAGGAGAACTGTCGGCAATACTTCACACCAGTATTACGTGTTGCGGCACTTGATTGCAGATTTCAGCTGTCTGTGAAATCTTTCAGTAGCACCGTTTCTAGATGGGTGATAAGCTGTGGTTAGTATCTTGTTTACACCTAAGATTTTTGTAGGCGAGGTGAATGAACTGCTTTCGAAGTTGCTACCATGATCAGTAGTGACAGTATCTGGCATCCCAAAACGTGAAATCGTCAGAGTAGAAATGCTCAACGATGGATTCGGCTGTTTGGTCATGCATGGGTATCGCTTCTGGCCATCTAGTGAATCGGCCAATCATGGTATGAATGTATTTGTAACCTTTATTGGTGGACCTACTACATCAAGGTACACATGTGAAAATTGGTTTGAAGGACCTATGGATGTTGATAAAGGGCTTTTGGTAAGATGATGAATTTTTGATTTTTGACATGAAATGCATATTTGACACCATAACTTGCAATCTTTGGGGATATCCGGCCAAACAAACCATTTTAGAATTAAATCAGTGGGTGATTTAATGCTGGGGCATGAAGACCATGTAAGGAATCAAATACTTGATGGAAACTGTTTGGGATATAAGGTTGTACAGTTTCAGTGGAAATATCACAATACACGGGGATATCTGATTGAGGAAATGTCAGCGGTTTAAGCTCAAGGTTGGTATTGGTTTGTAATAAGATGATAAATTTTCAGATTGCTGTGCTAAAGCCATGTCACTGAAGCTGATGTGACCATTTATTTGTATTTCTTCTAATGCGAAAGAGCGTCTGCTACTACATTTTCATTTCCTGAAATGTGTTGTAAATCAGTGGAAAATTGTGCTATGTATTCAAGATGATGGAATTGGCAAGGGGAGCATTTTTCTGTTTTCTGAGTAAATGTGAAAGTGAGCAGTTTTTGGTCAGTGAATATGACGAAGGGCGCTCCTAACCAATGTCGAAAATACTTAATTGAAGAGTAGATAGACAGAAGTTCTCTATCGAAGGTGCTGTATTTGCATTCTTGTGGAGTAACTTTCTGGAAAAAAAAATCCAAATGTTGTAAATTCGCAATTTTTTGATGGATAACAGAACCAATTACAAAGTCAGAAGCATCACATGTTAAAGATAAGGTTGCATTAGGAACGGGATGAGCTAAACATGCGGCGTTACTCAGCAGTTCTTTACACTTGTTGAAAAGGTGTCGTGTTTTATCAGTCCATAATATGCAAGATTTGTCTTTTTTGGGTGTGTTTTTTGTTAAATCATAAAGACAAGCTTGAGTTCCTGCAATATTTTTAAGAAATCGGTGATAGAAATTTTACATTGCTAGGAATCTACAAAGCTCTTCTACAGTACCAGGAAGTGGATAGGAGGTCAAAGCTTGTACGCTTTTTTTAAGAGGGGAAACTCCCTCCGAAGAAAAGTGATAACGTAAGAAATAGAGTTCTGATTGCACGAAGGGGCATTTATCAATGTTGACAGTGATGCCAAATTTTGCTAGTTGGCAATATACTTTCTCAAGATCAGCTCAATGTGTAGTTTCGTCAGTAGAGGTAATCAATAAGTCATCAAGATATGCATAACAGCAGTCTAAGTTACACGTTACGTGATTGATGAAATGCTGAAAAGTCTGAGGCATTGGATAATCCATAACACATGTGTTTGTATTCAAACAGTCCTATAGGCATTATTATAGCCATTTTTGGAATGTTTTTTGATTCTACAGGTATTTGATGATACACTTTGACTAGGTCAAGTTTTGAAAAAATTTTTTTTTAGATAAACCAAGTGTGAAGTCGTGAATATGTAGAAGCGGGTAACAATCTGGAATAGTTTGTGCATTTAGCCAACAGAAATCGCCGCGAATTCGATATTCTCCATTCTTTTTTGGAACTATGTGTATAGGACCTGCATATGGGCTTTCTGAATATCTAATGAAATCTTGTTTCAATAAGTTTTCAAATTCTTTTTTTAAAAAATGTAATTTTTCAGGTGAAAGACGTCATTCTTTTGAAAATATTGGTAGGCCTCTTGTTTCAATGCATGAGTTATCGCATGTGATTGAGTTTTTGTTTTGAGGTTCGGGTTGGCAAGTAGAGAGAACAGTTATATAATGTCCTGGTATTGCGATTTTTTAAAAACTAAAGTGACTTTAGTTGAGGGACCACGATATGCTGATCTTTTAGTTTTGAGATTAGTGGTTCCATCAACTAACTCGTGATGACGATCATCAATCATGATATTGTACTCGTAAAGGAAGTTAATGCCTAGGATTGGGATTGAGATATTGGCGATAATAAATTTTCAAGGAAAATTTTAGTCTCAATCCCAAATCGAGATTGCGTTGTTTAATACCATAAGTTTGGATAGTGGAACCATTGGTGGCTTAAAGTACTAATTCGTGTGGTTTGCTATTAGGTGCCAAATGTCTGGGAAAACAACTGATTGAAGAGCTGCTGTCAATTAAAAAATGAAAACCCATTTTTTTCATTCAGCGTAAACAAACGGCTGTTGTTCCTGTTGTTGTTTGTCACTGTTGGAATAAACAACGTGATTAGTTTTCCATGAACTTGCATGGTTTGGTGCATTTTCGTGCTTATGTACCATAATGTTGATGATACCAGCAAAAGCCTTCATTTTCTTTGGTGTTAGCTTGGCGATTAAAAGATTGTTTGTAGCTTCATGACTTTCGATTTCGTTTTTTTGTAAGTTGCTCAACTTTTTCCGTTAGGGTTTGCAGCTGATTTTTTGTTTCTTTCCACATATTTGGCTCTATGGTAGAAATTGTATTGATTTCTGGTTTGTATGAGACTTCATGGACTTTGCCGGCAATTTTTGCTAGACCTTCCAGGGATTCTGAACAAACGGATAAAATTTGTTGAATATTTATTGGAAGTCTTTGTAGCCAAAGAGATTTTAGGACTTCACTGCTGAATCATTCAGCTGCGAAGTTTTATATCTCTAATAATAAATTTGATGGACATTTATTGTCCAGTGTTAGGTCTTGTAGCAAAAGGCATAATGTCGTTGTTGATGACTGAGCATGCTGTTCCAAAATCGATGTTTTAAAGTTTTGTAGGAATTATCTTTAGGTGGTGAGCGTATGATGTCAGCTGCATAGGACAGTGTTTGGGCATCGAGGGCTGCAACTATGGAATGGAATTTTGTTTCTTCTTTGGTTATGCCTGGTAGGTGAAATTCACTTTTGATTTGAGCAAACCAGAGTTGAGAATCCAATTCCTAGAAGATGGGCAGTTTGAAAGAGACCTTGGCTAGTTCCGTAGGTATATCTTTTGTCTCTTTATCTCCCATGTTGATTATCTATTCTTGAAGGACCAAGTGTAGTTAGGCAGTTACTATATTCATAGTCTTCGGGTCACCAGTGTGGCTGTTGTTGCCATAGGCGTAACCAGGGGTGGTTTTGGGGGTTGTAACCTCCCATTACAATGAAATTTTGTATATTTAACATAGGAATATATGAGTTGTAGCTCTGTAACCCCTCCCATTAAGCCTATAACCCCCCCTTATGAACTTTCTGCCTACGCTTATGGTTGTTGCCACGGACATACCATAGGAATACACTTCTGATTATCACAAACTTTATTGCAACTCAAGAACACCGAGAACTAAAATTGAACAAATCAAACAGAAACGTTTTCTAAAATTAATTTGCGTGATGTCAATGTTGATATCGCGTTCTTGCGATATATTACAAAACTTAAATATTATGTAACTGAACAACAGTGCAATTGTGCGTGATCCCACAATGTATACTCATACATCTATATGTGCATTATATACATTTTTAAATTCTATAAAATGTAAATTCCTTTTTTAATAGAAATGTAGAAAACATTTGTCAGACTGTTTTTTTTTTAAAATTTCGTTACTTATTTTAAGACAAAAAAAATTTTATTCGCTCCGCGATTATTCTGCAATGTGCATCGCTCTTTTTAGCATATTCGGCTTTAGACTTGGAAAGGTTTTTTGGACACAGAAATTTTCCTGAATCAGTAAATGCCTTGTGGGGGAATAACTCCTCCCCTCACACACACAAAAAAAAGCAGAAAAAACATCAGATAATCTTGGAATCAGAAACGCTTGCAATTGGTTAAAAAAAGTAAGCACTGATTTACGTTCCGGTGTCGTACAGAGGTTGATGTATAACGTATGAGAGAAAGTATGATCTCACAAGTCTAACGACTGCAATTTTGAAGCAATTTTAAGGGGAAAGAGAATGTGGTGGTGTGTTGTGCACTAGCACCAAAGACTCAAAAACAACATTCCATAAGGGCAGACGACCACTGCCGTTGATCTTTGGTGCTGATCCAGAATTTCTTACCTTTCAGCAATAATTTAAAAAAAAAGTTGAAATCCGCACACAGACATAACTGCTACAACATGAAAATAACATGAGTGGCGCTTTTTTTTATTTACACTATTGCAAACTTTGCAAATTCAAGGGATTGTGGTGCCATGATTTACTGAAGTTTTTAGTATGTGGGATGCCCCCTACTAGGCATGGACTGATTCAAGAAAAGTATTGGGTCATAAAAATGTCTGGAAAACAACACTCCGTCATGGCAGACAGTCACTAAGAGCACATTTCTGAGCTTTTAACTATAATCACTAAAAAAATCAAACGCTCAGACATAATTGCTAAAACAACAACCACAAAAAACAAACAAAAAAACAAACCCACTACCTTTAGGAAGGAAGTACAATAACAGAACACCCATTCTACAAAATTGAAGTTGCAAAAGAATTTTATCGGCAGTCAGACACTATGAAGGCAGAGGAGAAACAGAAATGAGAATAACTAGCGTGGAACAATCCTTAGAGAAAATGTTTGGCGATAAGTGTGTATTATGCATCAGCATCAGAATGTTGACTGAATAGTAGAATTGGGTACGGAATAGCTGTCTAATAGACTGAGATTACAGCGCTGCCTTAGGTGGCTACCCTTCTCAATTTCCTTTGTCTTAAATTCTCTAAAAATTTTTGATGAGAAATGCATGCATATTACACACCAGTCGACAAAATTTGCAACATTGACAAATATGGGAGATGACCGTAATGACTATCCGTCATGATAAGATGTTTTTCAGACATTTTTGTGACCCAGTAGGCCTACTTTTCCTGAACCAGTACAAGCCTAGTAGGGGATGCCCTCACTTACTAAAACCATTAGTAAATTATGGCATCGCAATCTCTTGAATTCATAAAGCTTACAGGAACAGTGCAGAATGAAGGCTTGTCGCTAAACCAGTCACACACCAAAACTCCTTGTATACTATAAAAATGAGGTAAAGGAATTTCTCGGGTGGGAGCTTTTTATAGCATTATCACACCATGGGTGTTTTTTCTTGGAACGTTGCCAGAAAGGTAGTTGATCCACAGCATCCTTGATAAATTGTTTATGAAAAGCTATTAGCTATCGGTAAAAGTACACAATCTGTAACCTACTGAATTTTTTAAGTGTTTCCAAAACCTGCTGGCAACACAACAACCAATCTGCAGCCATGTTGCTTACGGTGCTTTTTTGGGGGGAGCACTAATTTTTTTTTAACTAGTGAAGGGTTAGTGGGGGAAAGACCCACAACTTTGTGCTACGCCCTAGCTGTCCATTTAGATCACATTAATGGTGCACTTCCTGAATCGGTAACTAGTGAATCAGTACTTTTCTCAGTAGCGGCTTGTGGTGAGATTTTAGGGTGTGTGCATGAAGGCTAATTCACCAAAACGCATCAATTTATGGCTTATATTGGTCAAGAAACTGGTTTTTACCTCATTCAGTAAATAAGAAAGAAATTTATGGTAACTTTGGGTTTTGGTGAATTGGCTTCATGCACATACCCTAAAATCTTGCCACGAACTGACACTGATTTTAGTGTAAAGTTCCTAATAGACAAGAAGTGTTCTGCACTCACACCCACCTTCCCTTAAGCAAAAGTAACCCTTCAAACGTTATTGCACTATGGCAAAACCAAAGAGGGAAGTTGGCATGATTGGCGACAGAGGCAAGCCTTTAATATGCATTCACATTAAGTTTGCAATATTTAAAAAAACAAACTTGCTCATGTTTTATTCATCGTCTTCAAACAATTTTATCAGCAGTCAGAGAAGAAACTGATTAGAACATTTTCGCAGGGTAAAAAATTTGGAGACCAGTGAATAATCTGCAGTAGCACCGAATTTTTTCTATTAAACTAATTCTCAACATCGCTAACTGATCTTTATGTCTCAATTACGTTGGCGTAAATAGAGGTGATGGCTTAGCCTCCCACCCCCCCATCCCAAAATGAGATGCACAAATCAATGCTATGTATGGAGCATTATGATGGAAGATACAGCCAAGGGTAGACAGAGACTTTCATTTGGGGGGTCAAGGACAGAATTTGCCATGGTCTTGGAATAACACCCTTCATTTATCATGAAAGTTGGAATTTTTTACAGTGAAAAAATATATTTGGGGGCATGACGCGTGTCCACCCTTGGATACAGCACTTCAGGACTTCCATGCTAGCTAAACTAACACTCAATTTTATTAAAATTTTAAAGAACTCATTGCAGGGCCTATCACAGAGGGCAGGAGAGGCTGCTGTCAGACACCTTGCAATATTAGGAGTCCCAACTTGGGAACCCAATATATGTTAGACGTGTATGTATGTCAATTTTGAAGGGCCCCTAAAATATTAGTTGACCTGGGCCTCGCATTTTCTCTGAAAGCCCCCCCCAGTCCTGCTAACATCAGCAATGTACAGTTTTCAAAATCGTTGGGGGAGGGTAATTACCTCTTATATATATATTTATACATTACATGTAAAATTGCATACTAAATTACTAGGGGGATTCTCTCTCTCCGGACATATAACTATATGCCTATGAATGGAATAATGCAATTTTAAAAACATCCCATGCATAAAGTGTCTTCATTTACAAACTCTACCCTGCACATAAAACCGAATTATTTAAAATGCAACCGCAAGTAATCAACACGCTACAATAAGCATGGCTATTTTTAATGTACTTAATTAAAATAATATTGCTTTTTAAATGCTGTACTATTAAAAACTAAATTTCTCTAACGTGCGTTCCCACTCATTAAGCAAGAATTTTAATATACTCATTAAAACAATTACAGCTCAAATTGGCTCATTTTTAAATTCAAGAGCAGCTCTACGCAATTAATGCGTCAATACATGTAACAACACAGCACAAATTGTCATTGGCATCAAAAATTTGTTTGTTTTAATTGCAACAACCCACATCTGTATGTTCCTAAACAAACAACGGAAAACGCAACGTTATGATTACGAAAAATATTCATTTTGCACAAAAACTGTAAGCGGATTTGTATTTCCGAGTCGTTATTATTAATACAGCACAGAATATCGGCGAGGTTTTTCAGTCTGATTACGCATTTAAACGAATACATTCTGATTTAAAAGGCGATTTGAGAAAATCAGGAGATTGCCGTCACTTTTTTTATGGTTATTTAAACTTTAACGTGAAATCGAGGTCCCCAAATAAGCCTAAATCCGATTATTTTGACATTTGCCCAGTATTATGTCATTGCAAACATGAGAAATATACAAGTCCGAGAGGGAAAAAAAGACAAGTTTTTAAAAAACCGTAAAGAAATTACACTTACTAGTATTATTCGGCTTGTACGTCATCCAAGCCGAGAATAAGTAATCCTTTTGTTTACATAATGATTAAAACCATCCTATTCTTGTGACGCAAATTAAAAAAACACACAAAAAATGAATCCGCAACACTTCCACCACAATTTCTCACAGTTGACGACGGGCGAAAAAAGAAAGCGCGAACATCAACAATCTTCTTGACGTTGTAAAAATCACAAAATAACAGTATTCGGATGATCCGACGACCTAAATCGCCCAAAAACAGAGTTGAAATTCATATTTTTCGGTTATTAAAAACCCTGGAGTCAATTGCACGGATCGCACATTATCATTGGCCCGAGTAATAAAGTTAAATGTAAATATGGCCGAACAGCAGACAACAGTGTATTTTTCCACTACGCGTTCAGTGTTCAGAGATGTCGCTACCTAAAAGGCTGTTCTACGTTGAATCGAAAAATCATGGCGTAAAAAAAATTAAAAAAAAAATAAAAAAGAAGGACCTGGTCAATGCGCATTTTTTATTTTATTTAATTATCCCTATTTTTGAATAGATTTGAGCTTTAATAATGGAAATTCACTGTCTTTGCAATTATTTTAAAATGGTTTCGTTACAATCGGATTGAATGGAGCTGAAGCAGGAATAGGTATTTCAATTTTGATGCAATCAAATGCCACTCTACTGATCGCAGAGTCATTCCTTCTTATTTTAATAAATTAGTATAGGCTGAAATCAAAAAATTCTTCGGAAAATCTTATTTTTTTCCTGAAAATCTTAGCTTTGAGATAATACATATTGAAGCAGATAAATTTGGAGTGAATCATTAAACGTTGCAGTGTTTACAGTGGTTGATTTTAAATTTAAGGCGTGTTTTAATATCATTTCTCAGTCAAGTTTGCAGACTAGAAAACACTATGTATCAAAGTTCGATTTTGAACGAAAAACATTATAATTACAGATCACATTTTAAGCGGTGTGTGCTAATAATTTTTTTGCTAACTCAGAATGTTAATTAATTTTCCTGACTTGCAAAAACATCTTCAGAAAAGTAAAATAGTTTATTAGTTTCCTCGTGGTCTCAAAAAACAAGACTTTGACATGGTTGCTCAATTGCAGTTTAATGACGAAGAACCACATCAGCGATTTGTTCCTTCGCCCTGCTAAGTGAAAACTTTCCACTGGTCAGATATAACAGTGATAGAATTGACAACGGGCTGATGGTGGATTCAATTTTACCAACAGAAACAGAGCCAGGGACATGATTTACTAGCCCTTAAGCAGATTCTGTTCCAATACGGGCCATTACCCGCCTCCAACCATTTTTCAAGATCTGAAAGCTCAGACTGTCAAATTTGAGATTTTTTTTTTAAATAATACTCGTAAATAATTTCAAAATAAATGAAAAACGAAGCAATTCCACGCCAGGCTCTTGGGCATTTGCTATCCGTTGTCCCCGGCTCTGAATGTAAACATTGATCATCGCTATTAAGCTCAAAATGGATCGATTTTGCATGAACTGATTTTTTAACTGAGAATGGATGACATTCCCATACGAAAAGAGGGGGCGGGAAGGGGAATTCGTTTGTTGTTAACATGAAAAGCCAAGTATACAAGGAAAAGGAAGAAGACCTTTGTATTCAAACTTTTGAGAAATTGTTTGAAGATTATAGTCTCCATATCCTAGCAAACAACATGTGCAAACAAGACCAGTACGCTAATGCTTTGGCCATAATTTCTATGTCCTTTGGTGATTCTCATTGTTGTTGTTGATTGTAACAAAAGATAACAGGAAAAATGGCTACAATGGGCAGCGCTATAACTCTCCAGAAACGGGCTATGCAAAATATGAAGAATGATGATGACAGAATGGAAAACTGAAACAAGAAAGGAGGGAAGGCGCGAAATGAAGATGGAAATGTGACTAAACACAGCTCGAGTAAGAGTGAAGCAACGCCAAAAGTAGAAAGAAGAACGCCCGAAGTTAAAAAATTGAGCAGGTAAACTCATAACAAGGCTCAGGAAACAGAAACAGCTGCGATATAGTGTTGTCTTAGTAAAACCGCATTACGCCTAAACGCCGAAGAGACCACGAATTCAGCCAACTACAACACAAGAACAGAATAAAGGCAAAAGAGCTTCAGCGGAAGCTTCCAGATTGAGAGATGACTGAATGCAGAGCAGTAAGAAAAGATGGCTGCTAATGAGAGCACTTTGAAAAGAGAGAGAGAGAGATGTTCTTTCAATCATGGGCGCCCGTATGAGTACTTCTAGTGGTGGGGGGCTGAGAAAAATTATTACCTCCTGCTCAAGGTTCTCAAACATTTGAATAATTGTAAAAGATGCTAATGCTACAAAAATGGTTAATACTGCTTGACAGTTATTAATGAACTACAAAGTGTCTTACATTAAAATGTGGCTGTACATTTTTTTAAAGTAAATGCATAGCAGAATCGAGCAAATCTAATTTTTTGAACGGCTAGTGGGGGCTCGAGCCCCACTGCCCCCGTACATGAGCGCCCATGCTTTCACTTGATGTGGGCATGATAAACCGAAAAGCCTACAAATTTCGAAGAGGGTTATATGGAGAAATCCATAGTCTGAAATATCTACAATAGCATTACTTTTGATACCACAGTGGCCTGGGATCCAGAAATGGGTTATCGACATTCTAGAAGTCATATATATGGAAGTGGAGGCAATGGTACCCTAGATAAATGAGTAGGCAGTCCAAAAGGAAATTTTTTTAACAAAGCTAAGAAATATGACTTACAATTCACAGGGAATGTCAAAGGAGACACCTCACTGTAGTTAACTGCGTCAAAAGGGGGGCATTAATACATATGTGAAATCCCGGAAGAGCAAATTTTAATGGCAGCAGGTGGTGAACTTCAAAATCTCCACATTGCCTGACTCCAAACTAGAGACAACAGAGAAGTTATGAAGGCAAGAGGGAACAATGGCGGGAAGAAACAAGTAACAAATGCAGGAGAATTGAATGTAATCTCTATAAAACTTGGAAAACAAGTTGTAGACTTCGTGCCCGCTGACGTGGAAGATGTGAAACGGCCAAGGAATACCAGTTTGCAAAGGAAAAGATAAAGCTGATTTCTTTACTGGAGAGCAATGGGCAGGATGGAAGTCTCAGCATGAGATGTGGCCAAACGTATGCATCCACGGACACCAAAACAGAAATGAAAGACCTTGGATTGCGTTTTTTCTAGAATAAATTCAAAAGAATAGTTGAAGATGATGGAGTTTCAACAGCATATTTCCCAACGTTTGGTCTATTTGATTTTGGCAACAGAAAATCATGTTAATGATTAGATAGACAACAAGATTTGGAATACTTATTTGAGCGGAGTACATCCAGTGGCGGATTTACCAATAGGCTAAGTAGACTGCAGCCTACGACGATAAATTTTCGACAAAAAGTTTGCCACAGGGAAGCTTGCAAATTTAGGGTTGAATTTTTTGGAGGCCAATTGAATTATTAATTTTGAATTGTTATGCTTAGAGGCTTAACTAGGGCTTAGCAAGGGGAAAGCTACCATGTGCGCCTTCTTTAGAGAGGCTCAAAAGGCGCCAAATTTGCGAATACTTGCGAAAAGACGAATTTAAAATATCTGCCAAGAGCGTTAAGAATTTTACAAAAGCGTCAAAATCTCTGTTATGCCTTTAATTATTGGGTAAGATTAAGCGGCAAAATATGTCAGCCTACAGAGGGCAAAATTATAAATCCGCTTCTATGTACATCTCATTGCATCATCAGCGAATTTTGGAAACTTCAGTTGCTCTTAGATCACTTTCTGAGTAGTGTGGGATTTCTCATACATATGGTTTATTATTTGAAAGGAATATTAGTTTTATTCCTTGTTTGACCAGGACACAATTAAAGGCATTAACTTGATCAGGAAAGGTATATTTTATTCGCTCTATTTTTCGGTTTTCTTAATGCAGATAACTATAGCGAAATGAATTCAATTCGTTTATCAAGTCTGCCATTATTTTCTACTTACAAGGTTCTCTTGACGATAGTTATTTGCAATAAAGAACCCGAAATGTCGAGAACAAACGATCTTTTTTAAGATACACACCGACTCTTTCCTCTAATAATTCATATATTTAATGGCACGGTCGGGGCTGTTCTTAGCTTGGGTGCCAAAGGTTCCCTCGCACTTGGGCGTACACAGACCATTTATTATATTATTGTATTGTCGTTAATCTTTGTATCAAACACAGCATCAAGGACCTCTGTTTAACTTTATGAAATTAAAAATTAAAGCAAGCTTTTGCATAATAACTGTTTAAAATTACATACTTACAGATATAAAATATCATACACATAGTAATAATTATAATTTTCGGCCTTTTTAAAAAGATATAAATTAAAGAATACTTACGATTATACTTCAAAAGGTAAAAAATAGTACGTTTTTTGAAATCGTAAGATTAGATTACTCCGAATGTAATTACAATATACGTTTTGGAAATAAACATAAAACTGCAAAGTGAAATTACTTGCTACAAAATGTAAATTCATTGGGTCCTAAATTTTGTAACGAAATTTGTGATTATTTAAGAAATGAAGATAAAATTAATAGTTAAAAAAAATTAAAATCCTTAATTTTATCACGCTCATTAAATATTCATTTGTAATTTTTTTTTTGTTTAACTAATGTTTTCACAACATAGAACGTTGTAATATGGGGGCGTCCATGGACTTGTAAGGTAGCATAAATACTATTTTCAATCATAGTATTCCCCAGTTGATTATAAAATATGTATAAAAATTAGAGTGTAAAATTAATACCTGTAAATTGTAAATTTAAAATTTTATTACAATGATATTATTGTATTGTATTTTGGGCGCAGTATAGCCCAGATGCTCTTGCGCCATAAAAATCCAAACAAACAAACAATGTATTGCATTTTTAATTTCTTTAAGTAATAAGCTGAAAAATAAAAGAAATATAAATGAAAGTTAACACTTCACATAATAAATTTCTAATTAAAGTATATTAAATTACTAAGGGCGGCAATATTGTTTTTGCACCTGGACAGCTAATAATTCAGGAATGATCCTGAACACAGTGTTCCTCAAAGTGTGTTCCACAGAACTGTGGGGTTCCGTGAAGACTTTCCAAGGGTTCCACAAGTATTTTATGAAACTTCACCAAAATTTAAAAAAAACTCTGTAAATTATGTAATCCCCCAATTACAATCTCTTAAATATGTTAACTAACAGTAATCAAAAAATACCCTGAAGTTATAAGAATATACTATCTGCCTTTTCATACGGATTTATTATTTATTTTCATGTTTATCTCCACGTAACAATAATAGACCTTTAGGGTTCTCTTGAATAATATTCATAGAAGGGTACTGAGGCTTGGCATGTGGTAAGAAAGAGGTTCCGTAAAACAGGGACGGGCTGGGCCGCTGGCCCACCGACCCGGGCAGGTGAGCCCTTACGGGCTATAAGACTCCCACCTTCGAATGGACAACGACACGCGCCCTCTGAAAATCCAAGGTATGCGCCATTTGAGAGGACACAGTCCTCTCAAATGCAAATTAATAAATAAATTAATAATAAATAAATAAATAAAAAAGCAAATACAATTAAAAATCGCAAAATGAGTTTTGAATCAACTATTGACCTTCCCAATTACAATTCATAAAATATAGCAACAGCTGTTAACAATCATCAAATTTATTCACTTTTTCGCACATAAATTCATCAATATACAGGTATATACTGGTTACAATTCGTGTCTCAGCACAAATGCATTATAATTCGTCGTATCAATTCATCACTCATTGCACCGAACTTATAATTACCTTACCTTTATCAATCTATCACGACATGAATTCCTTATTTTTTTTATATATAGTCATCAATCATTACGCTTGGTTAAATTTACGATGAATTTATTAAAGATGTAGCTTTCATAGCATCGGTTCGGTAACCTGCACGTGGCTGGTTTGAAACAGGTTGCTTTCTTTTCTAATGAGATAAATTTCAACAAATGAGAAAATATTTTAGTTTTAAGGATTCTACGTATTCTCCCATTGCTTTGTTTTTAAATAATAAATAGGGTATTTACATTTAAAAAATATTATTAATAATTTAATAATTGATGTTTTTATGTTCCAATGTCTTTTCAGGTTTGAGGAAGAGTATAAGTAGCTGTTTGTCAAATGTACCGTCGATTGTTTGTTTGATTATTTTACTATATACGAAATAATATCGTTTTAATGGAAGGTTTACTGTCAACAATTTTTGTGGGGGATTAGAGGCGCCAACTTGGAAAAATTTTAGGGGTCATATATAAAAGAATCCGCATATGTAGTTAAGTGAATCAACCAAAGCAGCCACTGCTCCGCATTGGATATCAACACATATCATTTTCTTCAGAGCCGCATCACATTATCTCCATTAAAGTCACTTGAGACCACCCATGAGTTTTGAATTATTACGCTACAGAACTTGAGGTAAGCACATAAGCAATAACAATTAATATATTACCCACACCCAGTGGCACAAAAAAGGGGAGCTTACGAGCTCACTGGCTATCAAAACACATTATTTTCTCTAGGACCGCAACGTATGATCGTCCTTAAAGCTACTCAAGCTTTCCCCTATAATTTTTTAACTGCTACGCTACTGCTTTCACCCTCAACGAACGTTCGGCATTTTCTTATTTATTGTCCATTGATATTGAAAGGACCGGTCGTCCCATATGAAATGGAAGGAGAGGCAGGGACCTGGGCACCTTAAACTTGGCACCTCTGGTCAGGACTGCTTATAGTTGCTCATGTTTGCAAGATATCATTAATGTAGATGTTGAACAGTGTTGGAGATAAACACACTCCTTTGTAACTCCTTAATTCGTTTTCGCGAAGATGTTGGTTGTGAATCAAAAATATTTCTTTGATTAAACGCTGATTGAATGATTTACCCAATATTACAGCATCATCGGAAATGATGAGACTTGCTTGACATTAATAGAAAATTGATTGGCTTGGAATCTCAGAACGAAAGCGCAAATGGACATCCAACACCATATGACCAAATATTAGAACGATTTCATTTAAAATAAATAAAAGAATTTAAACATTCAATTTTTATAAAAGAAATTTAAATTTATAAATTAAGCTGACAAATCATGAAACAAATTATGCCCACGTATCAAGCAATAATAATTATATAAT
>QLNU02014176.1:31701534-31729491 GCA_006491805.2 Dysdera silvatica | reverse complement strand
TATACCGGGCCAATGACGGACTGTTTCCTCTCAAAGGGCGAATACCTTGGATTATCGGAGGGCGCGAGTCCTATAGCCCATGAGGGCGCACCGGCCCGAAGGGCTGGTTGGCCGGCGGCCCTGTCCGCCCCTGTATCGGACAATTAGAGCTATGAGGACTTACACGTCGACCTATCACCAACTTACATAATGGCGTTGAAGAACAGTGAAAATTCTTATATTTAAATACATAATATACAGAAATGATGATATCCGTTTTGGCTAGTCTGTCAGTGTTTTTTTTTGTTTTTTTTTTTAATCTTATTTTAATGGAGACCGGTTGTAACGGAAACCCGGATGTAACGCACAAAAGTGTCAATCTCTTCTTGTACGTTATAAACTGGTTTGATTGTACTTAACGTGCAAAATCATAAGAAGCATCATAAATGAAGTTATTGAAGTAGGGGGAAAAGGTTGGTTCTGCCCCACTGTCGCTTGGTCCCCCCAGGGTGGGATGGCGGGGTGGTGCTCAGGGTTACAAAAATGTTCGGTGCGTTTTTTCCTTCCCAAGGATATTTGACGTGTTTTTTATTGGGTGTTTTTTAACAGTACATTTTTTTTAATCGAAAGTTTTTAATTTGTTCATTTTTTTAATAAAAAGTTTTTACATTTTTATTTCAGTCAAAAGTTTTTACATTTTTATTTTTTCAATCGCGAGTTTTATTTTTCAAATTTATTACATGTTTTTACCTTATTTTTTAAAACATTTTATAATTTTCTTTAAATTTTTATATTTTTCTTTATTTAAACTTTTCTTTTTATGAAACAAATTGTTAAAGAGAGAATACCACCGATTCATGAAGTAATAAGATGTATATGACAACGTAAAACGGGTAAAAAGTTATTTTTTTTAAATTATTAAGGTATTAATTACCCATTATTAAGGTATTATTTAAAAAAAATAATTTTTTACCCACTTTACGTTGTCATATACACCTTATTAAACAAATTGTTATTCACTTTTTACAAAACGTCTTATTTCTATTTTTGAGATGAAGAAGAATGATTTCCAGTTTTAAATTAAGTATTACACAAAAAGTTTAATTTTAAAATTCTTCCTTAAAGTTAGTGAAAAGCTAGAGTTTATGTCTAAATTGTTTTAAATAATTGCGAGTTCCTAATTAGATAATTTCAATCACATTCAAACCCTGTTTTAAGTTGTATGTTTTACCCAGAAGTTTATTCTTTAATTTCCCTTAAAGTTTGCAAAACAAAATCACACATTTATTACAATTTTGTAATAAGCTTGTAATTAGTAGCCTAATGAGATAATTTTAATCATATTCAAATCTGTATTTCGATTTATACTCTGTTTATTATCATCCATTTCAATTCTGGACAGTTCCGAACGTATTAGAGACATGTTTCTTCCCGCCAAACGGTGCGGCGCCAGCGCATCCCTCTCCCACTCGGGTAGACCCCGTTCACGCTTCCGGTTCCCGCGATGTGTCACAATTACCTAATTAGTTCTTTTCTAGCTAGAATATCCTGCAACCGGATGTTCCTATGCACATCGTAATACCTTAAAAATGGTTGTCTAGCTATTTTCCTCATAGTTAAAACCACGTTTTTCGCTAACCATTGGCAACATTTTCTCTCAAATGGATTATTCCCGAAATTTGTTATTCAAAAACGTTTTTCGTGAAGTTTTAGTGCTATTGAGACATGGAAGGAAAATATCGATTGTTGGTTTTTAATCATGTTTTGCACAAAGGTTTATGCTTTATTTTTCAAAGTCCGTGAAGGGTAATCACCGATTTATTATATTTATCGATTAATTTATACTAGTCATCAATTTATTATATTTTCATAATTAAGTTTGTACTTAATATCCTAATTAAATAATTTCCGTCCTATTCAAATCGCTATTTTCAATCTCTATCACAGATGAGTCATATAGCTTCGTCAAAAGTCGTTCCAGACAGGATTTTAACCTGACGCCGAGACATTTGGCGTCACAGCCCTTCATTAATTACAAATTTTCACCTTTTTTGTCTTTAATTTTATTATTTTTTAATTAAACACGAAATTTCCTTCTTTTATTTTTCATTATTTTTTAACTTTATATGATCCGTAGAACTTTGAATTGTGAGGTTGCCTTTGAAATGACTGGATGAAGAGGGAAATGTATCCTCGATGTTTAACCACTGCTTTTCATCGCAGAGAATCTGAAAGAATTGATCAGGTTTCAGAACAACGCCTTGGCGAGTTAGGTAGTACCATAAATCGTAAATGTCGAATTGTCGAATGTGGATGTAAATCTCTAGGAAAAAAATAAAAAAAATATATAGGAAAGTTAAAAAGTATAAAAATTTAAAAAAAAAATAAAAATATAGAAGTTAAAAAATCAGAAAAATATAAAAAACATAAAACTTAAAAAAATGAAAAGTGTAGGGAAAAAAAGTAAAATAAACTTTAAAAAATATAAAACTTAAAAACATAAAAGTTAAAAATTAGAAAAGATAAAAAATTTAGAAAAAGTTTTTTTTTTAAAAAAAGGAAAGTTTATAAAAAGGCACGAAATATTCGTGCAATACGACCTGACTTAACCATTTATTTAGAAGTATCAGATATGTGTATACAGCGCCAATAGAAATTTGTAATTAATGAAGGGCTGTGACGCCAAATGTTTTGGCATCAGGTTAGAATCCTGTCTGGAACAAACTTTCAACGAAGCTATATGAGTCATCTATGATGGAAATCGAAAATAGCGATTTGAATAGGACGGAAATAATTTAATTAGGATGTTAATTACAAACTTAATTATGAAGATATAATAAATTGATGACTAGTATAAATAAACTGATAAATATAATAAATCAATAATTACTCCTCCCGGACTTTGAAAAATTAAGCATAAACCTTTATGTAAAACATGTTTAAAAACCAATAATCACTATTTTCCTTCCATGTCTTAATAGCACTAAAACTTCGCGAAATACGTTTTTGAATAACAAATATCAGGAATAATCCATTTAGGAGAAAACGTTGCCAATAGTTAGCGAAAAACGTGGATTCAGCTACGAGGAAAATAGCTAGACAACCATTTTTAAGGTATTACGATGCGCATAGAAACATCCCGTTGTAGGAAATTCTAACTGGAAAAGAGCTAATTAGGTAATTGTGACACAGCGAAAGAACTGGAAGCATGAACGGGGTCTATTCAAGTGGGAGAGGGATGCACTGGCGCCGCACCGTCTGGCGGGAAGAAGCATGTCTCTAATACGTTCGGAATCATCCAGAATTGAAATCGATGATAATAAACGGAGTATAAATTGAAATACAGATTTGAATATGATTGAAATTATCTCATTAAGCTACTAATTACAAGCTTATTACAAAATTGCAATAAACGGTTTTTTGTTTGTTTTGTTTTTTTGCAAACTTTAAGGGAAATTAAAGAATAAACTTCTGGGTAAAACATACAACTTAAAACAGGGGTTTGAATGTGATTGAAATTATCTAATTAGGAACTCGCAATTATTTAAAACAATTTAGACATAAACTCTAGCTTTTCACTAACTTCAAGGAAGAATTTAAAAATTAAAATTTCGTGTAATACTTAATTTAAAACTGGAAATCATTCTTCTTCATCTCAAAAATAGAAATAAGACGTTTTGTAAAAAGTGAATAACAATTTGTTTGATAAGAAAAAATACAAAGGATTAAAAAAAGGTTTAAAGATAAAAACATTAAAAGATAAAATTGCATAAAGTTTAGAAAAAGAAAAATATAAAAGTTTTAAAAAAAATTCTTTATTCACATTTAGAAAAAAAAAAAAAGTGCCAAATAAAAAACGCGCCAACGGGTTTGCACGGAGACTGCGGCCCTGCGGCCCCACCCGGACCTGGTTTAGCCAGTGGCGTAGAACAGACACTTTCCTCCTACTTCATAAATAACGATATTTATTTAATTACACTTAAATACGTGTGTGATAAATTATAAAAGTGAAGCAAAACTTCCTAGCACTTTTTCCAGAGGAAGGCAAGCTCAGTGATCAATTTCATAAATTATTTTTATTTAAATTTTAAGAGTATACGCTTATAAATGAATTTTAAATATTATGTAGTCTTAGAGTTTAAATAAATATTACTTACTTGTGAAATATAAATGGTAACTGGCATGTTTTTACATCTTTCTTGTTTCGATAATGATGCGGAAGTTTAAAAAAAGAAGTGGGACTTCCAAGTCTCCAGGACTAACTGATTGCATGTAAAAACCATAAAGCCCAACTCCCATAATTTGTACACACTATGACATGGCGGGTTTTATTCTGTAGGTATTCCTACTCAACCCACTTCCGCCCTAATCCTCTGGAATCTCCAAAAAGGCCTTAGGGTAACGACTATTTCAACGCGTTAATTTCTGTTACCCCGCGTCATATGCTTCGGGGAGGAAATCTGTGATTCCAAGAAAGAATATTTAGGAGGAAAATGCATATGTAGCCGAGATGTACAATGAAGAACTATTTATAACTTGACACCTCGTCGATGCTTAGTTAGCTAAGAGACTTCAACACCACGGGGTCACCGGGGGGGCTAAACCACAAAGTGGTTGTTTAGAGGAAGAACCCCTTCAAACATTCTCGTTGAAAATTTTGAATCAAACCATCAAAAAACCAAATCATCCGCGTCACCAAGGCAAGCGATAATCCATTTAGTTCCATTTATTTATTATTGAGTTTATTTCGATTATCGTATAATGGTGCATTAATCAATAAAAAAGTCCATCGTGATGCCACCACACAAATACTGCCGCCCTAGGCGGCCACCTAGTTCGCCTAATGGTCGCGCCGGCCCTAGGATTATGGACATTAACTCCTTCACTACCAGGCACACCACGTATGGTGTGATGTTTCGCCATTCACTACGATGCACATCACGTATGGTATAATGCCGACTTTACTTTGCTATGAAAAAGCTTTTAGTTTGGTGTTAGCTTCTACAGTTCCACATCATTATTATATTTCCCTTTTTTTAGAGGGATCATTCAACTTCCCTAGGGAAAAAATAAATTAATGTCGCCCCTACGGATTACTTCTCCTGTAAACAGTTATGAATGCACGGGAAGTATATTCCCTACACGGTAACTTCACCTGAATACATATATGCTTATAAGGGAAGTATCTCGTAGGGGCGATATTTTCCGTGTATGTATAACTGTATATAGAAGAAGTAACCCGTAAGGGCGAGATAATTTTTTTTTTTTAAATGGCACAAAAAACATGTGTTAGTGCCTGTATGCTGGCTTTATGAGTTTGGCTGTGTTGCCTTTATAAGTTCACATATTGTGCATAAATGTAAAGACATAGCCTAAAAAATAATATACTAAAGATACAATAAAAATATAATACTGGAAAAAGCTTAAAAATCTGGTATTGCACCGCATATACTTAATTTACGGCTGGTAGTGAAATGGTTAAGGTACTGCTGCATAGATGCACATAACTTAAATGTGCAACGTCATCAGATTTCATATTACATGTGGGGGCATTTGTTTTATATATACACATATAAGCAGCACCGTAGCCAGGGGATGGTGAGGAAGGCCCACGAAATCGGCTGAAATAAATAATAAATCACAGCGGAAAATATGCCCTTAAAGAGCGCCATCTGGAAGGTTCTGCCAAGGACACAAGATCATCCAGCTATGGTCTTGTACATAACGTACTAACTACTATTAAAAGTACCATAACTTTGGCATTCATGGGTATTTGACATTAGGGTATACTATCAAAATTATGATAAAACAACACACGATTGTCACAGGAATAGTTTTAATTAACTTGGAAACGTTTTTAGAGAGCTTAATACGCACTGCCTCCCCCAGTAAGATTCATAGCATTAGATAAAAATTTTATAAATTTTATAAATTTTTTATGTAAAATGCAAATAATTAAGTTGTAATTTATAGTTAATTCAACAAATATACATTATACATTCTACTTGAAATAAAGTTTATTTATTTATTATAATGGTACAGTCAGTTCTTGCACAATATTTGACCGTCTAGCATTACCGATATATAGATACATTCTATGATGCAGTATTTATATCATAGTTGAAAAATGCTGAAATTATATGCATCGAAAAATAAATTATATGGGTTTCTGCCTTGTATATTTCAACTTGCTGGCCTATATTAATATATTAAAATAGGCCAGTAAGTTGTATATATATATTGGGGTAACTGAAAGAGATTTTTTTGAAGTTGACCCCCTTATTTGAACAACCTTATTAGTTGTAAAATGAACCTTCTCTTATGAGTCAATTTTCTTTTTTTTATTAAAATCTCTTCCCCCCCTTTTTCATCAAAAACTCCTTCTTTCTTTGAAATTCTATGCACAGGCCTGACTACCAATTTAGAAGCTCCAATCACTATAGGATAGGAATTGTGCAGGGGGAGCGAATTGTGAAGGGTGGCCATCCAGTCATTATGATATAGGCGCATTGTTTGTCAAAAGCAAATCATTAAATTTCTCTCTACCCACCTGCCCTGATTACCTTTGCATTTCTGCTACTACTATTTGTTAAACATGTGAGAAGTGGTTTCTCTTGTTAAGCGTTTAATATTCATGCTAGGCCTTCACGTCTCTTGTTAAGTTGTCAAGAGACAACATAATAGTTGAGGAAAGCGCACTTTTAAAATGTGTTCGTGAGGTTAAGTGGGAAATACGCATATGGCTTTTGCACAATATCGCTTCCAGTAGGGTGTTTAGTTGTACACTGGAACGACATATTCCGTAAAGCATTCCATCCCTGTAAATAAATGTATATCGGGGGTGGAGTGCGTTCAACGTATACATGTATAAATAAGAATTGCAAAATTTCAAGATCCGGTTTGGTCAATGCAGTAGCGCATTTGCTCAAAGTTTTATTCCTTACCCCTCCAACCCTATGTCCAATTAACAGCATTTTTTTTTATTTGAGTTAAAAATAAATTAGTCTCTGTGGTGGCGTAGCGGTAACGCCTTCCTTTCGTGTGACGTTAATCTGTGTTCGATTTCTAACTGTGGGAGAAAAAAAAAAAACCCGCAGGCCTACGAATTGGTCGTTGTAGTTCCGATTCTTCGAGAAATTGTAGGTCTACTGATCCTACCGGTGGCGTAGTGGTAATGTCTTTCTCTAGCGTGACGGTAATCTGCTTTCGATTTACATCGAAGTCCAAGGGTTCGATTCTCTGGCAGAAGAAGTTCGGCCTCCTCGGAATGCTACAGACCCCAGCGAAACATGACCTTTGTTGCGCATGCGCGGTGAAAATATAAGCAAATGATTGAAACAAGCACAGCCTTGTGGTGACGTAGTAGCTGCATTTTTCTGGGTATATCTCCGGGAAATTGGGTAATATATTCTGGATTTGATTCCAGCAAATACCCACTATTTGTCGATTTTTTTCTTCTACGGATACGTAGTGCGAGGATTGATTCCTCAGATGAAAGAGGTTCGTATTCTTCGGAAAACTGTCGCTCTTGGTGCAGCATGATATTATCCATCTCTGCACCACAAAACGCAAACAGACCAAATCAATAAAACCTAACCATTCAAATTCAGGTGGTACTGTATAGTGAAAATTCATTTATTTGAGATTTTGAGTTCCAAACTTGTGTTACTTCATTTGACATTCCTTCAGCTTTTAATCTGCGACAATCGCTTCTATTTCCACCAGGGGCGGAAATAACTTTCATTTTAGAGGTATCAAGGACAGAATTCGTTATGGTCTTGGTACAACACCCTTCATTTATCATGAAAGTTGGAACCTTCTACAGTGAAAAATATATTTCGGGGGAGGGTCATGACCCATGTGCCCCCTGTGATCGCTCTTAATTGCCACACCCTCAACACCCCCCTCCTGATATCTTACATGTTTTAGTGCAGGAATTGCAAATTGAGGAATTTTAAACACCCGTTTCAATCCATGGCTTCACTGACAATTTTTCTTAAAGCACCATTCTCCATCTTTCTCTAGTTGTGAAGGGTGGGGGATTGCAGGGCCTCTCAAACGCGAAGCAGCATAAAGCCCCCTCTTCGTCCGGCACTCGTATAGGATTTATCACGTGGGAAATCAAACTGAACTCCACTAATAGAGAGAGAGAGAGAGCCCCCTCCCACCAACTCCATACCCGTATCCAGAGTGTGGGGGGGACATAGGGATAGGTCCCCTCTGAAAGTAAATTTTTAATGGGACTTGGCTACGGCCTTGCATGCTGTGATTGTATCGATACATGCTGAAAAAAATTTTGAAACCCCCTCTCCGAAATTTTAGCCTGGCTACGGTGTTTCCCCCCAAGTTATAAACCAGAGTTCGATTCCGTAGATGACAGAAGTCTGGATCCTTTGGAGAACTTAGTTTTTCAGAGGATCCAGACTTCGGAATCCGGGGGGGACCGATCCCTCCCCGAAACTAAATTTTTAATGGGACTTGGCTACGGCCTTGCATGCTGTGATTTTATCGATGCATGCGGTAAAAATTTTTGAACCCCCCCCCCTCCGCCGAAATTAAATCCTGGTTCCGGTCTTGATACCGACTAATTGCTCACAGTTGTGCGCTGTTTGGCTACCTAGGTGGCGTAGTGGTAACGCATTAGCCATCGTTCCATTACCCTGGTTTAAACTCCAAATGGTATGAAGAGGCGGGTCCAAAGAAACATTTTTTTTGGGGAGGGGTGTGTAAAATGCAGTAGAACCCATTCATACAGCTCGCACTTAGCAAGTTACCGGATATAACGAGAAAAATATGGATTTTTTTTGATATAATGATTAAGCGCAATACAATTTAACCTAATTGAACAAATATTTTTGGACCCCGGATTTAACAAGCAATTTTTTAATTGCTTGTTAAATCCGAGGTCCAAAAATATTTGTTCAATTTGTTCAATAAACTAAAAGAATCGAACTTTTCGTAAAAATTCCCTCGTTATACGTGGTTCGGTGTTATAATCAACGCTTTTTTATAATCGATTTCCAATGCATTTTAATGGACTGGGAAGGGGAAATTTCCCCAATCCCCCCTCGCGTGATTCCGCCACTGTCTCATGGAACGCATTCCGTTTTTCGGCCCGCCGTAGTCCAGTTTTTGGTTTCCTTGACAACAGGGGCGGACTGGGTCGCCGGCTCCCGGGCGGTGCGCCCTCGTGGGCGATAGGATATGCGTGCCTTCGAATGAACAAAGGGTTGCGCCCTCCGAAAATCCAAGGTATGCGCCCTTTGAGAGGACAAGTCTGCCCCTGCTTGACAACAGAAGTCCGGATCCCTCGGAACCGAGTCCGGCGTAGCATGACCTTTGTCGACCTTGCGCCGTAAATATATAATAAGGTAGCGTGAAAAGCATTCAAGACAAATTAGGTTGGCGAAAATAATTCAGATTTTTCCCACCTATGGTAACTTCCATCGCAAGTTTTTCAGCGCCATATTTAGCATTGGGGGGGGGCAGTTATTTCAGTCAAGGCTTTGCACTAAGGTGGGTCGAAAATCAGGGTTTTTTCACTTTTTTCGAAATTGAAACCGGGCTAGCGCGCAAAAGTGGCCAAATGATCTCATTAGTACAAACAATATTGGTTAGCCATAGACACGCTAGCCCTACTGGCGCCACGCGGTAGGTGCCATTCTGGCGATCAGCGGAATAAATGCCAAAAAATTAAACAGTGATGTACGTATACACTAAGGCTACGACATTTAGGAATAATAAGCGTTTAAGCAATTTAAAATCAACATTTTGAATGAATGATTTTTTTTTACATTAAAGTAAGTTTTTGGCGCCAAAATGTGGTCCTAAACTGAGCAAACGCAAGTTTTCTATGTACTATTATACAATACGGATACTACAGGACACAAAGGCTCCAATGATGAGCCTAGTCTGAATTTAGCCTATTGAATAAACGACTATTTAATAGAAATGTACAAAAAACTGCATAAAAGGCCTATACCTACTATAGGCGGAAATAAATGGCCCCGGCGGAAGACCTAAATATTATCTGATCGGTACAAGATTTTACATGCATACTATTGAGACCATTTGGCCACTTTTGCGCGCTAGCTCAGTTTCAATTTCGAAAAAAGTGAAAAATGCTGATTTTCGACCCACCCTACTGTCTACAGTGGCGGTGTTACCAATAGGCTAAATATGATGAAGCCTTCGGGGCAAATCTTTGACGGCGGCAAAATTTCGATGAGAAATTTGCAAAGGCGGGGCTGAATTTTTTGGTGACTAATTAAATTATTAATTTTGAATTTATTGTGTCCAAAGGTTAACTAGACATTAACAAAGGGAGAGTTGACATGGGCGCCATCTTGAGAGAAGTTTAAAAGGTGCCAATTCGCGAAAAGATGAATTTGCAATTATTGCTGGGAGGCGTCAAATAAGGATTTTGACAAAAGCGTCAAAAACTCCGTTATGCCTCTAGTTACGTTTGTTAAGAGTAGGCGCCAAAATATGCCATAGCCTACAGGCGGCAAAATCATAAATCCGTCTCTGGCAGTGCACATGGGGGGGGGGCAGATCCCCTAGTCATTGTCAAGCAGTATCAATTATTGTTGCAGCATTTTAGTATCTTGTACATTCACTAAAATGTTTGACAGCCTTGAGTAGGTGGTAATAATTTCTCTCATCCACCCAGCAAGAAATACTCACATGGGCGCCCATGGAGGCGGAGATTGGGTTAATTTGCCCACTTGAACAAAATTATTAGAAGATTTGTATGAGAGAAAAACAACTCTTACTCTCCCCACGTTTTTGCTAAAAAACCCTTTTTAAAATTCTTTATACGGGCCTTATTTTCAGATAACTATAATGGTTACAATATACGAGCGCATCAATGAGTTAAGTTGTATTCAAAGGCGATTGAAGTGCTCCGTAAAAAAAGAAAAACATGCATTCCGTCTTCTCCATTTACACTCGTATCAAAGCATAATTAGTTCTGAAAATTCAATGACGCAGTTGAAAAATAAAGCAAATGGCGGTGGCAGCGATAAAAAAAGAGAAGTGGGGGGGGGGGGGAACGAGTACACAACGGATAATGTAACTCCGGCTTTCGCCAAGCAGCAGCCAAACGATTTGTGCAAACCCAAAAAAGTGGAGAGGAAGGGAGACAAAAAAAGAAAAAAAAGAAGAAGAAGAAAAAGCAGAGAGAGAGAGATAGGAAAAATCAGCTAAATAAAAGGAAAACAATTTCCTCTCAAAACTGGCAGCAGCAGCGAAGGTGGGGATGGAGGTCGGGGGATGAAAAATATGGCCTTTTGACGCGTTTGTTGAATTAGGACAGCGCGTCACGAACCGCTGACCCGAATTTTCCCGCCAATCTCATCGCTGCAAACCGGCTAAAAACCCGCGAAACTATAGGCAAGACAACGGTGTGTATTTATGATTGCGTGTTGCTAACGAAATTCATCTTTTTTTTTGCGAAGGAGGTGGGGAGGGTAGTTATTTCGCCGGCTGACGTGTCACTAGTGATAACGGAACGCAATACATGTGATTGGAATTTTCAATAAGAAAAATTACTTTTTTTTTTTTACCAAAATAGATGACGAATGGGACAAGCAAGGAATATCCAAATGAAATGGTGCTTGGCTAAATTGCAGTCTGAAGTAGTGGGGCGTTATTTCGAAACTTTTCTTCTTCTTGGATGTCTTCCATTGGTCGATAGATCATGAAACGTACCCAGTAATTAATTTAATAAATAACTATGAAGATTTCGTGATAAAGGATTTCAGCCAGAAAGACCAAATGCGCAGTCCACCCTCCTTTGGGTTTTGGCAGCCTTAGGCCGCTTTCTCCATCTCTTCCCTTCTTTCTTTCAACCTGACTCTATTCAAACATCAGTTCACTTCGTACCTTCAAGCAACCCTTTCTGGGAATACAGTATCACCTTTTGTGACCAACCATCTCAATATTTCTTTTGCGCGAACAGCAACAACGACCAAATGCCTAATTTTCAATGTCACTGTTTATTACAAACAACAGCTTGCTTGGAAAGTGTTTAAGGCGGGAAGAAGTTATACAGAACTACAACATATATACACATATGTACATGGGTGCACATACGAGTACTTCTAGGGGGCTGAGAAAAATTAACAAGCATTTCTGGTGGAGGAGGCGATATAAGTCTATAGGAGGCCCCTGCCGATAAAAATTAAGAGGCCCTTAAACAGTGCGTAACTGAAAATCTCGCCCCCCCCCGCAATCCTTTTTTGAGGCCCCCTTTTACGAAAACGACGCATTCCAATGTTTTAAACAGAATATATATCTAGTATTAGTCACTGTCTTACGAGGTAGGATTCTAGTGCAAAGCGTATACTGTAAATTCAAAACTCGTCCAGATTTTATAATTTTTTGATGTTGAGTTCAGTTTTAAAGGCAATGAAAACAGCTAAAGTAAATACATGTAATGAGTTTGCCACAGTTGGAAACCGTTCATTTTATTTTATATTTTACCTAAAGATTAAGAAAAATATCCTTATTAACTAAAAAATATTATTTTTTTACTTATAAATTTTATGGAAAATAAATGACGACAAAAGGGGCCTCCTTTTTCCTGGGGCCCCGCCTGGCGGGATTGCGGGTGTTACCAGTACGCCACTGCCTTTAGACCCAAGCCCCAAACAAGAAAATTCTGTAAGGAACTGATAATATTTACGGAAGGATTTCAGTAGTAAATTTTTAGTGAGTTGCTTAAACCGGCAATATGTAGCTAATAATAAACTCAACGTTTCAAGAAAAATCAGAAATTATTTCAAAACATTTAACAGTAAACTAAGTTACCAGAGTGCTTAAAAAGGGTTTTCTATATGAATTTGCGTCTTGATTTATCTTTGGCAAATTCATCGATGATTTAAGTATCTATTTCGTCCAAAATTTCTTGTTCTATGTATAATATGGCCATGTTGTTCAAACTGTACTCTCCCATCACTGCTGTGGTGCAAGGAATTTTTGGTGGAAAAAATGGCCATGGGTCATATCAATTACGGTTTGTTTTTTTGTTTTTTTTGTATGTTCATTTATCATTATTAAATTACTAATAATTCTACAGTGCAAGATACTTAAATAATTAAAAATAGTAGTAGATTTTGTTTATACAATTTTACAATAGCTAGCTCAAAAGATCACCTTTTTAGTAATGGGTCGAAAAATAACCCCATTGCACAAAACTTGCTTTTGCTTGCCCTCTGTCCACTACTTGATCTACGGAAGCCTTTTTTCCTTTTGCGACCTTTAAAAACTCATCGGCTTTGTGAACTGAATCCTTATGATAGAGAAAAGTTCTATGTTGGCTGAACTTCTCCAAGGCCTTCTTCCAATTATTAAATTCTTTTGAAACAAGTTGACCTGTGGCTTGTGTTGATCTTAAACCGACTTCATGGGGTGAAAAGAGAACACACAAAATTTGCTATAGGCACTGTCTTCTCCCTTTGGGTAATCTAGACAGTTATGCTTACTCAGTTCAGAAGAGCAGAACTTCAGACTGTGGTGAGATTTTCCTTGACTTTATACAGCACTTGTGACGGTCGTGGGAAAATTTCAATTTGCATATGGTTCCCAAAGAATTTTTATCACTGTTATCCTATCTTCATCAGTGAGGTTAGATTTCTTGACATAATTAGAAATATCTGCAGTCAGAATTTCTATTTCAACTGTTTTGGTCTACCTTTATCTTCTGGTAAGCGTTTGAAGACAGCCCCTAGCCACTGCTGTTGCTTTCCTCAACAGCAGTCTCATCAATGTCACAAGAGTTCAGGGAAGTGTTGTTGGGATTATTACTACTTTGAATTTTATTACTTTTGAAAAATAATTTCAGTGTCTGTTGGCGTAATAATTTTTCGCTTTGTTAGCCCGAGTAGGGGGGGACCATCCCCCCCTAGGACCCCTACGTGAGTGCGCCAGTGACTTGACGAAGCTCGATGTGAGCGGAGGCTTGTACTAAAGTAAAAGATGATCCTGTAAATAGGCTTTAATGTCAGTATACCCAAAATTGTAGCGGCAACAATACTTTATCCAAGTTCCACCGTTAACTTTGTGTAATTGGGGTATGGGTGACCAGAAATATTCTTCCCAAAAGCGAGACCGTGTTTGCGAGAGGGTAGGTGAAGAAAGAAGTGGTTGAAAGATCGAAAACATAATAGGCAGTTAGTTTTGGATGATTATTTTACATTCAAAATAGTTAATTTTAACAAGTACATTTTTATGATCCCAACTTACTTCTTTTAAAAGAATGTGCGAGGACCAGAGCTGGGGTTGCTACATTGTACTATAAAAAAAAAGAGGGTCTTTCCAAGTAGAAATTTGTTACAGTTCAACCCATTGTAATGAGCATGAAGTGGTGGGGGTCATTAAAACAGAGTTATTATTAAAAAAAAATAAACACAGATATCACATTTACTCAGGGGCGGACTTACTGATAGGCTAAGTAAGGTGAAGTCTGCTGAGGTAAATTTTCGGCAAAACAAATTTTTTTCCGCCGAAAAGCAGTGCAAAGACGGGGTGAATTTTTTGGTGGTTGATTAAATCATTAATTTTGAAATGTTACATTTGGAGGCATTGCTAAAAGGAAAACTGGCACGGGCGCCGCCTCGAGGGAGAGAGGCCCAAAAGGCGACAGATTCACTAATATTCGCGGAAAGACAAATTTGAAATACCCGTCAGGGGCGTCAAACTAAAAATTTGGTAAAAGCACCAAAATCTCTGGTATACTTCTAGGTATGTTTAGTAAAAATAGGCGGCAAAATACATTAGCCGACTAGCGACATAATCATAAATCCGCATTTGCATTTACTTATATTTCATATCGTATATTTAAATATCAGAGTTTTACATATTTTCACTTCATTTAACGTCATGTGAAACTAATGTGATAGTAATTACATCGGTATGTTTTGTAGAGGTGTTAATTAAGTTTGTGCAGTACACGAGGATCGGGGTCATCGCAAAAATGACATTTTAGACATCCGCGGAAATTTCAAATCAGTATAGCTCATGACTTCGAGTAAACAGGCGCTGATTCGGTCTCAAACGATAGATCTCGAATAGATCTACGCATTCCACGTGTACTGCAAATAATTGAACTAGTTTTAGATAGTCGAAAATTTAGAAAAAGAAAAGAAAAAAAAATTTCAGTGTCGTCCGAAATTGTTGCTGTTAAAGTTGTAGCTCTGTATCCGACCCTTCCCACTGAGCTTATGAACTTTCTGCGTACGTCTATGCGTAGAGTTATATGAGCTTGTGTGCCCGGCCACACAAGCCCATAAAAAATGGAAATTAAATTCATTATAATTAAGTATATTTTTATTTAATTTTGAAACCAAAAAGTTTAATGCTAAATAATTGAGAAGGCAACAAATTAATACAGTTGAATAAAGTTAAATCATTTACAGCTGTTTCAATAGCCCTGGGCTATTTTCGTCAGAACTGCAATTTATATAACACAAAGTAATGCCAACTCGTGTGACGAACCATGGACGACGGCGGCATAAAAATATTGGGAGGGGGGGGGAACAGTATACCAGTGGAAGTAGCTTGTTATTAAACAGGGCCGTAGCTAACGGGTTGTCCAAGGGGCCCAAAAAAAAGAAAAAAAAAAAAAGAAAATATTTTAAATTTGAACGACGTTACCATTGTAAATTTTTGTTTGAAATTAGGGGAGGTGGGTCATGGACTAGGCTTGCGAACTTTAGGTAGAGTATAAAAACGGCAAACGTTGGCAATTGAAGGCACGACTGATCTTTTAGTTTTATGATCTATAGTGACAGAGTTCTGGACAATTCTACTAACCAAAGGAAGTTTTGCGGAAGGTGGATTTTTCTTAATAGGAATATAGGGGTCATTACCAATAAGGACGTTGACGCCTTCAATACGCTGATCTTTATCCATAACTGCAACCTGACCACCTTTATCCGCCCTAGTCATGATCTGTCATGCTTAATGATCAATTGATGTTAGAATAAAGTTCCTTAATTTCTAGTTGGTCAGCGATTGGAACGTTGAACAGAAGTTTAGCGATAATGGCTGATGCTTCAGCGATAAAACGTCTAAATACATCCTTTTGCTAAGAATTGATGTTGCTATACAGTAGAGTTCTCTTGATAGTAGCGATGAATACAGTGGGATGAACAGGACGTGGTATACTAAAATTCGAATTCAAAGAAAGAAGGTTAACCTGGTGGTCGAAAAGAGGAACCTTAGAAATGTTAAGAACGGCTTTGTGTACCAAATGAGGAGGGTTAGACCACGGAGGAGAGATAAGACAAGAAAATTTTTTCGTTGAGGATGTTTTGATGCTTAGAAGCGATGGAAAAACACTTGACATGGCTTCTTGTGTCCCATGAACTAAAATAAGGGATGCAGGAAGCAAGTATCAAATGAAGGAGGTAAAATTCCTCTTCAATATTAGCAATTTTTGCCCAGACACGCTTAATGACAGGACTGAAAATGGTTAATCTGCAGTAAAAGTGTTACTGCAAATTAATCATTCTTATATCCACATACTCAGTTCACCTTCGAGGAAGAGAGCAATGGCACACTGTCTTTCCTTGACGTTCTCGTCCATCGAAAGCAATCGAGTTTCCTCGCAAGTGTTTACTGGAAACCATTTGCAGTGTGTCTCCCGCCTCATACTTCTGCGCATCCACGAGGTCAGAAAATCAGTACGTTTTATTGGTTGTTTTCTCGGGCTCTGAGATTTTCTTACACAGATGAAGCATTCAAACTGAACTTACCTACATTCGTGGAATTGCAGTTGATTGCGGATTCGAACTTTTCATCATCGATCGAGCCTTGAAGAAACTCATGCGACCGAAACTGTCTTCTACTCTCATTGGTTCCTCTTCTCCTGTATTTAGAACTGTCTGTATCCCCCCTTTGTGCCAAAAGTCTCTACCAAGATTGCCTCCAGCTTTCGTAAATTCCATTTTAAGGTTGTCTTCACTACCATTAATAAATGAGTTTCACCAAATTCTAAGACGTTAACTCTGATCTCAATTTTTGGGGGATTTATTTTATTCTTTACCAATGCGATCATGTCTACCGTGGCCAAATACGCAGTGCCCTTCGAATTCGTTTAAAAGAAAGTGATGCTTATGTTCAGAAACAAGAATTCCACAGATCTGCTTTGGCTAAATACTCGTGGGAATCTTGCTATAAATTTTTATTTCATAAAGCACAACTTACCCAAAAAGTTTCCTTTCCACTGGACCTCAATTTTTTTGAGGCCATACATATAATCGCCAACGCAGATATCGCCTATCGCCGTTAATGATCGGTTGCAGTCTAATTTCATTCCTCTCTTTTGGAAGAACATTTTCACCACTTCGAACAATAAGTCGTCATCAAATGTTTCTACTGACTCACAGCGCATGTCATCACATACCGAATAATTTTATACTACCGGAGACGTTTCTTAAATTACACTACCAGATATGTTTTCCGTAACTCATGTGCTTGATTTATTTTTACCGTTCATTTTCACTCTACCCGTAACCGCCGTTTGTAACACGGGTTGTATTACGCGGTGTGTTGCATCAGTTACCGTTCTGACGAAAATAGTCCAGGGCTATTGAAACAGCTGTGAACGATTAAATTTATTATTCAACTGTGTTAATTTGTTGCCTTCTCAATTATCTTATTACTGCGCAGTGCCGTCGTCAAATTATATAAAGTTTAATGCTTTTTACTATAAAAACCATTTTTAAAACCCGAAAGTGTATTACTACTATGATTTTAAAAAGACATCGTTTATAACGATCGAATATGCACTGTCCTTTGGAGGTCATTATAACTGATTTTCAATGTATTTCATTCGACCTTCTTTAAATAAGCCAAACAAAAAGTAATCAATCTGAGAAAAATGCTTCGCCGAAAATGCCTAAGCCGAAAACGAAGCTTTCACGTCTCCCACCACTCTGGAACTACCCACTGATATAGCAATTGTGTGGGATAATTTTGCAATGCCACTAATGTCAGCGACCTCTGTAATAGGTAACAAGACAGTCCATAAAAGACATAATTTTGGCACCGGCTTATGAACTTTCCATCCAGCTCTCTCAATATGTGTAAATTCAGTAAACTCCCCACTAACTAGCTATGATGGAACCGGGACCTTGACCAATTAGTGCTTTCACCGATTAATCACAAAATTGAGAATTGAAGAGCTTACAGGTTAAAAAAAAGAAAGGAAAAGTGGGAAATTTTAGCACTAGCATAGCAAGGGAGCAAGGGGGTGCGATCAGGGGCGGACTGGGTCTTCTCAAAGGGCGCATACCTTGGATTATCGGAGGGTGCTAGTCCTATCGCCCAAGAGGGCGCACAGGCCCGAGGGTCGGTTGGCCGGCGACCCAGTCCACCCCTGGGTATGATGGGGATCAGAATCCCCCATTGCAATGCAATTTTGTATATATACATATAAATACATTGAGTTGTATAACTGTAACCCACCTCCTTCTGAACTTTCTGGATACGCCTATGGATTTCAGTTACCATAGCAGAAACTTCTAAAGTGACTTTAAAATTATATAACTATTATTTGTAAGCAAGAAAAGGCCCATGCAGCAACAAAATGTTGTAGAATTGATTGTTTCAAACATTATGACGAAAACTGAAACGAGGAAAAAATCATGCACCGATCAAATTTTGAACGAAAAATTATAGGTTGGGGCTTAAACACCTTTGAAACAGATCACGTGATTCGGCATTGAAGAGAAAATTGTGGCTTGATATTTTGAATTGGGGGCTTCGACCCCCTGAGCAGCCCTTTCCTATATCACTGGCTTAAGTACAGGTTAAGACACTACGTCGCAGTATTCAGATATAATTAAGACTTGCAGGTTCAGCTTGCAATTTCGCTTTTGAAAACAAGCGGATTTGAGAGTTCGAGCTTTGGAGTTTATGTAATAATTCTATGAAGAACAAACGATTCTGCTAAAACCCAAGGTTGGGTAATTTCGTATTGCCTCTTTCCTTTATTTTCAGTATTTCTGTTATTGCCAAACTTCTCCTCCAAGTGTATTACTCCCTTTCTCTCCCTCCCTTATCCTCCCCATTTTCTTTATCTTCGTTAATAAATGCATTCTTTGCGATCGCTTGGCACCATATGTTATACATACATACATACATACATACATACATACATACATACATACATACATACATACATACATACATACATACATACATACATACATACATACATACATACATACATACATACATACATACATACATACATACATACATACATAAGTATATTTCTTATTTTATACTCTAGTATTTTCTAGACTGAAGAAAATTGATTTCTGTATTATGTATTGATTATGTATATTTGCATAAAACTGTTTTCATATAATTTCCTCTCTCCTACCCAAATCCCCCAGTCCATAAAATTTAAAATAAAAACCTTGATAAATGCTAATGATACAGTATTTGTACTTGAAATAAACTTTAAAAAAAAAAAAAAAGTCATTAAAGGAGCGTCAAATTTGTTTGGATTTATAGTGACATAACGTCTAAATCCTATATCACTTCTAATAATTCTTTTATAACCGTGAGTCCCCGGGTACTCTGTGGCCCATATACCTTTTGTCGTACACCAGTTGCCCTTTTAACCTGACTACAGGCTTGGTCGTCCAGTCTAACTTCGTTAACGCGGATTTACTTTTAACACGAAGCGTTTCTTGCACGAAGCACCGAATAGCTTAGCAATACCATCAGATCCAGTATCATAGCAATCCAAAACTTCCATGGGTGGGGCTGCCGTGGTTTTTGGGGGTTCAAGTGGCTTTAAAGAAAGTTATGTGATGTGGCTTTTAAGAAAATAATGTGGTTTGATATCCAGTGGTGGTGGTGGTGGGGGGCTTCATCCCCCTCAGTCCTACGCCACTGATTAAATCCTTTCCGTATAACGAGAACTACCTTTAACACGAATGATTTTTTTTAGTCATTGTGCTTGTTCGCGCAGTGTCGGATTAAGGTTTTTACGGGCCCTAGACTGGAAGGATAGAATTGACCCCTAAAAAATGTTGCCCTCGTGATATGCAATTAACAAATTCAGGGGCGGATTGGGTCCTTTCAAAGGGCGCATTGGCCCGGGAGCCGACGGCCCAGTTCGCCCCTGAACAAATCATGAGTTTTTCTTTGAAGTTCATTATCTTCAGTATTCAGGTTTATCAGTAACGAAAACCTCTCAGACATTTGTAAATAAACGAGATTAAAATAATGCCTAAACTTTAATAACACAAGAACCCTGCGGGTCCTCAAACCGACTTAATCTTTACGTAAATCCGGCAAGGTGTCCGCATTAACGAAGTTCGACTATACTGTCATCAAGGTCGACAAGAGGGGGGCAGCAGGGGCTGCAGCCCGGGGCCCGGATGAAGTCTAGGGACCAGCGCTGGCAAAAACTTATTCTATGGGCGGCCCAGCCCTGCCAGACGAGTGTTGCTATTTCGAAGGGCAAAAAAAAAATGTTCTCTAAACCCAAATTAATAAGTTTTTGCACTTAATTATTCTTCATTATCCTGTCTCGATTATTAAAAAAATAAATAATAGTAGCTTGGGCTAGTTCCTTTTTTCAGCAGTGATCTTGTAAAATAATTAAGTAATAAGTAAGTAAGTAAAAAAAAATGCTTTCTTATTTCATACTTTTTGTTCATTTGGGGGTTCAGCCCCCCTTCACCCCCCAAAAAAAGAAAAAATATATATGCTACTACCCAGGCAGGCCCCCCAGGCTCGCCGAAGTGAGCCTGGGGAGGGCTCGCCTTGGCTCTCGGCGTCCCTGGTTAAAATACATCAGCTTATTTAATGTTAGTGAAAAAACAGATTTTCCCAAAGTTTTGGACTTTGGCTGAAAGGTTTGCATTCTATACATTCGCGATAATCAATAAAGGCGGGACAATAACCAAAATAGGTTTCAATGGCGCGTCTTGGAAATGTAACCCCATCTGTGCTATGTAAATTATTATGTTAATTATTTATATCCTGCCGGTAATACATTAGCAGTCTGACAATTTTGTAAAATAAAAGCTTGCTACTCATACAGTTGATAAGTTATCTGATAAGGAGCTTTAAGGTCGAAAATGGCATCTGTTTAAAAGAACTCCCTGCAATCAATTATTATAATCAAATGCCCAATTTCTTCGAATTTAAGGTCAAATGCGGTTTTATTCGCGTGTGTACACAGATATCCTTGACAGGGAGGAAAGTTGTCAGACCCGAAACCAAAAACTACGAAGAAATGTTTTGGTTTGATTTGCAATATCTTCTAAGCCTACAAAACCATCAACAAAGCGAGAAAGACCTCGATTTGTTTTCAGCCTCGCTCAGAGGCGATCCTGGTTTATCAACGGTTTTTCAAAACTCAGCAGACGACATTTAAGGGGAATTTAAACCTTCCAGATAAATAAAAGACAGCTTTAATGACTTGTTTCAAACGAGTTACCAATGTAGGACATCCTAGGGCGCTCCCATCTTTCTGACCATAACTTCTACGTAATTGATGTTGCTGGCCCTTTGTTACGGCTTGCTGTATTTAGTACATCCCATGACATTTTGGGTAACCTTTTGTTCTCTTTTTGCGAACAGCAGACAATACGCGCTAAAAGATTACCAACAAGATAGGCGCATCGTTTCTCACACAAGGCGGGGGTTTGAGTAAACTTCGACCACTTAAGTACGACGTTCAAGTCGTTATTAAACTGCGACCCATTCATCATTAAACGTGGAAACCAAGCTAATAACTTCAGAGTGAAGGATCTGGCAGGGACAGCAGGCACCCTCTTCCCCCCTCTCCTCGGCTTACTCAATGTCCTGTAGGACTCGTTTCTCTCACTCTTTTCAATGTTTCAAAACGGAGCTGACAAAACTATGTCCTTTGTTCGGTTGAAATGGCAGCTTTAAAACCTTCCAGATAAGGACATCCTAACCTTGAATCTCTCGGCTCGTTGCGCAAGGACAGCACAGGGTTGCCGCATTTCTGTTGGACTCGAGAAAAGAAAATGCAGGAAAAAAAAATTAAAAAGTGAAAAATAACAAGATTCTTAATCAGCCCTTTGATTTGTAGCTCTCTGGCGAAACTCGCTTCTTCTTCTTCTTCTTGAATAGCTAAAGCGTGGGACTAAACGGACAAAATCATTTAGAACGTCTTTGTTTGATCGTCTTAGTTTTTATAAAGTCGATTCTTTACGAGCCAGTTTTTCCAGCTAGAATTTTTCGTAGACTTTAATAGGCTAAGGCTAAGAGTGAAGGGACACTATTCTTTCTCTCATGTAGGGCTTCTCAAACACTTGGTATATTATTGTTCTAAAATTTACTGACTCCAAAACATCGTAAGTTGGTCTTCGCTTTCATAAATAATCCCTCCATTACATGCAACGTAGGCGTCAGTAGAAAATAGGGGGAGGGATACTGTATCTTTCCGCGAAATAAAAATATCATATTTACCGAACTACATTTCAAACGCTCTTTGGGAAAGGTGTGTTTATGCGGCTAATTTACCATGTCCTAGATTGCACTTTATGGTTAGCAGGGGCTTAACGATACAAAAATTATGGGGGAAGAGGCTCAAATAGTTTTAAAAAAGATCAAGCGATTTGGGGTTAAAAAGAACAATGTACTTTGTTATATAATGTGAGCTTAGCCCCTCCCTTTACCACGCCCCTCACGATTGGTGTTTATTATTAATTTATTAGATTATTATATAGCCCAGTTAGAGCTGTTAGATTATTAGATTTAGATTAAGCTACACAATTTTAAATGGCTATCTTAGATCATGGGCGCCCATATAGGGGGCAAGAGGGCTTTGAGCCCCGTAACCGTTCAAAAATTTGATTTTCCCGATTTTGCTATGCATTTATTTAAAAAAATTACAGTCACATTTTAAAATAAGGTACTTTTTAGCTCATTACTAATTGTCAAGCAGTATCAATTATTTTTGTTGCATTTTGGAATCTTGTACATTCACTAAAATTCTTGACAGCTTTGAGAAAGAGGTAATAATACTCAGCCCCCCACTCCCTAGAAGTTCCTTGTACGTCCATCCTGATAACAGAATGAAATTTGGACGTAAAACTACACGGGCTCTATGATCAACTTGAGTTTCCGGGGCTGGTAGGGGGCGCTTGCCGTCTAACAGGTGGGGCAACGGGGCCCGGCATAAACAGGGTCCCTAAATTGGCAGGGTTTGTGTGTGTATGTGCGTTTTTATTACATATTATATTTTTCTTGTTGCAAAAAGTTGGAAATTTCAAAGTTGGCGCAAAAAGGGCTAAATAATAATACAATAATTTATTATTATTATACAATAAATCAATAATGTTTAGTGGCGTTGCTAGCCAAGGAATAAAGGTGGGGAGTTATAACCTTATCAATGCTTCCCAAATATCATTTATTTGAAATTTCCATTTCCTGGAGAGAGTTAAAAATTCTTGGGAAGGGCTAAGTGACCCCCTTCTTCATTATAATTTTCCAATATCGATAATAATTCAGACCTCGCAAAACAAACTAAGTGACAACAGCGTTTCTCTCTAGTTCGTAATCAATGGCGGACACAGACTTTCATTTGGGGGGGGGGTCAAGGAGAGAATTTGCCATGGTATTGGAATAACACCCTTCATTTATCATGCAAGTTGGAATTTTTTACAGTGAAAAAATATATTTTGGAGAGGGTCAGGACCCCTGTGACCTCCCCCTGTGTCCGCCCTTGTTCGTAATGTTAACTGATTGAAACTAGAGTGAGAGGGGGTGGGAGTTGGGGAGCAAAAAACAACTTTATTGCGTTTTGCAGGTGTCCAGCTTTTTTAACTAGTGAGGAGTTTGTAGCAACCTTGTGCCGAACATTTCTATCGGCGCCATTTTCCTAAAGGCATAAGCTCACTTCGTGCCTCTGTTTTATATTTTGGTAATTAATCCATAATGCTTCCGCATACTTAATAGGCTACAGTACAGTAAAATCATGTAATTTCCATATGCACTAGCAGGGACGTAGCAATTTAAAAAATATGGAAGGCTCACGTCATGGGCGCCCATACAAGTATTTCTAGGAAGGAGTTGAGAAAAATTAACGATTGCTTTTTTTGGGGGGGGGGTGAGAAAAATTACCTCCTTCTCAAAGCTATCGAGAATTTTAGTGAATGTACAAGATACCAAAACGCTACAAAAATAATTGATACTGCTTGACAATTAGTAATGAGCTAAAAAGTACCTTATTTTAAAATGTGACTGTAAAACTTTTGAAAGTAAATGCATAGCAGTTTCGGGAAAATACAATTTTTAAACGGCTAGGGGAGGGCTCGAGCCCCTTCTGCCCCCAATGGCTCAAGTGGCTTTATTACACATCATGTGATATGGTGTTAAACAAGATAATACGTTCTGCTGACCAAGGATGTGGCCCCCCATTTTCTGCGTCACTGTGCATTGGTTACCAAAAAATGCGTGTGACTCGTTTTATTGCGCAAGTCTATAACCAGTGACGCAGCAATTTGCAAATTGTGGTGAGCTCAAGTAGCTTTAAAGGTTATGCGATCTAAGATTAAAGAGAAGAAAAGAATGTGTTTTGATAACCAATGGGAGCGTAAGCTCCTTTGCCCCCCTCTCCTTTTTCTACGTCAATGTTTGGAATCGAACCTTCCATATTTCGGAGGCATGTCTGCATCCATTAAAAAATGAAATACGGAAGACCATACATTTGAAGTGATAAATTGCCTTGTTTTCGTGTAGCCTTTCATCTCATTTGAACGTAGATGCAGGTGATTAAATATCGAGTAGCTGCGCATGCGCAAAATTCTTCCTCTCTATAAATACGTCAAAGGGTTAACGCCAAACTCAACGATGAGAGTATATAGGTTTGTTTGGACGAGGTGGGAGCACCCATAGCTACATACTCGTTTAAACGTTTCGGAAAAGGAATCTTAAAATAGCTTCGAACTGCCAAACGAGCGGGATGATTTGCAACATTTTTATGCTCGCTGCAGACGAGAGGCGGAGGGATAGGGGAAGACTGCACGTTTCAAGGAAGTCGAAAGGAAAAGAGACGCCGAGTCGAAGCTGACCCAAAAGCCATTTCTTTCATAATTCACTCTCAACAAATCGCATTTAATGTTGTTTTTTCATCTATTTGTGAAATAATAAGCAGAATTCGTGCGTTTTAAAAAGCGGTATAAGCTGACGAAATCTGCAAATGATTGTACCTATTCGTTGTATAGGATTTACCTATGTAGACCTATATCCATATTTCTATGCACCATAATATTTCCTAGCAAACTGTTAATGCCAATTGTAATAAGGGAACGATAGCAAAGAAAAAGAAAAATTTACCATCAGGTGAAAAAAATGAAAGTCAGGTAAGAAAAAAATTGAAAAACTGTAGGTTCTGACAATTACGAACAATATACTACAATAAGTGGAAGGTCGTGGGTTCAGGTCCCACCGAAGGCAGAAATATTTATTTTCTTTCGAACGTTTCACCATCTAATCACGCCATAACATCGGCGTTGGTATCACTACGCCAATAAACGTTGATTGATATTGTTGTTTGATATAACAAGTATTAGGGGATATGGCAGCGGGTGTGGATGGGTTGTACTCCCATTGTGATGAAGTTTTGTATACTTGCATATGCATAAATATATGGAGTTGCAACTCTGTAACCCCCCCATCGAGCTCATAACCCACTTATGAATTTCTCGCGTACGTCTATGGCATATGGAAATATATTTTATCCACTTTTCTTGTTTGTATACAACTTTAAAGAGAATTTCGAATTACGAGACACTGGATTACTTATAAAGATGAAAAACAATTTCAGGCGACGCCATACGTTCGCTGCAGCGATTATTTAAAAGGTGTTGGCAACATGCTAATACGGAGTGATGATTATTATCCGGATGATTACAACAGATAGTCTGCGTCAGAGAAATAAATTTAGAGATGTCACCGCAGCCAAACTCATTCCTTCCGGAAACATGACGTACACATTCTCAATATGTTTATTAAAGATAAAACTTACGTTTGAAAACTGTATTGCCGCATGGTTTCGAGCAGGGGCGGACAGAGACTTTCATTGGGGGGTAGGGGTGAGGATCAAGGACAGAATTTGCCATGGTCTTGGAATAACACCCTTCATTTATCATGAAAGTTGGAATTTTTTACAGTGAAAAAATATATTTGGGGGTCATGACCCCTGTGACTCCCCTCCCCCCTTTTGTCCCCAAAGTTTCGAGGAGGTTTAAAGAACAGAAAACGCAGAAACGAAAGCCTTAAGCAAATGGGCCCCTTCGAAGTAGACCCATTGCCCGTCCACGAATTGGCATCCTTAAAATTTTTATTTTTTTTTTATTTTTCTTTGAGAAAAAGTGAGAAATAGTAATACATTAAGCAACACTCCGATAAGGGCACGCCAGCGTATTTTTTTTTTAATGATTGAGTTAATTTCGGCACCCATTTTTGAGTTCTCCACCTCTACACTACGTTACGCTGGCAGCGCCACTCATCCGTTGACGTCAAATTTTAGTACTAATTTTTAAGTGTATATGAGAGTGAATTAAACAGCTCCACTTACAACCTCCAAGCGTTTCATTATTTGGCAGGAGAAATCCATTAACTCTCAAATCCGCGTATCACGAATATGATAATTGGGTCAGTTTTGTATCGATGAACTGTGCAACATGGTTCGAGAGTCCTTGGCAGATAAAAACCTGCTTAGGGCAATAACATGATACGTTCGTGCTTTCATCATCAAAATATGCATTATTTGTTGCTACAAAGCAATAAACAACTACACGAGGCAGGATGAGTGGGCAGAGGCAGAGCAAAACCACAACAATTCCGAAATCTTGCGTCCCAGATTTCTGTCTCTCCATCGACGGCGCTCTTCGAAAGAAAAACTTGTTCTAATTTTAACACCAGCATTCCCCAAATTTTACCGCTCTTGAACTTCCCGTAGCCCCTAAGTTGTTGATCTTTTCTAGGTTATGCAGCTTAAGTACGCACAGAACGATTTCTTCTAGCCGCTCTTTAGAACATACCTTTTCTTGTTTTTGCTATTGGGCTGTTGCCAAGTAATTAAAGGAAACAGAAAAAAAGGTGAGGGAACACACCTAGTATGTATAGTGTGCAAACAAGATCATTCCAAGAAATAGCAGGAGACTAGAGATTATATCCCTTCTTTTTTACACGCAAACATTTAGTTGTAAATGCACGCTTTTTTTATGTGCAACCATACTGCCATTTCAAAGGAATAAAACTGATTTGTAGATAGAATCAGATAATAAAGTCCGAGCATTGTATGCGAGTTTGTGAAGTCCTAGATACTAGTTCTGAAAGATTAGGAGAACGCGGCCCCGTGACCGCCCTTTACCTAGACCCTTTTCGATCTTAGGCCGCATATAGCTCAATTTTCCGAAGTATTAAAGATTATTATAACCTCTAGCCGCAGGGCAACTTTTAAATTGTAGTAACAACGTTGTACAATGTATTGACGCGTTTCGAGCGAATGTTGTTACCCGTTATCGGAAATTGAAAGGGATGAACTCCAAACGAAAGTAGAGATTTTTTTTTTCAATGAAGACTTCTATCTAAAGAGAGATTCTATTCTAACATTCATGGCTTAACTTCAGCAGTGAACGTCTTAACCTGTTAACTGGGTATGACGACATTTTTCGTCATTAAAATTAACCGTATTATGTTGAACGCATTACGTTTTATGTAGTTCTTATATATTTAATCCTAGCGTGATGGTGTGATGACATTACTTATCACTGTGAAAAAAAGTCCCCAGTGTGAAACGAGTTTCACAAAATTTTATTCCCCGGTTAACAGGTTAAGGAGAGGACTAACAGGATCCCAAATTGGCAAAGATTATGTGTGTGCGTGTGTTTATGATATATTACAATTTTCTTACAACTGTACAGCATACAAACACATAATCGCAGCCAGTGGCGGTTCCACGCT
>QLNU02014176.1:31687630-31699398 GCA_006491805.2 Dysdera silvatica | reverse complement strand
AACCTACATGTTTTCGAAAGTTTAGGGCCCATTCGAGAGCTACAACCTGACTGGTGAGAACGTTATTGCATAACTTTGCATTCACGGTGGGTATGAAGTGTCTCATGGTACCTCATGTAAAGGTGTTCCAGCACATTGCATTTCTTCCACATGCATATACACATCTTCCTGTATTACTCTAACCTGGTAGTTGGTATCTACAGATTTGTGTAACTTTTACTTTATATGCCCATCCTTATGCTGACGGATTGAAGTTAAAATGGTTAGTTGTCTAACCAAGTACTTGTTTCTGCGATGCTTTTGATCTAAAACCGCCAAGCGAGAATCTGATTTGGTAGCCCACTGTAGCCCTATAGTTAGGTGCCTTTCAGAAGTTTGGGATCCATGTGGAACATCCAACTTATTCAGGCCAGCTTTCGTTATATGAACTTTGCATCAAAATTTGTGGAGGTTTTTTCACTGAATGTCGCCGTTATCCGTTTTGTCGTGGCCTTTGAATCAGCCATTATGATACAGAAAATTTGACGCTCGAGTGTTAATCGTTTGTTTACGGCCATATTGCATCCTTGTTGGAAGGTTTGCTGAGTTTCACATAATCTTGTGCACATAACACGTGTGAACGTCATGAAAAATGATGAAGAAATTCCAGAAATTTTGTAACAGCCATGATAATACAACCAATAATTCTTGCGCTAGTAATCCGTCTACAACTAAATCCGATAAAGTTGCGACCTTTATCCAGAATTACTTTCTTAAGTATTATATGGTGTAGAAGTGCCCTATTTATAATCAGCCGTCAGATTCGCTTTGACATGTTATTTGATGAAAAATTTCTATTTTCTGGTTGATTGTTATAACGTGTTGATGTTGTTATGTGGAGCCACACGCTGTTTTTATGTATAATAATTTAACCATTTTATTTAGCATTATTATTTACGCATTTTTATATATTCATGATTAGCAGTAATGGATTTGGTTCTTGTCTGTTATATTACTTCCAAGAACATACTGGAGCACTGGCGTACGCAGGGGGTATTGATGAGGTGTTGTAACACCACTGCGATGAAATTTTTATACGTACATATAAATATATGGAGTTGTAGCTCTGTAACGCCCCATTATAAGCCTGTAAATCCCTTTATGAACTTTCTGCGTACGCTTATGTGTCTGGGAGAACGGTGATTTTAATATCGTTTAACTACATGTGATTTTTACAAATGCTTAATGTCTTAGAGTAAAGTTTGGGCAAGCCAAAGTGATATGTGTAAGAACCACATAGGATAACTGAAAAACTTAGATAATTGAAAATGAAAAAAATATCTTTCTTTTTTTTCAATCAATAACACTTTTGATTTAAACTTTCATGAAATATGCAAATAAATTTGTTTAGTTATTTCCAAACTACAAATTAACCTTTAATTTAAAAATATTCTGGGATTGGTTTGAAGCAACTTCAGAAACTTGAAAAAACTTCAGCTGAAAATTTCGGACTCGGATTTTCGATACTCTACAATACACTATTTGTTTCTTAAAGAAAATACATATAACGTCCAGAGATTTCGAGGTAGATAAAGCCTCGAACAAATACCACAAAAATAATGATCATAAAAAGTATACGTTCTTAAAAATTATAATGTATATGTTTTTGAACACGTGCTATGTACATGTACAGAACCAATATAATTCGGGAATTTAAGCTAAATTACCTAAATTAAACATTTTTCTGTCATACAGTTATCAGTCGATTACAATTGATAGTATTAATAATCTTTTATAAAGATGCTATATATTTGTGCCGCTGTACTCTCGTTTTAGTTTAAGAAGGGGAGAATATACGGTCCGATTTTTTAAAATCTAAAGGATATAAAGTTTGATATAAGTTTTGTAATGAATGAAGTCAATCCAAATACTTTTAAAGATATATGTATCCTTCCTAAAATGATGATTTATTATCACCATTTTACGATTACAATATCCTGCGAATATTATTCTTTATACATGTATATCCATTACCCGCTTCATGTTGAATAGGGTACGATTAATTTACGAGTGAAAATAAGGGATGTCGGATATGGTAATGTTGGAGACATTTACTCGGAAAATATATTTTAAATTTTAATAATAAATGTCTCACATTTAAAATTAGCTTAATAAAAGAAAAGCGAAATTTTCTTTTATTTGAGCTTTAGTTTGTTTTTCATTGCTATTAAAATTTTCGGTTCCGTATTTAAGCAGCTTTTGGGTTTTATTTTTTTCCTATTGGGCCAGGTTTAAAACGAAGCTCTTTTTAAACAAAGGCTGACTGATTTAGCTCACACATTCAATTTTTATTACATTTTTGTAATTCAATTTTTTTGAAAAAATGTTGCAAGCTACATTAAATTTAAATTCAAGTCTTATTTAGAAATGACTGCTTTAAAAAAGGCTTAAAAGACGTCGAAAGAGTGGTTTGTTTTTATTTTAAAAACTCGCACTAATTAATGAAAAACTATTAAAGTAAATATTTTTTGAGAATTGTTGTTCGCCATTTGTTTTTCCAGAATTATCATAAAGTTAAAATTCAAGTGTTAGTTTTTTTACTTAAGTCAGCTAGTTAAAATGTACTTGTGAACTTCGAAATGTACTTGTGAACTTCGACATATGATTCATCGTCTGTGCATTTAATTACTGTTAATTGTAGTCTTCCAGAAGTTAAAAGCATGGGGTTTTATCTTCTAGGCTCTTCCTCAGGAAAGCAGTGCTTATTGAATTAAATTCAAAATTTAATTTAAAAGTAGGCACGGCATGAAGAATTACCCATCCACCCGATCGCAATGGATTATGCCTGAGAATTAAAATTTGTGTCTGCATCGGTAAACGAATATTTTAATTTTTTCATCAGTACTAAATAAATTATTGGAAATATGTTAAAAATTATAGCCTTTCCTAATTTTCTAATTTATACGATTATTGACGTAAAAGTGTAACACATACTTACTACAAAAATTTAGTTTTTATTCTATTAAAATCCGTTTTTTGGTTAAGGAATGAAAAAATAGTGCAGAGGTTATTAAAAGTTTTTAAAAGAGGTTAGAAGAAGGTAGTTAAAGAAAAAGTGTTAAAACTTGAAATAAAAGCGAAATTTAAAATAAAAGCAACGGTCTATAATAAATTTCGCTTTTATTCCAATTTTAACATTTTTTCTTTAACTACTTCTTTCTTATTGTTATGCTACTACATTGACATTTTCCATAAACTTACTTACTTTATGTTTTTTTACTCTGCAACCAGAGAGGTATATAGTTCTTAATTTTCTATTTTAATTTTTTTTATAGTTTCCATTTTCAACGAATTTTCGTGCCACACGATGTTAATGTTTGCTGACATCGTTAGCCAACAAATTAATTGTATTCATTCTAAAGAATATTGCCTATGTGCTATTGAAACGGCTGTCAATGTATTAAAATTTAATTGCGATAACACAGGCCGACACGATTTGTGCTGGCTTGTAGCTGAGAGTTGATTTTAAGGTTTTTGATGTGCCGAAATCAAAAATCATATTAGTTTTCATGTATCATGTCAAGTTTTTTTTCTAAAGTATTTTGAATGTCCAAAAAAATGAGCAAAAAGTGGGTACTTTGGGTGTGGTTTGAGGTATACAAATGGTATATTTAGAATTGTATGATAGAGAAGTTTTAAAAATGTAACAATTACTATCTAACATACAAATATAGTAATTACATTAACGTAGTAATATTTTTTTCCCAAATAATGGACACTTTTTCGTTCCTCGTGAGCGTCCGATATTAAGAAGTTTGCCTATAACCTTCAGTGCGAAAAACACTCACATTTCCATGGAAAAAATTTTCGCTTTTAAGATTTCTTTGTGTATACTATACTTCGACAGTTCCTTTTAATATTCCAACAGTAGTCAGTCATCATATGAGTGTCCTACCTTCTTTGGTATCGCTCTTCCATTATTTTGATGTCTTGGTGGAACCTTTCACCTTGTTAATCAAAAGCATCGCCTAGATTTGTAGGAAATGAATCAAGATGGTTGTAGAGAAAACAATTTTATGCTCATGTTGCAGCTAAGGTGGTGAAAACGTTTTAGCAATGTTTTGACAATATCGTAATTTTCGGCCCTTTTGTTCCCCAGGAAATTGTTAAAATATCAACAAATGCTTGCCATTCATGTTTCTCAATATCATTGATAGAACTAGCGACATGCGGATTTTTTATCAGTGTTCTAATTTCAGGTCCATTAAAAACACCAGCGTTTATTTTGCCATCACTTATTCTTGGTAATTTTTCACAAATATCCTTTAAGCAGTTACCTTCTACATCTAAAGCTCTTATAAACTGCCTCATAATGCCAAGTTTTGTACGGAGAGGAGGAAATATGATTTGTTCTCTGTGTACTAAAGGCTCTTTTATGACTTTTTACTTTCAAAGATGTTCTCACTGGCCAGATCTTCTGAGCCCAATGTTTGTTCCTGGCCTGACTATCCCAGAGACATAAAAAATAGAGATATTTAGTATACCCTCCTTGTTGGCCTAGTAAAATGTTCACCGTTTTCAAATCTATACAGATGTATCAAATTATGGTTACCATATTTCAGTAACTTTAAAACTGTTCTTGATATTTCTCCTTTAGATGAATTGAATGACTAACTGAATCGAGCCATAAAACATGCTATTGTGAAGCAAAACACACTCGAGACAACTTTTAGAACAATCCCAAAACAGGCGCCATTCATTTGAATCGCAACTTGGCCTACCCATTGCGTTTATATAAATCAGATATATGATGACAATCAACTAAACCGCTTTCAACACCGAAGTATTGTGAAAGGTCATATTCCCTTTTACGATAAAATGTAATTTTCGTATTTTGCTCAAATACATTTTTTTCTTTTGGTCTTGAAGCTAGTATTTGAGACATCTCTTTAGAAAAACCTAAATTCTTAAAGATGCCATTAAGTTTTTCGTGGTTAAAATATTGCGGCCCTGAAATAGAAGATGAACCTGTGTTATCTCCAAAATCCACACCATGCTCAACTCAACTGTTTCTGCCATATCCTCCATTTCTTTAAGTGAAGGAGACACGTTAAAAACAGGCACAGGTATTTTCTCTGACTGAGCAACAAGGCGGATTGCCGATTCAAGATTTAGGTATATAATATTCTTTCTTTTTTTTTATTGTAACCGGAATTTTTGGACGAGGCAAAAATAACAATCATCTATGTATTTTTTTGCCTCTCACTGTAATATTGGAATTCCAAATGCCAGTTTATTCCGTTTATATTTTTTCCGTAGTGGTATATTTTCCACAAAGGGCTTACATATTATGTGTGGAGTCCAAGACTTGTCTTGATCACTTATTTTTATGTGAAAGTAAGCAAAATAGATTTTCTTCACCAAGTAACCAATACCTATTCTTTGACTGGGTACAGTGAAGCCTCAACAAATATTTCAAAACGAATATGTACTATTTAAACAATTTCGTTTACCAAACATGATGCCAAGTTCAACAAACACATGGCTATTTGCTCCAATGTCGCAGTGCCTGGTCGTAATCCAAATATATCAATCACAAAACATGATTTTTAATACAATTTTCCTAATATAAGGATCATGCAGTGCATTACTAACTTTTTCAGATTTTTATCAGCAAATCCCGCATGACTTGTGGGATCAAAAATTTGATTCATATAACATTATAGCAATAAACACGGAATGCGATAGTTCGAAAACTTGACGTGATACAAAAAATAGCGTCATCTTTGAATTCAGCTTACCAAAATTAGTTAAAAACAAGTGTCACATGTAAGACAGCGAAGATTTTATTTTTTTTTGTCGGCCTGTGTAATTTGTGGTTTTTATATTATTTATATAAAGTATGAATGGCTATTTTATTTTAATATTTTACGATTAATGATGTTTTTAATGTCATATGGCAAGGAACGTGACTTCCGATGCTCACCTCACACGTTATGTGACAAGGCACGTGATTTCTGATGCTTATTTATGTAAAATTTACTATTATTATTGCTTATTATCAAGGGTAGATCCAAAAATTTTTGAAGGGGGCGATTTGTCTCTGATTCCTATTTTTAGCCAAGTGTCACTTGTGTGATACTTTTCATTCATTTTCCATGATATAATCCCAACTCAAGGTGGGGGGCAATCGCCCCATGCCCCTCTCGGATCCGACAGTGCTTATTATTATTACTGTTATTATATTACCTATTATTACTATTAATTATTATCACTAATATTTATTATTATATTACTATTATCTATTATTACTCGATATTGATTACTTATTGGTATTTGTACTTATTATTGGTATCTATTACTTATTGTGAGTATTTATTAATTATTACTACTTGCTATTTTTGTACTATAACATTATTATTAATTACTTCTATAATTTTTAATTGCTATTATCTAATTACTATTAATTCATAGGTATTCATCACAGAAATGCCTAGACGTTTTCTAAACAAAATATGAAGAGAACACCCTACGTTTTAGACAAAATGTGTCTGTTAATTTTATTTTAATATTTTACGTAAATGTAATAAGTAATAAAAAAAGTATTAGTATTATTAACATTGATAGTTCGATAATAAATTAATAATGCAAATAGATAATAGTAAATAAATAGTAAATAGCTAATAGTAAATAAATAAATAAATAGCTAATAAATAAATAATAGTAAATAAATAGTAAATAGCTAATAGCAATTGATAATAATAGTAGTAATAGTAATAAGTAATTGTAATAATAGGTAATAATGACAAGTAATGGCAATAATAGGTAATACTGATAAGTAATAGTAATAATATGTAATAATAAGCGCCGAAAGTCACATGCTTTATCACGTGACGTCTGAGGTGAGCTTCGGAAGTCACGTGTCATGCCATATAAATTAGAAACGTTATTAATTGTAAAATATTAAAATAAAATAGATATTTCATACTTTGCCTAAAAAGTCTAGGCATTCTATAGAATGTCTAGGCAAAGTATGTAAAATATTAAAATTAAATAAACATTTTATACTTTGCCTAAAATCGTCCAAGCATTCTGTACAATGCCAGGATTTCGCACTTTTCTGGTAATATATACATCATAAAGATAGCAAACTCTTAGGAACGAGACGAACAATATAGTTACGTGCAATGTACTAATTAGCCTATTTTTTTTAAATATATTTGTAACGTGTGGAAAAACTTTTCCAAAATTATTTACAAAACTGCCTATTGTTCAATACAAAGAGCTTCAAAACGAAAAACTAATTTAAAGAAACCATGATCCTAAACAATTCATGGATTTTCTTTAAATTAAACAATTCAAAAACTTCCGAAATGACCACTTTAAAACAGAAAGAGACTTCAGCTATAACTGGCTTTCTAATATTCCAATTCTTCTGTTGGTCGATTCCCCATTTCATTGGTATGAGAAGCGACGTAGTTATCGCAAATGATGTTCTCTATTTCCCACACGCACGCACATAAATACACAAAAACATTTGCAATTCTAACCCGCCGAACTTAATTATCATTGACACTTCAATTCTTTTGCATATGCTGAAAAAAAACCCCAAAATATGTATAGTTTAATCGGTAAATCTACAGAATTCTACGGTATCGTTGGTAGCGTGATGTCATCGCTCCTGGTTCTCTCTCGTCAATTGACTGGTAATACTTGATTTGTTTTTCTATGTTTATTTAATTATTTCATCGAAATTCCTGTTCATCAAAATGAGCTTGAGTTCATTGGAAATAATAGCGCAATAATTCACCAATTATTCGTTAAGTACTTAACCACCCTTGAAAGCGTGCTACGTCCTGATGGAATGAATAGTGACTGAACTAGACTATACAGGCTCTGAAACTATGAAAAGATTCAATCGAAACTGATTGCTTTTAAAATGACTCCAGTTTCATCGAAATCGGCAAAGAATTTATGTTTATTTGGCAATATTTATAATTTGTAAACAATATATGGCGCCGCCATCTTGTGAACAGTGTTGCCATTTATTTACTGGAGTTTTTTGCTTCCTTCCTTCCGGGATTCGGAGGTGGTGCTGCGCCAGCGGAAATTGTGCTAATTTGGCGGATTTGGGGCTGATGCCTGTTTACTCTGGGGGTCTCGACTTTAGGGGAAACATCGTAATAGAAGAACTATAATACAAGTTTTGCTTGCTTCACACATATATAAAATTATCATGGTGATATAAATGCAATCAGAAAGCAGAACTAGAAATGATGATGATATAAATGTAATCTAAAGGATAGAGAAAATTAAGATTTAAAGAGAGACCGAGAAAGAAGCAGGTGTGCGAGATGCAGGAAGGACATGCAAGAATATTGGAAGAGCTGGGGGAATTAAGGAAAATAATAAAAGAAGAGGGAGATAGAAGAGAAAAAAGGCAAAACGAATTGATTGAGAGAATTGATGGCATGAATTCATTAATAAAAGAAATGCGATCTGCGTTTAGAGAAATAACGAAGGAGTTTGGAATTATATTGGAAGAAAACAAAAGGAATAAATGTGCTATAACAAAGATTGAACAGGATGGAGACAGGTTAAGCCGACAGGCAGAGGATTGGATGGAGGATAAAGATCACGAATTGGAAAACGTGCGAGTAGAAAACCAGGATATGTATTCAGATCTAAATATAATTAATCAACACATAAGACGAAACAACATTATAGTTGATGGTATCCTTGAGAAACAAGACGAAAATTGTGAAGAAATTGTAAAAAAAAATCGGTAAAGAATTAGACATCTAAGTATGGAATTACGATATACAAAACGTTCATAGATTATCAGGAAAAAACAAAACAAAATATAATAGTTAGATTCACTAGTGTCAAAAAAAAAAAAAAAAATGAGTTTTGGAGCAAAAGAAGGAAAAATGGGATTAAATAAACAAACTAGGATACGACGGACGTAAAAAGATTTTCTCCAATGAACATTTAACCAGTTAGAATAAGTACTTATTAAATGAAGTTTAAAATTCAAAAGAGAAAACAACTGAAAATACGTTTGGACCACGAATGGGAAAATAAAATTAAGAGAAAATGAAAACTCAACTATTTATGATATCCAGGGATTACAAGACATAAAAGACTTAAAATGATTAACGGCTATCCACGAAACAAAAACACAAAAACTGAGAAAAAAGATACAATCAAACAAACGGGGGAAAAATAAGACAAAAAAAGGACCTAATGACAGAAGAAATAAATGCCAATATAAGGATACTTTATATGAATGCACAGAGCATAAATAATAAAATAGAGATAATTGAAAATATCGTCGAACAACAACAGGATCCTGAAATCGTCATAATTACGGAGACCTGGAAAAAAGATGATTGTGAAACAAGTATAAATAGATATAACGAAAATGCTATATATAGGAAAACTCGAAGAGGGGGAGGTATTACTATGTACTCTAAAATAAATATTACTATAAAATTTCTAGATGCAGTAGAATATTTGGGGGAAAATATTTAAATAATGAGGGCAGAAACAGATGGTAATATAATCATGTCACTATATAGACCACCCTCAGGAGACATAAACTTCTTCTTAAGTATACTAGAGAACAAAATAAATTACATTCAAAACATAAATAAAAAAAATTAATGATAGTTGATGAATTTAATATTAATATAGGTAATGAAAGTCGAGATAAGGATAAGCTATTTGATTTACTGGAATCCATGGGGTATGAAAACAAATTGTTACAACCCACAAGAATAGCATTAAATTCAAGCAGTACTATTCACTTACGTTTTACAAATATACCAATGGACCTAACTATATTGGAGATACATGTAAGTGATCATAAGCCAATATTAATAAGATTAACAAGCAACACTAAAGTTAAACAAACTGCAAGAAAAATTAGAAATTACTCTAAGAAAAATATAGACAAATTTAAAACAATGTTACAGAACACAGATTGGAAAGTCTTGGAGGGTCTCAACACTGATGTGAAAAAAATATATGATACATTTATAAAAATTATAAAAACTCATTACGACATCTGTTTCAAAGAAGAAGAAAGAGTAATAAAAAAACAAAAAAAGCCGTGGTTTGATAAAATTGTAAAAAAAATGGATAAATAAAAAAATAACGCAAATAAAAAATTTATGAAAAAAAGCACAAAATCAAACTGGAAATTATTTATAAAAAAAAAGAAACAAATTAAATAAAATAATATTGAACAATAAAGTAGGTTACTTTAATGATAATCTGCTAAATAAGGATACTAAATCGTCATGGAAAAGCATTAATAAATTGTTGGGAACGGACAAAAACAATTTAAATAACAAAATTACTTTAGAAATAAACATGCCAGACGGATAAAACAGGGATTGTAGATACACTAAATGATTTTTTCATAAACTTAGCAAAAAATATTATAAATGAGATACAGGACGAAACTAATATAGTAATTTACCACAGCCCGTAGTTAATAGTATGTACTTAGGAACTTTCACTCAAAATGAAATACAAAAAAAGAATTAGAAAAAATAAAAGAAAACAAATCTGAAGGATATGCAGGACTTAAACCTAAAATAATAAAAAAGTGTGCTAACGAACTGATAAAACCACTATTCGAAATATATCAATCTATAATTAAAACAGGCAATAATTAGAACAAGCAATATACCAAATGAAATGAAAATAGCAAAGATTATACCTATATGCAAGAAGGGGAAAAAAACAGATAAAAATATCTACAGACCAATATCGATCTTACCAATCTTTTCAAAAGTATTTGAAAAATTATTATATAATGAACTAATAAACTTTATAGAAAAGAATAAAATTTTAAATAAAAATCAATATGGATAAATAAGAAATATGGATAAAACCACAGAAGATATATATACTAAGAAAGACTATAAATAAAATACAGGAAAAAAATTGAAAATAAAGAATTTGTAATGGGATTATATTTTGATCTGAGTAAGGCCTTTGATGTCTTAGATAGAGGGATACTCCTCCTCAATAAACTAGAAGAATATATTATCCGTGGAAATATATACAAATTAATATAAAGTTATTTAAAGGATAAAAACAAATTGGAAAAATTGGAAATAGCTATTCACAAGTATTACAAAATAATTATAGGGTGCCTCAGGGGTCAATACTGGGCTCACTCTTCTTAATTGTATACATAAACGATATAGTAGAAGTAGATAGCGGCATAAATCTGTATGCTGATGATATTGGATTGATTTTTGGAGAACAAACAACAGTATTTATATGAAACGGCAAGAAACAAATTACTAAATTTGGGAAAATGGTTTAAGGAAAATGGTCTAATTTTAAATACTGACAAAAATAAATATACTTCATAATATAAACAAAAAAAATCGATATTGAGGAAACATTGAAATTGGACAATAAAACTATAGGTATAACAAATGAAAAAAAATTTCTAGGAATTGAAATAAACGAGCACTTAACTTGGAATAAACACATAAAGGAAATTTGTAAAAAAAATAAAAAATAAGAAAAAATGCAGGTATAATTACAAAGTTAAATGACCACTGTAAAATAACCCTATTTTTCATTGATATATGGATCATATAATTATGGAAATAGTGTGTGGAGTAGGGTAAACAAGGTTAATCTAAAAAAATTACAATCAATAATTGATAGATTATTAAAAAGGATAGGATATAAAACTAACAGAAATTATAAAACAAATAAAAATAGAAAATAATATAATGAATATAGAAGAAATGCACATA
>QLNU02014176.1:31655976-31687530 GCA_006491805.2 Dysdera silvatica | reverse complement strand
TCCCCTGATCTTAATATAATTAAACCTTTGTGGGGTATTTTGGAGGGCAAACTGAACAGTAGGTTTCCACCTCAAAAGACACTTTCTGAATTAGTGACCTTTTTGCAAGAGGAGTGGTTACGTATCTCTGTAACTGTTGTGCATGCCTTGTATTTGTCCATTCCACGACGGATACAAGCTGTAATTGATGCAAATGGGGGGGGGCAACAGCCTATTAATAAAGATTTTATCTCATTTCATTGCGGTATTCATATTATTTTGTCCAACCCCTGTAGGTCCTAATGTACTACACGGGCTTAATTTATATATAAGGGGACCAAGGAAACCTTAATCTAATCTTGATAGGCCCCGGCCCTTTTGGGGGAGTGTGACATTGATACCATAGAACCTGGACCAGTGGTTTTCACAGGCACAGCAATGCCGAATATTTCTTTTTTTGCTTTTAATTTGAGGGCCCGGAAGGTATATTTAATGGTAAATCCAGGCTTCAAACATATATTTGGGAATGAAAGAAAAAAAAATGACTGAAGTATAGCAGATTATAAAATTTAAATAACGAGAAAACACATTGCTTTCGCTTCAGAACAGTAGACCAGTATGTTGAAAAATGAAAATATACATTTGTAACACAAAATCTAGGGGCCAGGGCTGCAGCCCCCTTAATGCATGCCTGGATGTTTACTCTAACTCACTTGTTTAATGCATTACACCATTCATTTTACCCACATCTGTAACTGTCATTTGTAACATGGGTTGGCATTACACGCTGTGTTGTACCAGCTGTCGTTCTGACGAAAATAGTCCAGGGCTATTGAAACAGCTGTGAACGATTAAATTTATTATTCAACTGTGTTAATTTGTTGCCTTCTCAATAACTTCCTTTCTTAATTTTCAGTACACGCGTATATCCAAGTACAACACCGAGGCATGTGTTTTACAATACAAAGACAGGTAAGGACATGCTACGCTGGGGCTTAGTTTTCCAAGGAATCCCAACCTCTTAAGGCCTAGTGAACCAACCCATAGACTACAGTGAACAGGCAGCCGATCATTTTTTTGGTACCATTGGGAGTCAAACCCGGGATAACAACATGTTAGGCGAACACCTTACCACCGCACCATCACAAAGCCAAATCCTGGATCACAGTGGGCAAGAAAAACCACATCTGTCTTATGATACTATTGGAATCGAACTATGGTTAACAGCTCAGTAGACAAACGCGTTCTCTTTATGTCACCATAGGGTTACAACGTCAGTAAATTTAGGACAAAATGATACAAAACTAGGGCAAAATTTATTCAAAATTTTCTGGCACCTCTTTTCTAATCCGTGCAAAATCAGCATAAAATTACTTAATATTTAACAGCTGCAACTTAAATTCAAATTATAGGGAAAAAAGAAAGCAGAAAAAATACATATCTCTAAATGTAAAAATATATAAAAGTAGTTTAACTCCACGAAACATATATTTCTTGGATATATTGAAACTTTCAATTATTTCGATTATTACATGCATATAAATTATATACATATATCATATACATATATCATATGCATATAAATTGTGTGAGTAAAAATATCTGATGCCACTGAAAATATTAAATGCTACATCAGTCTTCGTTGAAGTTTGGATTTTCCGGGAATGTGCATCCAGAGCGCTTGATAACTTCAGTCGCAGCATAAATTCCGCACTTGACGCATACGTCCAGGCTCTTATTTCGAATGTACTGTGAAAGGAAACCTGGGAAAATTCAAAACCATTAATACCTAACATTAAATCTCATCAATTTATGTTAAATTAGTAACTGAAACACTTTTCATTTAGCTGATATATTATTAAAATATCGCAATACACAATTTAATCACATAATGATCATGTCAAGTTCACGATTAAGACAACTTTTTGCTGATTTTCCAAATCTCTTTAATAGGAAACAATCTGTTGATTAGTAATATGGTGTTTAATAAACTATTATTTTGTTTCTTACCGATATGAACTAGATTTTCCATTCCTTCAATCACGATTACCACCTGATAAATTTCATCATACCCTACTTACTGGGAAAATCAGCATATACATACATACATACATACACACACACACACACACACACACACACACACACACACACACACACATATATATATATTAGGGTGGTCCTCAGGGGTGCAGAGAGCCAATGTGGGCTCCCATAACCCCTTTCTTGGGCAGCAGTATAGATTTTTTTTTTGAAGGGGGCGTTGAGCCTCCAAATGAACAAAAAGTATGAAATAAGAAAGCATTTTTTTTTACTTACTTACTTATTACTTAATTATTTTACAAGATCACTGCTGAAAAAAGAAACTAACGTAAGCTACTGGTTGTTATTATTATTTTTTTAATAATCGAGACAGGATAATGAAGAATAATTAAAAAACTATGCATTAAAAATGCACAAAATCTTATTAATCTGGATTTAGAGAATAGTTCTTCTGGCCTGGGGGGGACTGGCCCTGACAGCATAGGTCCTTGCCAGCATGGGCCCCCGGGCTACAGCCCCCTTCTCATCAGCCCTGGTGGTCCTTATCATATAGTGAAAAATTAAAACAGTTTGTATAACACATGAATGTGGGTGCTGGGCATTGAAAGTGAGGGAGGTGAAAGTGCTCCATGACAGTGCTTTTTGAAAGCGTGTTCAGGGAAATGCTGAGGTGCCACAAGCAGTTTATAAAATTTAGCCAAATTTATCATCTAATATTACCACATCATCGGCTATGATAAGAATTGCTGACTTTAATAAATATCCCCCAAATTTTCAAGAAAATCCTTAATTTTCTCCATGATAACCCCATAGACAAGCTAACCGTAAACGATACCCTGCAACGATATGTTTAATGCAAAATAAATTAAACTACGACTGATATTAGAAACAAATATATTAGCATTTTGAGAAGCAGCTATTAAAAGTATACAGAACAAGTTGAAAGCAAATGTTTCAAAGCTATCGCAGCTTCATCTTCAGTGCGAAAATTGTTGAAATGCTGGAATATTATTACAACATATTCTGCGGGTAGATCGTGGAATTAATTAACATGTTATGATGTCTATTGTTGCTGGATTGCTCACTTTCAAGGAATATTCGACTATTATAGTTATGAATGTTTTTGTACAAGATTATCTCATTACGCCAGCATGGGACATGGCTCTGTTCGGCGCAGTGTTAGACAAGAAGTGAACTAAAATCTTGAGTCCTAAATTTGTTTTATGTCCGTGGAGTTTAGTTTTGAGGGTTATTTTAGTTTTACCATAATATTTGTTGGTGTAGTTACTGCAAGGTATTGAATAAAAAACTCCGATGGTTTGATCTGTTGGAATTGGGGTTTTTAGATGGGGGAGCACGTTAACGAGCTTAGTAATTGGTTTGTAGAACGCTGGCAATCTAGCAACAGTAAACATCATAATGCATTAAATGAATTCCATGATCTACCAGCAGAATATGTAACACTCAAATAATATTCCAGCATTTCAACGATTTTCACACTGAAGATGAAGCTGCGACAGCTTCGAAATATTTGCCTTCAACTTGTTCTATGTAGTTTTAATGGCTGCTTCTCAAAACAATATGTTTGTTATGTTTATGTCCAATTTTGAGTTGTGTTACTATGTTTATGTAAAAAAGTTGTTTTATTTTTATGTCCAAGTTGTGATAAACAAAAGCAGTTTAGGCTTTTCTGAAATAATATTCATAGAGGGGGTTCTATGAGAAAAAAAGGGTTCCAGAATAAAAAATTTAAAAACCACTGCTTCACATCATAGAAATGCGTATGCTCAAAAGGTCCTTGGAGGTAACCACAAGAGAAAGGAAGTACAATGCAGACATGAGAAAATACATGAAAACAGAAAGTGTAAATGAGAAGATTAGAGAAAGAGAACTTGGATGGTGAAGGGGGCATATTGTACAAAGAGAACCATCTACTACAAAGAGTAATAAAGAGAAAGTAAAATCAACAAGGAGAGGAATAGACCAACAAAAGAAGAGAAAGTTCTTAAGGACAGGGCTGGTCTCAGTTTGATATCCAGCGATGTCTTAACCAGAAAACAATGGAACATCTGACATCATGCCCACTGATCTCAAATAGAGAAATAGCAAGAAATTGATGATGTAATTTATCCTTTAAATTTCTCAACACCAGTGTATTAAACAGATAATCCAGAACAAACCTCCAACAAATGCATCGCCAGCACCATTCGTATCAATAATTTCTTCAGGTCTGAGATTCATCACAGGGTAAGTGCTGATCTCACCATCTGGAAAAAAAAAAAGCATTTTAAGCACACTTTACATTAAATAATTTGTTTTTACATTTCAAATAATGCTTATAAATATTTGCTTACAGAATTTTAGGTTGCTATTTCACGTTTTGCCTGCTTTCAATCAATCTATTGCATTTTAAAATGCTCTTAACAATCAAAGCATAATTACTCTATTCTACAAAGCAAAGCATATGACACACGAAATAACATTAATTCATTTATCGCTGTCCTTTTTTCAAAAGTCCAATTATTGTATGTGTTTTCAATTTCTGACAAATAGCAGAAACAAAACAAAAACATATTTCTGAGGTAGAATTTAATTATTCATAAATAGCTATACAGTCAAACTTCCTTAACGTGAACCTTCTCACAGTGACAAAAAAAATCTGTTCATGTTAAAAGTAGTTAAAATTATTATGGAAAGGATTGTATTGTATTATTATATAATCTGACTAGAATTCAGGAAAGAGCTTAAGTCAAAAGCAATTCACGTTCATGAAAGTCGACTGTATTTTAGCATTCTTAGAAAGTTGAGAGACTCAGAACTACAAATAGTTCCCCATTATATATGCATGTACATTACCATTTTACTATTGCATATGGTATCTTGAAAGCAAGTTGTTAATGCAAAGTGAATACAACTGCATGATACATTGAATGTAGTTCTACAGTAAAACCTCCATTAACTGAAATATGTACAGTATTAAAAAAGATTTTTTTTAATGGTGAATTTTTTGCCAGTAAATGTTACCAGCCTGGTTTAACCATTAGACCAAGGGGTGAGTGTTTTAAGAGGCATTACTGGCATTTTTTCTTTTTCTGATCTTTTTTACAAGATTTAAATGACTCAAAAAGTATCCAGGATATTGTAAAAACGTTCAACCTGAATCACATTGTCTAGTGGTGTGCCCAATCTTGGGAGAAATTAAAAGATGATAATTTCCAAGACCTTTTAGAAAACGCTCCTAGATGTGAAGAAATTAAAGTGAGATTAGTGAATGGGTAAATGGCGATGATTCTGAATTTGATTTTCATGGCCAAGACATTGTTGACATGGTGCTTCCCCCAGACGTAAGGAGACTACAATGTTCAAATGAATGGCAGCCGTATCACCGCCTAAGAATTTTCACACTGGATTAGGGCATTAAAGCTTATCTGCAATACTGTACAGGCTTTTACTAAAACTACAGCATGTACTGTATTTTTTTTTTCAGATTGCATGACGGTTTGTTGAATATTCTGATGAAGCACAACCTTTAGACGTACTTCCAATGAAAAGATGGCAAGATATCCCAATACAATTTTATGATATTATCAATCATGTACAATTACAGCTACAGTCAAAGCAAGTAATTAGTCTGCAGGTAGAAGGTCAATATTGCAACTGGGTTGCAGTGTCTGATGAAGGCATGAGTCAATCGGACAGCAGTCTGATGCATGGATCTTACGAAAGTGTCAGAGGTCGAGAGGTAAGAGAAGTTTTTTGAAATAAATAAATGACAGCCATTAGCAACCTAGCGAGAAGATTTCCAATCTGAATAACCATAGCTTAGCTTAGGCTAAGTAGGAGAGGTACATAGTTGAAAAAATGGAATAGAGCATGAAAGTTCTTTTTATTGAAAAAAACAAAAACAAAAGAAAAAAAAAACTCCACCGAATTTTGTGTGAATTAAGATCTTTCATTGTTGAAGGAAGTTCTTGATGGTTAGAAATTAAAAAGGCCTTTGGCATAGCTAGTTTGGAAGTCTAAATTGAGTTGTACATAGCATATATTTGTAAATTTTGCTTTTCTAAGCAGGGAGGGGGTGCCTAAGCCACTTCTAGTCCCTTTGTAAGTTAATCCAGTGACAGAACCACAGTTACATGTTCAAGGAGCCACAGGTTGTCAACATGTGGCTAAGGTACGCCGAAATAAACTTTTTGTGTCCAAGGTAAACGAGTATACCTTAGTCAGATCATGCTGAAGAATTGGGTTATTAATACAAAAGTGGTATACCCTTTTCCCCCCTCAGGCAGTAAAATATTATCACTTTTAACTTACATATTAAAACAGAAATTTGCAGGAGAATTAATTAGGCCAAAAGTTGCTACACACAACTTTTTGTCTCAGACCAGAACTCTTTCTCTCATAACAGTCGGAAAGAAGAACAGCTTTTCAGGATGGTTTCGATCTAGTGGCTAAAGCTTAAAACTCAGGCATTTGATTAGTGGCCATTGGCCAGCAGGGCCCTTTTTATTAGAGGCCACTTCATTGAAGTTAGTAACCACTTCGCCTGGCCACAAAACATTTAAATACTGCAACCTTAGAAGGGTTCGTTTGATCAACATTTTTCATAAGAATAATAAGTAGTTTGCGGTTTCAGAATGTAACCTCCCTGCAGTCAAAACAGACAGGATTGCATTGGGAAACAATAAAGTGACGAGTATGATGGTGACTGAAGTCGTATTTTTAATCGCCATTCTCCAATACTTAGTTACCTTGGGGCCGGTGGTGACTGTGAATTTTAAACTTTACTGATGACCTTGAATTTTACCCTATGAGGTTCGTAAAACGTCCAGAAATATCTGAAAGTCTCTAGATCGAGACCAGGACATGGCTATTTTTCTTTTTCTCCTCAATTTTTTAGGTAAAAAATGGACTCTTAAATCCAATCAAAATGTTATTACAGAGTAGATTTTAGCCCAAAGTAAAGTACAAATAATGGATTTGGGAAAAAGAATAAGGATGTAGAAAGAAAATGAGAAGTCAAGTCACACACTGTGAAAGTTAAATCTACATAAGCTGTGCCCAGTGGTCAGAACACAATGGGGCTGTGTGACACAGTTCATGGCAAATAAGAAATTTCCAAGATTCACAATCTGGCTAATTTTCATGGCGCGGATAATGATGATACACCAAAGGAACAAAAGCATTTGCTTTTGTAGTTGTATACATACCTTGTGCAATGATAACAGGGTCTTGGCCTTGAGTGATTACGGCAATTCGTGATCGCTTCTTGTTTTCTTTGGGAAGCTCACAAATTTTAAGGGCAATCTCTTCAATAATTTCAGTCTGAGAAAAGAAAACAGAAGCAAACTTTTACCTAATGTATTTTTAAAGCAGAGGTTTGCAGAATTAATCAAGGGAATAAAATTTTAGCCACCCATGCTTTGTTGGCTCAAATTAGAGCTCTTAGACTCGTGTATTACAAATTTGAATATTATCACCCTTCCCAGAGTGAGTACAATTACGGTAAAAGGTTTAATATATGGACCACAAACGGCAATGTTTAGAGTGAGAATCGAAAAGAATTCATTTTTGACACTCGTTTTTGCTAACCACTTTCCCAGTGACTGTATTGACACTGGGAGCGGAAGTAATACCCAAATTTGCAATGTGTGAGTCAATACTTTCGGCAAAGATAACTTGATACAAGGTGCAGAGCAGTACAAGTCCGCCAGTGCAATATAATTCGCCCTTTCTTACGTTAACAGAGTTAATAGAAGATACATTTCGGACATAAAACATCAAAAATAATGCTCAAATACATAAAACATAGGCATATTTGTGTAATTAAAATCTGGTATTTATTAAATTTAGGAAAAAGAATCATTATAACTAGCGCTGATGTCATTCAAGTAACTGACCACTACTACTACTCAGAAGAGTAGTTCATTCAAGTAACTGACTACTACTCAGAAGATTTTGTTCGCTTGAAGGAAAATTTGGCACACGGAATTTTGGTAACTGCGTTCTTCTGAATTTTAAATTGGGCGATAAATAGCCTAATAATGTTGAGGGCTATCTCATTTTTCGCCAATTGGCGAATGAATCATTGCATGCACAGGAGTAGGTTGCCATAGCCTCCACAATGTATCAGGTAGCTGTGCCATGACTATAATTTGAGCCAAAAACATGGATAATAAAATTTAATTTCCTGAAAATAATTTCTGTAATGAGTAAATAGCACTTTCACTTGACTGCTATTTGCAGCAAATGTGCTGAAAAATTACATAAAAACAGGAAACACACCAAAAAAAGGCTTTTATAAATATCTATGGATAATTAGAAACGTTGACTAATTATACTACTAATTTAGTTGTATATGTTACTAACGATATATGGTAATACAGTAACTATTGAATACAAATGGTGCATATGAACAAAGTTTAAGGTGGGTTGGTAAATTTTGTTATAGCGACATGGTCGGCAAAGATTATTCTGCACCAAACAAAAAGAAATTCAGGAAAGGATAGGGAATAAAGTTTTTCATGTAAGGTATAATTATCCCCCATTAGAGCATAATGGATAATTTAGTTAGCATAATTGCCAAATAGTCAACACACAAAGCCATCGGGGTACCTTTGTTTTGTAATTTTTGTAGGGAATTTTATAGACAACAATTCCTGCCACCCATGTTGAAGCTTAAACTGGAGCTTTTATGTACCGGAGAAAAAGAGACAATGTCCTAAAGTTAAAATGAACACCCAATGTATGACCCATTGCTCCTTTACCTGTTCGGCCATCAGGGCAGGAACGATGCTCCCTTTCTCCGTACACGACCCGGAGCAGGGACGATGTGCCTTTTTCACCTATACATAAAAGCTCTAGTTCCAGTTCAAGCTTGGGTGGCAGGAATTGTTATCTATAAAATCCCCGCGAAAATTACAAAAAAAAAAAGACACAATGGCTTTGTATGTGTTGATCATTTGGCAAGTGTGCTAACTGTGTGGAGGATAATTACACCTTACATAAAAACCTAATATACGGAGAAAGGAAGCATCATTCTTGTCCTGATGGCCAAGCAGGTAAAGGCACAGTGGGTTATAAGTTAAGTTCCTGGTTCGCTTCTGCGTCAGGGCGACATCACTTTTTCTCCTATACATAAAAGCTCTAGTTGGAGCTTAAGCGCGGAAAGGTAGGAATTGTTATCTACAGAAAATGAAGTTATAACAGAGGACATATCCTTCCACAGTTACTTCTCCCAATAACATCGTTTTAATTAACGATCATTTTTGCTTAAGGCGATGCAATTTTGCGATTCAGGCAAATGCTTCATGCAATTACACTCATCCAGATTAGCATATTTTTCTGTTCAACAACTTCCCCACCCCTCCTTTCATAGTCGTCGGAGAGTCAACTATATTTGCTGTTATTTATATTTGTATAATGAGAAATGGTGAAACTTACATCAAATTTTTGGATTCGTGAGAAGGTCACTGCTTCCTGGAAAAATTAAACACAAATTAAAAAAAAAATACAAAACAAAAAACAATGACATTAATAAAATATTCAAGATAAATTTTAAACTGAAGTTTCTACCATTCAAACAATTTACACTTCCACTTAATTGTTTCAATTGCTGAAAAATTATTTAGGAGCCCATTTACATCTGGGGTCCATAAAAATCTTAATCTGCCACTGTTTACCCCCTTCTTATTGACAATTCTTTGAAGCATATTGAAGGGTGACATTTTTATGGACTTATATTTTAGTTGGTTGCAGATGTGGGTAATCAGGGTACCTTGTGAAAAACTGAGTGAGCACGTGATAAAATTTTTATTGCATTTATGGTGGGTAATTTCTAGAAACTTGAAGTGAGCATTTGAAAATTCAGCTGAATTTGAGGTTTCCATTTTTTTTTTATGTCAAATTTTTTTACAATAATTTTAGATAATAACATTTCCAAACTATTGCTGATGACAGAAACTAAAAGCAGAATCGACTTGAGTTTATCATAAGAATTAAACTTTGAATCAGTGATGAAAATTTCCGATTACGGGGAGAAACAACTCGTATTATTTTTCAGCAAACTGTCATTAGGATATGCAGAAGATGCACATACATAACATAACAGTGCTTACATGACAATATAATAAAAGAAAATAAGGCATACATCAGGATATTTTAGATGACACTTTCAGGACAAATTATTTCCGTATTTTTTGTTTTGATTGAAGACAATTTTGTCTGACAGTAGGTTATCGACTGTAGATGTGCTATTAGTAGAAGGTTTATGATGAAAACAAGGGGGGGGGGGGGATCAGACATTTCTTTATATTCCTGAAAAAGGTCATAGCCAGGTTTTAATTTGGGGGTTCAAAATTTTTTACAGCATATATCGATATAATTGCAGCATTTAAGGCTATAGGCATAAACTGGTGGGGACAAGGGGGTGGGAACCTGTCCCCAGTTTTTCCAGAAAAGAGGCAAAAACATACCTTTTCCCCATACATTTTTTTTTTTTTGCCCTACCCAGTTTACGCATATATACGTTTATATTTAACCTCCAAATTATGCCTGTAGTATATAAGGCCGTAGCCAAGTCCCATTAAAAATTTAGTTTTGGGAAGGGGGAAACTGGTCCCTAAGACACCTCCCTCTGGATATAGGCATGTTCCAGACCATGTGAAACATGGTCTGGAACAAAATGTTGTAGTAACAAAAAACTAATGCGATGACACATTTTGTAAAATGGTGTTTATAGTAATCAACAACAGTAAGTGTTTCTCATATTATCATTACTATATATCAGTGGTTCTCAAAGCGTGTGTTGCAAAATTGCGTGACTGTGTCGTGAAAAAATAAATATTTTGAAGAACGTTATTTATTAATACAAAAGTACATATATAAATTGTGCAAACTGGAAAGGCTGAAGTTAATAAGTCAATAATAATTTTTTTTTTAGTTCAATGATAAATATGTGCTCATTTATTTTGCACAATTGGTCAATACAGGGTCGAATCACAGACAAACATATGCATAATTCTTGATCAAGGGAAAGAAGTCCCGCCCACTTTCTATTTTTAATGTTGGCCATCGTGGAAAATCCTTGCATTTTCACTCAGTCCGGGGAATTGCTACTTGTATTTTCACAACGAACATCATTTTGTATGTTCAATCTCTGATGTTTAACTAAAAACTTCTCCATATTGAACAAAAATATAAAACATGGCCACAAAATGTTGCGACTTAATAAACAACAAACTCAGAACAAAGTAAAGACACTACAACTAGCCAATGGACTCATTGAACTCGCTTAATCACTCTTGGTAGGAACAAAGCCCAGGCGCAGTGATGCCATCCATTGTACAAGTGTGTTGTGATATCCGACGCTGCAGAATAATGTGTAGCATGTTAAAATTGAGAACCACTGCTATATATACTCCATTAACAATTTAGCCTTGGCAGTATGTCTTTATCACATACAAAGGGTATTTAAATTACAAAAAATATGATGCGGGTACTACATATACATAAAAATCAGACAGTTTAAATATAAGTAAAAATTCCGCTACGCAATAGAATTGGCGCATGCAGAAAGTTTATAAGGGGGGTTATAGGCTCAATGGGGGGTTACAGAGCTACAACTCATATATTCCTATGTTAAATATACAAAATTTCATTGCAATGGGAGTTACAACCCTCAATCCCCTCCCCCCCCCAGTTATGCCTATGTGGAATGGTGTGTTTACAGATCACATACGAGGCATGTCAGAAAACTGAAGATACATTGAGTAAAAGTGGATAGTTAATGTTTTAATGCGTACATGGTCAACACTTGCTTTCACCTCACGGTCACTCGCCATTGCCACACTTAGTCTGGTTCAAGTAGAATGTGTTTACAATGGCTGCTCTGATTCAGAATCTTGCTAAATATGAAGTGCTTTGCATCTTATGTTTTTTCAATGCCAAATGTGAGCCCCCAGTGGATATTCATAAAGAAATGGTTTCAATCTATGAGAACATTTTGAATCGCAAAATGTAACGACGTGCTGCCCTGCATTCTTTGCAGGTAGGACCGATGTTCATTACGAACGCAGATGCAGTAGGCCATCAGTGATCTCTAACAAATTTCTTTAACGAACTGAGACAGTTATTTACCTGAAGAAGCATCTCGTAGGATAACACTTCCACGACAATGACAAAATCAAAAATGAAGTTGAAAATTTTGGCACAGGTGGTAGAATTCTATGGCTATGGGATATAGAAGCTAGTACCCAGACTTAACAAATGTTCTGGCAATAGTGGCAACAACGCAGAAAAATAAAGCATATACCAATAAATAATTCATAGTGAACTTTGTGAAATAAAACTGTTTTGAATGCATACTAACTGTTGTATCTTACTTTTCGGATACGCCTCATATTTAGGGATGGATGGCCTGCATTTCTAGCCAACATCGTCATATTCAAACGTTTATGAAATTAATATGAGATAATCATTTATATGTCTGACAGCCATCCCGAGAAGAATACCGGTATTTGATCAAGCACCGCTGAAAAGCAGCATCAGTGGAGGTCAACGTGTAGGGAGGTGACACAATGAGTCCTGCCTTAGCACAGATACATGGCTATGGTGACCGAAGTTCGAGTTCTTCGTTAAACTGTAGGTCCAGCTTGCCAATCTATCTGGCTAACCTGATAAGCATAAGGCCATTTCCTCTGTATTTCTTTCACCGTACTACGTGTATGTGTGATAACAGAGAGACCTCCATCCTGCAGTGGATTGAAAATGGTTGTTAATGACTGAATCGTTTATATGGAGGAAGAAGGTTAATGACAAACAGTGGATTATAAAAAACGTGATTGACTAAATGTGTAATACCTGTTCATTCCCAAAGAGAATATCAACATATGGCATTGCTTCCATCATGGGCTCTGTAAAAAATTCAGAGACGAAAGGTGCACTGAGGTTCATACAATACGGCTTGTTGTTTTCTTTAGCATGACGGGCTACTTCCATGATCGAAAGTGGACTAACTGTTAGAAAAAATCCCTGAAAAACAGAACAAGAAAGAGATGAAACTATGCATCACATAAATATTATTACATAACGTGAGGTTAACAGATTTATCCAGTTTTATATTATGAAACTGCCTTTCAGGTTTCCCACTCACTGTGTAGGAAAAAATCCCAGGCTTTTTCTTGACTTTTTGGACAATATTCCCTTACTGATCGCAAACAAAGATTTGATTTGAACTTTAGTTTCGAGGAAAACAGCCTCATTTTCATGTGAAAATTAGCAATTCAGAACAGGTTAGCAAGATTTTCCCATGATTTTTCCAGGTTTGACTAAAATTTTTTGGTTTTCCCTGACTTTTAGTGATTATTTCAAATTTCCTGATATTCCTAGGTTCTCCAGGTTATGTGGGACCCGGGCCTATTTATTACTTTGTATGTTTCACTTTCCAAGACTTCACTATGCACTATGGGATTGATGGCTTAACGGGCTACCTGAACTGAGACACATTTACATATAGCCATGCTTGTTAGGAGTTGAACCCGGTCCAGTCAAGCTGTAGGCAGTGGGCATAACTGCAGGGTCCCCATTTACATTGGAATAAAACACTCCCTGACTTTTCCAGATTTTTCCGTCAAAATTCCCTGATCAATCAAAAGCAACCTTCAACTGAACTTCAGTTACAGGTAAAATGACTTCACACACATTGGAGATTTAGACACTAAAAACAGAAGTTAAGGAAATATTCCCTAACTTTTCCGGGTTTAACCAAAAGAAATTTGCTTTCTCCGATTTTCCCCTGATCTTTCTTTCTTTGTGGTTCCATGGCTCAAGGCCTATAGTGATCATGCTGTATTGGGACCTACTGTTTTCCGAGGAATCTGAACCTCTGGACCTACAATTTTCCGAGGAACCCAAACTTCTTGGACCTACAATTTTTCGAGGAATCCAAACCTCTTGGACCTACAATTTTCCGAGGAATCTGAACTTCTTGGACCTACAGTTTTCCGAGGAATCCAAACCTCTTAGGGCCTAGGGAAACCAAACCCCGGACTACAGTGAGCAGTGCAATCTTTCTGAGATCTCTGAGTAAGTGTTCTTTGCACCATTGGGAGTTGAACCCAAGTTAATGGTGTGCTAGGCGAACACGTTACCACACTGCACCACAGCAGGGCTTTCCCTGACCTTTTGCGACAATTTTAAATTCTCTGACAACTTCAGATTTTCCAGGTGTGCAGGAACACTGTAAATACTAGTGTTTCTCAACCACCGGGCCATGAATCAATATTACTGGGGTTTGTCATCAATTATACCGGGCTGGTAGTGATTCACTTGTCATTTTAGTTTTCTGAGTATTTTTCGTGAATATTTTATTGTGGGATGATGATGGGGCGCTTTAACCTAGCAGGTGTTTTTCCTTTATTTTTTGTGCTCTGGTCCTGAGCTGGTTATGTTCTGCATTTTCTCAGGACCTACACATGCAAAAATATTAATTAACATGTATAGTCCGTTCGAGCAAACCTGACACCCAATACCATTACCAGATGGGTTGTTCCATTGCAGTTTAGGGAAGGGTGTCTTGTCATAGTTGATTTTCCCACGTGAAAAACCAGTTTGGGCAAGACGGCCTTTCATAAACTGCAATGGAACAACCCATCTGGTAACGGTATCGGGCGACAACTGAGCGCGAACGCACTTATATATGGTTGTTTTAGTGATTTGTGTGGCATGTGTAAATAAATAATTGAATAAAAATAAATAAATAGTGGAAATATTCTGGGGAAAATAGTAGTTCGGAAGCTCAGATCCAGAATGTGCCTAAGTAATATCTGCGCAATAATGGCCAGCGACCGAGCTGTGTATTTTTAAACATGCAAGTATTTATAAATGACCAAGTTGTTTTTGTTTGTGATTTTACGGCGCAAGGACTACAATGGTCATACTGCGCCGGGACCTACTGTTTTCCGAGGAATCCGAACTTCTGGACCTACAATTTCCGAGGAATCAGGACCTCTTGAGGTCTAGGGAACCAAACACCAGACTATGGTGAGCAGCACGATCTTTATGAGATCTCTGAGTAAGCGTTCTTTGCACTGTTGGGAGTCGAACCCGGGTTAACAGCACACTAGACAAACGCGTTACAACACTGTGCAACCTTAGGGCTATGAACGACCAAGAATTTTCAGACAAAATCTTTTAGTGTTTGTGAAAGGGTATAAAGCTCATTATGACCTGTATTAAAATATGCTTTGTATGCCGGTGATAACAACTGTGCAGTGCATCCTCCGTTCTTAAAACTCCATGAAATAACATCTGTGTTGCAAATATCAGTGAGAAATCAGTGTGAAAGTATATCAGGAACGTGCATATTAGTAGGAGTAGTGTGTTGATACTCATTAGGATTATATGCCATAATTAAGTATACGTACTTATGGTAGTTTAATGTATGAACTTTAAAAAAGTGGAAAGGTATTAGCGAGTGCCTTCAATGGTACTGGGTCCTCATCTCATAAGAAAATAATGCCGGACCTTGGCCTCATAGCAGTTAAGAAGTACTACACTAGACCACTGGGGCATGTGACAATTACATCACGATAGGGCTGGAATCGTTGTCTAATGGGTCATTGAAGATGCAAAAGGTGGTTTAATGTGTCATAGGCGGAAGAGCTGCATTTACGGAAGATTATTAACACACAAGGATTAATACATTTATCAAGAGGGTGAAAGTGGGTTTTTACAACTGAGCTATGGAATAACATGTTTCACGTATATAATGTCCACAGTTTGAACACAAGCAGTATAAGGCGTTTATTTGTTGAGCAAAAAATTGTGTTTGTTTATATATTATGGCACTGAGAACAACAATTTTCCAAAGAATAGGAATCTGTTGTTTACGGAATTAAATTCTGGCATACTGACCGGGAGGGGGGAGCAAGTAAATGTTTGGCACTGTAATTTTTCATATTATTTCGGATATATATATTTTTTTTACATTTCTCCCCTAAGACCTCTAGATACCACATGCAGTTTTAGCTCTCGGTTTAATTATTTTAAACCAATAGTAATGTATTTTTTAATGCAGTGGTTCTCAACCTTGGGGTCGCCACAATTAGTTTTGTAGGAAATTTCATACGGAATGTTTCCAACATTTTTGTATTTCCGTATGGCTACATTGCAATATTCTACCAATGGTTGTTAACTTTACATTTATAATACATTAATATATATAATTAAAATAATACAGCAGACTGTGACTTTAGTGACGACCTTTGGGACTGGACTGCAATAGTCACCATAGGCAGGTGGTCACAACAAACAACAGATTTTGGTATAAGCACGACTAACTCCCTACCAGCTCTCTCTCTCTCTCTTATAAAAAGAGGTCACTTTATTCAGGTAATCAACTTACCAGCCTTTCATTGTGTGTATATATATATATAAAAGTTTTCCTCGCCCATTCTTGGCGGAAACAGGCTTTGGGACGGGCAGAGCGCCATGTTCCCAAGCCTCTTTTTACATCACTTCTTAATGTGCCATGTCTAGAAACTTCCTGACAATGTGACACGTGTTTAGGATTGTGGCTTTTTGTATTTCAATGTAGGTGTTTGGGTCAATGTTGAGTATCTCCAAATTCGTCGCAAGCGTTTTTGGTACTATCCCTGTTGCTGAGATGACTAACGGGATGATGAAGATCTTTTCCATACCCCATATATCTCGTACTTCATGTCTGAGATCTTGGTACTTGGTGATTTTCGTTGTGTAGGTTGTCTGTATGTTATTGGTGTTGGGTACTGCTATGTCGATTAAGTACGTGGTCTTATTCGATTTATCGACGAGGGTTATGTCAGGACGGTTATGTGGGACTGTCTTGTCTGTTATGATTGCTCTATCCCAGTAAAGCTTGTGTGTTTCGTTCTCATGCACGGTCTCTGGCTCATATTTGTAGTACGGGCATTTTTCTGTCAGAAAGCCAGCATTCGCTGCCAATTTCTGGTGGACTATTTTCGCTACTTGATCGTGTCTATGTTTGTAGTCTGACTGCGCAAGGATCTTGCATCCTGCCATCACGTGTTGGATTGTCTCCGATGCCGCATGACAGTGTCTGCATTTGTCGCTTTCTATGTCTTTTCTCTGGATGAATTTCTGATTGTTCCTTGTTGCGATCACTTGGTCTTGGATGGCTAGCATGAATCCTTCTGTCTCTGGCTGGAGAGTGCCTTTGGCCAGCCAAGAATTTGATGCCTTTTTGTCAACGTGTGGTTGTTGCAGGTCATTGTAGTGCCTGCCATGTAATGGTTTTCCGGCCCAAGTTCTCAGTTTCTGTTCGTTGGCTGTTTCGAGGACACGCTCTTCGGTACTACACAGGTTTAGTGGCGTGTAATTTGCATCTGCTTGTATTATGGCTTGGATGAGTGGCGATCGGGGACTCTTCAACTGGAAGTATTGCCTCATGCTCTGGATCTGCTTGTCATGTAAGTCTTTGAGGTCCGCTTGTCCGCGTCCTCCTTCTTCCCGGGGTAGTGTTTGCCGTTCAATTGCCGTTGCAGGGTGTAGTTGTCCGGCTCTTCTCTGGATGGTTCTCATTTTCCGCTGGAGTTGTTCTAGTTCAGTGTTGGACCATTTGATGATCCCGAAGGAGTAGGTGAGCACTGGTACCGCATATGCGTTAATGGCTTGCGTGGTGTTCTTCCCGCTCAGTTTCGTCTTCACAATGCTTCTAAGTCTTTCTTGGAATGCTTGCGTGAGCTGGACTTTGACTTTCTTGTGCTCCTGCTGCCGTTTTTGCATTATCCCTAGGTATTTGTAGGTTTCGCCCTCGTCCAAGGTCTTCAGTAGTCTCCCGTCTTCGAGTTCGATGCCTGGTAAATCTTCTTTGCTATTCTTCTGTATTTTGCACTTATCGAGGCCGAATTCCATTCCTATGTCCTTGGAGAATGTCTCTGTTATACTGATGAGTTGTCGGAGTTGGGTGATTGTTGGCGCGTATAGCTTGATGTCATCTACGTACATGAGGTGGGAGACTTTATGTAGGTTTCTCTTGTCTTTCTCTTGTCTTATATATATATATATAAATGTAGCTATCCCCCTCCCCAACTCATATAAACACTTTTCTGAAAAAAATGACGCACTCTGAAGGAAATGTTCAGTCTTTAGGACATTTTGTACAAGAAATGAGTATGTAAATGTAAAGAAAAGAGATAACATTTTCATTACAAAATAACTTTTATTGGAGTATAGTGATAACATAAAGATCACGTTTTAAAAGATAACACATCCTCTTCAGGCAACGGTGTAAGCCGATATATAGTATGACCTCTAGATAAGTAACAGCCCAATGTCCTGTGGCAGCTTTTACAAGATGTCCTACAATTATTTGACTATTTCGCTTGCATTGTGCGATTGTTATAACTGCCTTTCCAGCATATCAGACATGCTTGACTGGAGAGACGTCTGACTGAGGTTAACATAGCAGGGCATGAACCCCGCGGTAGGATGGTTGAAAGAACCTTGCCATGTGAGGTCTGGCATTATCATACAGGTAAATGGTAATTTTCCTGGAAGGTGTGACAGCGTAGATAATACAATTAGTTCCAGAATCTTGTCAACACAGAGATGTGCTGTCAAAGTATATTGCAGTAAAACTAGAGGAGATCAGCTGTTATATAAGAGGGCTTCCGAACTAATCTTAGGTCTGATGGGGGTGGGGATGTCTGTAGTTGGATTGGAGCAATGTTCACGAATCCTTCATACATGAATACGGTGATCATCTGCGCAACGAGAGAAGCAAGATTCGTCTTTGAGCACATTACTACTCTAACTGGTCATCGCCCAGGATTCTCGGGCACCACACAACTCCAGACCGTGCTGCCTATGTTCGGTGGTCAGTGATAGACGATTTTAGGGACGCCAAGGCAATGAAGTTCCACTTCTGTCAGTCGCAAATGAATGTGATGTCCCTTGATATTACATGATGTATAGATACGTTAACCATACGTCCTTTAGTTAAGAGGGCACTCTTTTATTTCCCTGCTCTGTCCTTTAGATAATTTTTTTTTCTAAAATCTCTATTTTGTCCTTTATTTTGTGAACTGTGATAGTAAATTTAATATCAGCGAGTAACCAGCGTTCAAACAAAACAAGACCGTTGCGTTTAATTAAATATTTTGCTTTTCCACTCTCCTTTGGTGGCAACAACTGGTGCAATAACTGCATGAACACTGATGTTGACTTCCGGTAGATATTAAAGTGATATTTGTAAAAATTTATTTACAATTTTTATCTACACAATCAGAGTAGAAAAATTTAAAGAATTCTGTGATGATGTTAGATATGCAATATAAAAAACTACCAGGCTACAGAAAAATGCGATGATTAAATCTTTTACCAGCTTTAAAGAGAATTAAAACGATTTAAGCTACTTAAATCGTAATTTTTGGAACTGGAAATGCGTCGGACGATTCCTAAAACCTTCTTTAATGATGTGTCAGCAGAGGAATTTGGCTATTTTTTATTCTCATCTAAGCTTCAATATTTCAACAATATATTTTAAAAATTGAATCACAAAAAATTTCAATATGTGAAGCTTTTATACATTTAAAAGAACTGAAGCTGAAGTTAATTGAACAAAAAAAAAAGGGGCCTTTTATCTATAAATACCAAAAAATAATTTTAGATTTAGAAAAAAATCATTGTTGTTAACATATTTAAAGACACAATCCATAAATTTTACCAAACCTGCATTGATTATTTAAATATTTGGGACAGCTCTTTTGTGGAAATGCAAATATTTGAATGGGTCTTGCTACGAGAAATCCTTCTGTGGGCGAAGATAGAATAAAGCGTTTTCTTCATTTCCAGTCACTGGAACTTGAATATAAATGACTGTGAGATATTTGAAGTTTGGTGCGTTAAAAGTTATCTCACTTGTGGAAAGAACGAAGAATGGCGACAAAATGACGATTCCTGCAACGTAGATGGGTTGGAATCTTTAAATATTTCACAGACAACACATATCGTTTAAAACACTTTACAAATAGTCGAATTTTTCTTCTGTCTCCCTGGATCCAACGTCCCCACTGAATTGGTATTTTTGTTTGCGAATAATATGTGGAGCAATGAAAACACGCAATTAAAAGTTAAAACATTGGAAGCATGCATTGATACCAACTGCAACTTCGACATGTATATGGAATTTTATGAATTTTTAAAGCACAAATCCGATTTAATAAAAGTAGTGGTGCATTCTTGTGAAAAATATCAAAATTAAATTTTTAAAATAATAATATGATTTTTTAAATCGCTGTGTTTTTCATTATATTAACATTGTTTTATTGTATAATAAAAAAGCAATCAGACAACTTTGAGCGGTTTGTTAGATTATTGGTACATGAGCCGGCTTTCGGCTGCGCTAAAGGGCAGCCTTCATACAGATGATATGGGGCGGAATCGGAGCATACAGCAGATTACTATATCAAGGAATACAATGGGGAAAAACAATAATGTATAATAATAATTATACTTATTGTATATGTAATATATGTTGTGTATGGTTGTTATATGGGTATATGTTTGTATACGGTTTTTATATGTTGTATATGTTGTATATGTAATAGTATATTGTATAATGTAATAATATATACATTATAATTATACATATATAAATATAATAATAATTATATATTATATTTATAATGTATAATAATAATATATATATTATTTATATGTATAATAAATTATAACATTATTGTTTTTCCCTATTGTATTCCTTGATTATATTATCTGCTGTATGTTCGTTTCGCTCCATATACATCTGATGAAGGCTGCCCTTTAGCGCAGCCGAAAGCCGGCTCATGTACCAATAATCTAACAAACCGCTCAAAGTTGTCTGATTGCTTTTATTATATTTATGTCAAGCGGTGTTACCTACTCAACATTGTTTACTGCATTGTATTTTATAATAAATATTGTAAAGATTTTCAGTTTTAGTGAAATAAACTAACACAACATGCTTTTTTTTATAATGAAAAAAATTTGGGGTTGTCTTTTATTTTCTTCAAAAACAATATGGTCACTACATGTGTGGTGGAAATTTGGATGAGATATGGAGAATGGTTTAGTTATGACTGTTCTCAAGATCTTAGTATCTATTCGAATACTTGTATCTTTGCGACATCCAGATCCCTCGTAGGGTTATATGCTTACCTTTTACGTTTTACTTCCACATCACTCCGATAGAAATGTCAATCGCCAACTTTGCACAACAATTTCGTTTCTCTTAAGCCTACTATGCGACCGCCATCGAACTCGCTTAGTTACTCATACTGCTGATGTGTGTGCATCGCAGAGGCATTTTCACAGATAACGTAACAAAGCAGTGAAACCAGTAAGATTTGTCAGACCGTGCGAATTGTATTGATTCCTGGAAGCTCCCCTCTCACACTCTGTAGAAAATTAGGTATGTTCATATTTTATGGGTGCGGCAACTTTTTTGCGACGAAGTGTATATGTTTATTTTTTCACCTCTTGTGGTATTTTTGTTCTAAATGAAAACTTTTACTTTCATGATTTGGTTTTGGTTTAAAAAAGAGGCCCGGTGTGAGGTTGCGAGATGGCGTTGAATCAATGGGTTGATTCTTATTACTGGTCCTTTGTGTTAATTCCAGAGCGATTAAGCATCTTTGTTTTGTCTGCACTGAAGTTCTGAACCTATTAATACTTTTTTAAAGACAGATGACTTCGGTGAGTCGACGGTAGTTTGTGCATGCTTCTTTTTGACTGAATTCAAGTCAACAATGCTTTTAACTCATGGGCGAAATTTTAGAATTTTATCGTCTTAGAAAAAAAATTTTTTGGGAGATTATATTAAGCGTTTACTTTTTATCATTTGATTGCATTCTCAGAACAATAACTAACGAATTAAAACGGTTTTCACGAAGAAAAAATTTTTGCAAAAAAAACAAAACAACACAAAAAAAGACCTTTTCAGCGCATTTTAGATTGTAAACAATTTTCGAGTTCATAACTGTGTTAGATAATTGTTAATTAAGTTTAAAGACTCAAACTTGACGTTTCGGTTCGTCTTCGAAAACCTTCTACTGAAGGCTTCCTCAGTCGATGGCCATCATTTACTGAGAACGCTTCAGAAGGAAGTTCGCAGGGACGAAACAAACCGTTAAAAATTTGAGTATTTAAATTTATTTAATAATTACATTACACAGTGTTGAACTCGAAAATTGTTTACAGTAACCATATTGTCAAAACAATGCAATGTTAAGTAATTTTCATATTTTTTTTATCCTCATTATGAAAGCGGCACTGATAAGAGTGCCGATAGGTCAAATTTGATTGAATATGCGTATGAAAAAAACATTTGACCGGTCTGGGATTACAGGCCCGCCTCCGGCGGCCACCGTTTCCAGATCCCCCCTGCCCAAGTAATAGTCATAGTCATAGGAAACACTTGAAATGAGAAAATAGTTCTTTTTATCTCTCAATCTCTCTCTTAACTTCTCTTATTTTTTTAGGATGTAGATTTGTGAGAAATAGTTTAAAGTGAAGTGTAGAATAGTGGTTATATCTTTCGAATGCAACTTCTCTTTAACGATCATTGCATTCTGCTCCAATTAAGTTTTTTTCGATTATAAAAAAGCGCCAGGAAGCAATGGAAGGGAATTGTCTTCACAATACGTCTATTAATTTTAATTGTGCTCTTCTACTGTCTGATTTGAAATAATTGTTTCGATAGCAGTAGATGAAATTTAAAAATTTGTGGACCTATATTTAGCAACCAAATTTGTAGACCTATATTTAGCAACCAAATTTGTAGTCGTCACGAATAATTTACAATAGTCTGTAAAGTACAGTGAGAAAAATCTGTGCTACTGATAAACGCTTGGTCTTTACCAACCATTGTTTTAGTCTTGTATTCTTTACAATGTGAACTAATTCTCATGAGCGGAATTCTAAACGCAGGCCAATCTGACGATGTGCCAACCATTTGACGAAGTGCCAACCATTTGACGAAGTGCAAACTTATGTATCAAAGCCTGCGTGCGTTGATTTTATGGGTTTGTGTGATAGAATAAACTTGTGCCATGCTATAAGAAGTAACAAAAAATTGTAAAACCCATTTGTAAGCTAATTTTTATTTGCTTATTTAGATATATTTGCCAAAAAGTTTTGTGTGAGACGCGATATTTGTTTTTGAAAAAGCAATTTTCGAAAAATGTATATTGTGAAAATGCGTGATGGATCCGAAACAGGTGCTAGTGAGTATATAAAGGGACAATATTGATTCTAAATACCCAGTACCTTGCCTTTTAGTCCTCTAGTGTTTTAAAAATTATTTTACTTGATTTTATTAATTCTATTACATACGAATTCCTTTCATGTTAATTTTATTTCATAATAAATTCTTTCATGTTAATTTTATTTCATAATAAATTCTTTCATGTTAATTTTATTTCATAATAAATTCTTTCATGTTAATTTTATTTCATAATAAATTCTTTCATGTTAATTTTATTTCATATCTAAATTCTTTCATGTTAATTTTATTCAAAATAATTTTTACGTTAATTTTGTGCAAAGCAACTTCTTTCATGTTAATTTTGTTGGACTTTTTGCGATTAATTTTATTGCAAAGCAACTTCTTTCATGTTAATTTTATTCAATAATCATTTTTTTACGTTAATTTTATTGCACAACAACTTCTTTCATGTTAATTTTATTGCATACAGTCGAACTTCGTTAACGCGAACACTCGTAATGACGAAAAGTTGTTTGTGTTGAAAACAGTTCGCGTCATCCGGAAAGGGTGAAATCGTATTGCTCAGCTATTCATTATTGATGAGAGATTCAGGAAAACGTTCGCGTTAAAAGTAATTCATGTTAAAGGTGTTCACGTTAACATGGGTTGAATGTGTTACTTTTAATTCATACCAGCTCTAATTCATATTAAATTTAATCACTATCTCATGGATTCTAATTAGACCTTTGGAAAAGTTTGAGAACCTAATGGTTTTATTTATAGTTGCATATTTTATGTCTCAAAGCTGCGGGATTGGTCAGCTGTGATGGGACGGACGGCTTAATTCAACTTTCGAACCACCATACATTTACGCATAACTAGGGCCGTATAAAATATGCGGGAAAATTTTCGAAATTATGAGGTATTGATGCGGCAACGTATTGGAATTATGCGGACAAGGAAAAATAATATACTAGTATATAATCGTATTATAAAAATCTACTCAGAATGAAATATCCATTTAATTAACTTTTTAATTATTTTTCTGTTACCAGTACAAAAAAGATACCATTTTATAAAAGAGCATTTCCATAATTATGGTAATTGAGGCGATGAGGTTTTTAGAATTTGTTAAAATAGGCAGATGCTAGTCCAGCAGTCGAAGATTGTCGTAACTCTTGTATTTGTTTCGTAAATACTTGGACGTAACAGGGCACAGCTCTTTCGCAGTCCACAGCTCTTTCGCAGTCCACAGAATTTGGAAACATCGAGAGTGATTGCCTTGCTTTCCGTGCTAGTTCTAGGTATCTCTGAAACTACACCTGAATCCCAGAATTGAATCGTATCAGGAACTGTACATTCTATAGCATATTCCTTGTATGCGGAAAACTACAATCTTACACATTGCCATTTCACAGCGCAAACTTATTTTTTAGTCTCAAACAATTTTTCACTTTTCAGGTAATAGCGAGTTGTCAGATTTTTTTTTCGGGTCGCTGTTTTTTTTTTTTTAAATTAAAATCAAAGTCTTTATAAATATGTGTAAACACCCGCTGCATATCTTAAATTTTCATTAAATCATTTTAAATTTCATCAAATATTTAAAGTTACCAAACATTTTCAGCCGAAGCCGCCACCCCCTTTTTGCGATATCGCAGGGGCTCACACCTTTTTACTACTTTGAAATAACACTATCAAATAGGTATATGAATCTAGAAAAAAAAACTCATTTTTAAATGCAAAAATATTACGTACAAATTACTAAATAGCCTACATATAAATAAAACTTAAAGTATTTATGAAAAAATGAACCTATTGCAGAAAAAAAAGATTATATCAGGTTCTGATCTATTTTTTCAGCAGTAATTTTAGGAATTCACATTTTTTAGTTTTGAGTTTTATTTATGTATTTAGTACAATATGATATTTACGTATTCGCTTAACTAACATTCTTAAAAGTGCCAAATATAAGTTATCGGTACCATTATCATATGAACTCTCAACTCCTGACTCTCTGACCGAACTGTTATGTAGCAACAGGTTAAAGTAACGGTTACTAAGAAGTAACAGTAACTAGTTTAAACAATATTATTATTCCAAAATTTTCTGTGGACCAGTATTTCTTTCTGAGGGGGTAAGTATAGGGTGCGGATCATAGTTTGTGTAGTGATATAGAATATAAAACAAATGTTATTTAATAAATATGTTATATTTATGCTAGATATTTGGTGATGGAAGTGCTGGAAAATTTTCCGCAAATTCCCATTACTAGTATAGACACTCCACATGTTTCAAGGAAGAGCAACATATCCATCAAAATCTGAGCGTGTTCCGCAATTAACTGAGTGTCTTTACTGATATATTTGCTTTCCATCAGAGACTGGCATGCATAAAGGCTAGCAGTGTCAGGAGTAAGTTCCATTCCACTTTCGAAAAAGTCTATTTAGACATCATAATACGTAGCATGGTACTGCATTGTTTTGAACTAGGAATTCCAGCGTATTATCATAGGTACTGGACATTTTTTTTATTGTCTGTTTCTTTCCTTTAAAAACCGCAGATACAGTCACTTTCTTATAGAAGATAGAGACTTGAACAACTTTTTGAAGCATCCAGTAAATTTGTCCGCTTCAGTAACATTCTCAAGCCATTGATCAGACGAAAATTGCCACTGAATCAAAAACACCTCAGATTATAGTTATAGCTGAAATAGACAACTTTCCTTTCTTTTAAGCGGGTATTAGAGCAGTCTTTGATATGAAAGGTCAATTGTATATTTTAGAATATTGTAATTAAATATGATCACGGCAAAGGTGACCTAGTTTTACCTTTCTCCATCTCACAGACGACACATGATTACAATACACGTCACCAGGACGATATCAGAATACCGCGGACTCGCACAAACTATAAAACACACAGTGTCTCCGTTACGGGTTCTAAAATCTGGAATTCGATCCCTCAAGAATTTAAAGCCCTGTCTTTTCTCACCCTTAAAGCCAAAATCTTTGACTGGTACTTAAATGAAGTATGCTCTGCCTGCTCCTCCTGCCTTCCCTATCTTTCCTTTTAGTTTTCAGTTCTTTCTTCTCCCTTGCTCTTCTTTTTCATTTTTTCCGTTTGTCTGCCTTTCCTTATAAATGTCCTCTAAAAGTGCACCCGCAACGGTCAACTCAAAATTCATTTACATTTTTCTACTATTTTTGTTTCTCCTACTTCTTCTTCCGGCCTTGGCTGCAAGGAAAAACATTCTTGCTCTGCAGCCCACAAAGATTCCACCTTTGGACTTCAACCTTCACTTGTAACGTCTTCGAGTCAAGACTCTGCTCATAAACTCTGTAAATGTGATATTCCAGCGAATCCGAATCTCTTAATAACAATGCGGATTTGTACGCGCGAATCAATATCTTTGTTGTTTTTTGCAGAATACGAGAAATCCCTTGCTTTTTTTACCGGAAAGAGAGCCCCGTTACTAGCATCGCTACTGCTCTCTTTCCATTTCCCAAGCAAATCGTTTGTATGGTCTCCTGCGGTATAAAATAATAAGGAATAAAGTATTACTATTACTCATTAGTCTTTTAAATAATTTTATTTACATTTAAGAAATTTCTAGATAAAAAAGTAAAAATTAAGTAATTCGAAAAAACAATGCCAACTAGCTGAAATCGCTATATTAATAATAATAATGCAAAAAATGGAAAACTAAAATGAAATATTTGCAAACGAGCATTGATATCACGAGAACATGATGCATATTAATTTCGATATTTAACGCCTGATTCGGGACATGGCTATAGTCAAAAAGAATATGCGGGGGAGGCGTACGAAGAAAACAAATAAAATTCCGCAGCAACTGTAAAATTATGCAAAAAAACAAGAAGAAAAAGAAACAATTCGCGAATAAAATTTCAGATTATTCGACAAAATGCAAAAATTTAAAAAAATTGCAAATTATGCGGGAAATTTCGAATTATGCGCATTTTCGCATTTTTTATAGGGGCCCTATACATAACCAAGCTTATTGGGAGTTGAACCAACTTAAGCGGATCCGAAGACAATGGTTATAATCTCTGGATATTGACCATTTTGGAAAGTTGGCTAACTTCCTAACTTGACATATACTTGACTTATACTTGACACATACTTGACATATATTGACTCCTATACTTGACAAGGAATAAAAAAGCCCATGCAGTAACCTTTAAGGTATTTATAAGTTGGCCACCTGTCTAAATTGACCAGAAAAGTGTGGTTTTTGGTTGTCAACTTAAAGGGTTTCTCTGTATACCATTCGTATGTACTAAGTACAATGGCATTCACTGTATAGTATATATTAATATTAAGTACAATGATATTCACTCCCTCCATCATGGTATACAAATTCCTTGAAACTTACATTGTCCCCTGATAACAACATATCGATTTTTCTGTAATGACTCTTTGTTCCCTAAAGATTTAATTAAAATTTCTTTTCCTTCGTAAGCCCAAAAGATATTATTGGAACAACAGTAAGTAGACGCTACTGCAAATCTTTAGGTGTAAATTCAAAAAGTTCTAAATGTAAAATCAATATCCGGTTCACATTTAAGTGTCAATAACAATAAATTCCTTACGCAGAATGAGAAACCATTAGGAAGAGCCTCAGGCAGTTCGGTCATGATTTACTATTTCCAAAGAATCGAGTTTAGGTTATTTTATCACATTAAAGGACGTCAATGTGTTATTTGAGTGCATTTTATGAATCCAACATTAGTTATTAAAGAAAATTCATGTTTCGTCTTGCCACGATCAAATACATATGGTTAATCTTCCATAAAAAAAATGAATGTTACTCAAATGCCCTTGATTTCATCATGCAGACGCTTGAATACATTTTTATTAAAATAATGAGAAGAAAAAATGATTTAAAAAAAAAAAACCAAAAAAACAAACAAAACAATAATAGCCTTAACAAGTCAAAAGTATTTTCGTATATCATAGAGTAATACCCTGATTTATGCTCTCCTAATTTAAGTTTCTCCTTATTTATACTAATTTTTGTTAGCCAGTCAATGTCATACTATGGATGACCGGTTATTGGTGAACCTGAATGTATCCAAACGTATACTAAAGTTTTCGTTATATACAGGGTGATTCAGTACCGCTTGTGCAAACTTTTGAGAGGGGTAAGTTACACAAAGACAAAGCAGAACCATATAGTAATGCAGGGTCGAAAACGCCATCTTCGTATGCTAGATGACGTTGATCGGCAGTAAACATGACATTTAGATATTAGTGGATCAGGCGTGGTGGTCCCGTTCATTGGCTTGCAAGATCTCCGGACTTCACATATCTTGATTACTTCTTCTGGGGTTACATCAAAGAACTGCTGTACGACACTCCAATTGAAAGCGATGAAGACCTTATAGCGCATCTCTGTAGTTGCTTCGGAAGTTCGAGATATGCCAGATGTTTTCCAAAATGTATGTGAGTCCATACGCCGATGCTGTCAAGCATGTGTTACAGCTCATGGTCGCAACTTCGAACACCTTTTGTAACCTCAATGCATTTCGCAAATGCATTGTATGTATTAAAAAACATTTTGTTCTCTTAAGTGATGCTCTTCTATGTCTTTTCCTCTTTGTACACTAGCAGATAAAAATGTCGTTGCCGACCCTACATTGCCATATGATTCTGCTTTGTCTTTGTGTAACCTACCTCTCCCGGAAGTTTGTACACGTGATGCTGAATCACTCTGTATAAAAGGTGTCCCAATAAAGTTCAATGAATGGCTTCAGAATCAGGAGGCTTTGACAAATATTTTACGAAATATGTTTTACCATCCTTCAAAGCAATTACCATTGATGGTAACGCAGTTCTGCAAACGAGAGTACAAGTCCTGGAAACTGTGAGTGAAGCCCTCTTCCTGGATGGCGTTCCGCTCACTTGTCAAATGTCGGAAATGTCCGAAAACTTCTTGCCTTTTAGGGCTGATTTCAGAGAAAATAATCCAGGGGAGCCAGATCAGGTGCATATGGGGCTGATCGATTGATACCCCCCTCCCACTTGTCCAGAAACTGCTTCACGACTAAGGCCGTGTGAACATGAATCAAGAGCAAATCTTGGGCTTCCCTAAATGCTATATCATAATCAGGTGAACAAAATTTCACTATTAATGTTCAGTGCTCACACTAACATTAATATTGTGAGACGACGAGCCTCGGACAAAAGTGCCTTTATTTTTTCAGTCTTCGGTAGGCGTAGGATAAAAAACAAACTTTATTTTTTCGATGTTTCCTGTGTTGTGTGCAGTTGCAGGCCCATCAGTCCGGGGAGACCTTGATGTTGTTCCGCCCTCCTTGAAAACTTTTAAATCAGTCATGAACACACTTCAAGGAGACTATGTCATCTCTGTAAACTTCCTTCATCATAATATGACTGATTTTCACCGATTTTCCAAGCTTGTAACACTTGTTGTAACACACCGGAGTTTATCAGGCATGTACTAGCTTGTCCCATGCGTAAGTTCACTTAGTGGCTGTTACTGAGAGAACCATGACACCATTCATTGAACTTTATTTATGCACCTTGTATATACAATACAATAAAGTTTTAAAAGTGTGTTTATGTTTTAAGCGCTGTTGTGTCAAAATTTATTTTGAATTTTAAAGACATACGTTTTCTAAAATGAAACAATCCCAGTCTAAACTCTCATTTAAAAAAAAAAAGAAAGGAAAACGCTGATCTTGGAAAACAATTGACATCGTAAAACTTTTTAAAGCGGATTAAAAGCCTGTGAAATGGGCTTAAGGGCGCGTTTTGCTCAGCCGACTGTAAGAAGCATTAACACATTATCTACAAATTGGAGTGGAAAATCATTCTAGCATTTTTCTGTTTTTGAATGAATGTGCAGTTTAGTATATAAAGTAAAGCAAAAGAGAGAGAATGAGAGATTTCAATCGAATTCAGATTGAACATAGCATTATCGTCATCACATTATTTTGATGTTTCGTCATCTAAGAAAATACTTTATTTCAATGAAACCTTTTTCTTCATTTGTATAGTTATTCTTTTTAAAAGTGAATATATCTATCAAGGAGTGTGTTTTTCACATAAAATCTAAGTTTATTTCAATTCTTTTATTGGGGTATTACCATATGATTTTTCTTTTTTGTTATTGAATTTATTTAATTTTAATTAATGAGAAATTGGGGGTCATATAAAGTAAAGAAATCTAGAAAAGGTATAAAAAGTGAGAAAACAGTTAAGGAATATTTGCAATATTATAGTTTAAAATATGCAAAAACTAATAAAGTATGTTGACTGTATATAGAAAATATAACTCGAATGTGAAAGAGTGTCGTGGTGGTTAAAGAGCTAATTTTGAAACCCTTAGCATGTACTTGTAGGTTGAGGGTTCGAACCTGGCTAAGCTATCCTTTAAAAGCACAAAATAAAAACAGCTACACTTGAACAATAAAATTAAGAAATTGCACGTTATATTTGGACCACAGTACTCAAATGTCTGCATCATCTACAACGATATTTTATTTCAATTTGTCTGTATTTTCTTTTTGTTTTTTACCATTTTTTGTTTCCTTGATGTTCGTGAACTTTGAAAAGTATTTGCTTATTATTATTTAATGCCGGAAGAAACGTATTTTCTAAAGCACGTAAATGTAATTTATCGTTTTGCTATATTTAAGCATTAGTAAGCAGAAATTATACTTAAAAAATATTTATTTGGTAAGACAAGGTACAGGTACAAATGTGATACAATAATATCAGTGTGTAATGTCAGAATAAGTTTAGTTCACCCACGAGTAAAATAATAGGGTTACACTACATAAAAAAAAGAAGAAAAAAAAAGATGAGTTAATTATATATGTTTTCAATTGCCTCTTGAAAGTTGCCACTTTACAGCAGTTGGTCAAGGTTCGCGGCAACACGTTCCAATCCCGAGGGTCAGTCTACCCCATACGCTTCCGCCCGATATCAATTCAGCGGGATATTAGTATTAATTTAGTATTGTTTGTGGTAGGATATCGGTATATAGGAGTGCGAAGAGGTATTAGATCTTGGTGCTTATTTTGTTTAATTCTATTGAACATGAGTATGAAATTTTATATCTATGTATTTTCATCATGTAAAGAAGTCCATAATATGACTGTAGATTGAGAGGCACTGAAGGCTTCAATAGTTTTCAGAATTTTTCTATAAATTAGTTGAGTCTAGTTCTATAAATGATCGTAGTTGTTGCTCAAATGTAAATACAATAAGTTTATGAATATGTCAATGGAGTAATAAAG
>QLNU02014176.1:31628274-31654976 GCA_006491805.2 Dysdera silvatica | reverse complement strand
TCATACTGCGCCGGGACCGACTGTTTTCTAAGGAATCCGAACCACTGGACCTACAATTTCCGAGGAATCTGAACCTCTTAAGCCCTAGGGAACCAAACCGCGGACTGCGGTGAGCAGTGCGATCTTTATGAGATCTCCGAGTAAGAGTTCTTTGCACCGTTGGATGTCGAACCCGGGTTAACGGCACACGAGGCAAACACGTTACAACACTGTGCCACTTTAGGGCTATGAACGACCAAGAATTTTCAGACAAAATCTTTTAGTGTTTGTGAAAGGGTATAAAGCTCATTATGACCTGTATTAAAACATGCTTTGTATGCCGATGATAACAATTGTGCAGTGCATCCTCTGTTCTTAAAACTTCATGAAATAACATCTGTGTTGCAAATATCAGTGAAAAATCAGTGTGAAAGTATATCAGCAACGTGCATATTAGTAGGAGTAGTGTATTGATATTCATTAGGATTATATGCCATAATTAAGTATACGTACTTACGGTAGTTTAATGTATGAACTTTAAAAAAGTGGAAAGGTATTAGCGAGTGCCTTCAATGGTACTGGGTCCTCATCTCCTAAGAAAATAATTCCGGACCTTGGCCTCATAGCAGTTAAGAAGTACTACACTAGACGACTGGGGCATGTTACAATTACATCACGATAGGGCTGGAATCGTTGTCTAATGGGTCATTGAAGATGCAAAAGGTGGTTTAATGTGTCATAGGCGGAAGAGCTGCATTTACGGAAGATTATTAACACACAAGGATTAATACATTTATCAAGAGAGTGAAAGTGGGTTTTTACAACTGAGCTATGGAATAACATGTTTCACGTATATAATATCCACAGTTTGAACACAAGCAGTATAAGGTGTTTATTTGTTGAGCATAAAATTGTGTTTGTTTATATATTATGGCACTGAGAACAACAATTTTCCAAAGAATAGGAATCTGTTGTTTACGGAATTAAATTCTGGCATACTGACCGGGAGGGGGGAGCAAGTAAATGTTTGGCACTGTAATTTTTCATATTATTTCGGATATATATATTTTTTTTACATTTCTCCCCTAAGACCTCTAGATACCACATGCAGTTTTAGCTCTCGGTTTAATTATTTTAAACCAATAGTAATGTATTTTTTAATGCAGTGGTTCTCAACCTGTGGGTCGCCACAATTATTTGTGTAGGAAATTTCATACGGAATGTTTCCAACATTTTTATATTTCGATATGGCTACATTGAAATATTCTACCAATGGTTGTTAACTTTACATTTATAATACATTAATATATATAATTAAAATAATACAGCAGACTGTGACTTTAGTGACGACCTTTGGGACTGGACTGCAATAGTCACCATAGGCAGGTGGTCACAACAAACAACAGATTTTGGTATAAGCACGACTAACTCCCTACCAGCTCTCTCTCTCTCTCTTATAAAAAGAGGTCACTTTATTCAGGTAATCAACTTACCAGCCTTTCATTGTGTGTATATATGTATATATAATTAATATAATATAATTTTCTATTTAATGTGTTTCCTTTACTCTCTTAAAAATGCTTTTATTATGCAAATGTTGCGGTGGCAGACAGAGGGGGTCACGGATCTTTTGGTTACTATAAAAGGGGGTCGCGACTTGAAGAAGGTTGGGAAACACTGTTCTAAATATCAAAATAGATGCATGTTGGGTAGAAACCAAAAAATTATGTATCAGCTTCCATCTACAATTGGAAGCACAAAGCTTTATTAACACTGCATATATGTAACGTTTATCACGATGATATTAAGTTCCTCTCTGGTCTTGAAAATTTCACACCACTCATGTTCAAGGTGAGTCAACATTAAAATGGCGACTATGAACATCCAACATTTCTCACAAGGGTGTAATTCTTTTTGGACATTTTTCGATTCCCCCTCTTCCCCGGAAAATGGAATGTCAGTGGAAGGCTAGAGTACTGAGGAACCTTGTAGAAAGAGGTTGTGAACATTAGTCTGCACTCCAGCAAGAAGTGGAGACTTGTAAATATTTAAATAAATAATACATTTTGATTAAGCAGCTGCCTATTTGTTTCCATGTCTCAAATGCTACCCGCAACACTACAACATCAGCAGGATTCAGCCCCTGATTTTCTGCATAGTTGACAAATATGTTACCTCTACACTATTGCATGGCTGAGTATAAAATACAGCAATGAGAACAGTATACTGAAGTGCAATTTAATATTGCAGTACAGTACAGAAATATACACTGAAGAGCAACTGAATTAGAGATATATATCTTATATAGTATCATGTAGCATCACCATTTGCTTTGATGACGGCAGTTATTTGTCTCAGTGTGGATTCAACAAGACATTAGAAACGTTGGAAAGCCATAGGGATCTACAACCTCTGAAGAATCTCCCACAGTTTATGAAGATTTGATGAAATGGGGTGGAGAATCATACATATTTCTCAATGATACCCCAGATAGATGTGCTTGATGGGATTGAGGTCAGGTGAGCTTGTTTTCGAGGGAAGCAAGATCACATCCATGGAGTATCATCCAACCATTCGGATACAATTCGAGAGCAATGGCATGTTGCATTGTTTTGTTAAAGGAAGGTCTTCAGCGAGATGTTGAAGACGAACAAACTGGAGCATATAATTATCAAGGATATCCTGATAACATTGACCCGTGGGGGTGATGTCGCAGGTAGCAGAGGTCGCATTTCAGTTCACATAAACAGTTCCCAGAGGAGAATACTTCCATCAGCTTAAAGAGTACCTTGCTGGCAAGAAGGATTCATTGCTTTGTGCGGTTTGTGCCATACACGTATCCTGCCATCGGCAGGTACCAGTGTGAACCTTGAGTCATCAGTCTAGGCAATATTTTTCCCTATTTCTAGATCCCAGTGATGTACAGTTAGCAGAGGTACCCTTGTAGGATAATGGCTTCTGTAGTCCACAGCGAGGAGATGGTTATGGATGGTGTAGCTGCTTACGTGCTGTTGTAAATCAGTGTTAAATTGCCGGGTGATCCGTTGCATTGAGGCTGTCTATCTGTTGTTACAATACAAGCTAGCCACAGATAACCCTACTCATTCACATGACATTGGTTCAGGCCAGGACGGTTTTATCAGAATCAATGTACTTACAGTACACCCTTGCCACAGTAGATCATGAAAATCCCAGTACTGGCGTGACTTCCAAGATGGAGTGACCCCCTGACGAGTGATTTTGTTGGGCCCTGATCAAATACACTTAGATCATTCATCTTATCCACACTACATTTGACTATTACTGATATCATAAGCTTCACTCATCATATTATTGGATTGCCGTTTACATCATTTCCTTTCCATTTACAGACCTGCCCACAGCGTCAAATTTCCATAACGTCAGCTGTCTCTAATTAAATTGTTCTTCAGTGTATATATATGTTGCACAGTTATACAAGTGGGCATAATAATTTTTTCTTATTCATTCATTCGAGTAGATATGTTAAAGCTACATTACATTTTTGTGACATATCACAAAACCACACACCACAAAAAGGTTAATGTAATGCAAACAATTGCAATAAGGTGTGTCGACCTTTTGTCTTTCACACACAACTTACAGTAATGTAAAAGAACTTCGCATTTTCAATAACAGATCTATTTTCTGGAATGTCAATATGATCTTTACTAAAACTGTTAGCTGCAGACAAATTGGCACAAAGTGATCTACAACAAACAAGCAAAATGGCAATTATTTTAAGGTTATAACTGAAAGAGACAAATAAACTAATAATTTCATCACGTTTTTTCCATTTCTTAAAATCATGAACAGTTAGTCAGTAATCGTTATATAGTCGCCTATTTTTAAGGTCACCTCATTTAGATGGTCACTTTTTAGAAGTCCCAGCTGATTTTATAAGAAGACTGTGGTAATTGTCCCACACACACATATAGTATGTACTTAATTTCTACACACGCATATACAGTCAACTTAAAAATGCCCCTTCCATCACATTAATTCGACGAAGTGCCCCTTTATTCCATTATGACCATCTTTTCCCAAAGTCAAAAGAATGAAATGGGAGAAACCTTGCCAGTAGAACCTCTCTACCTAAAATTAAATGAACTGGACCATATCCATGGTAACATCCAGCTTAAAGCGATGTCCAAACAATGATATATTTATGATCCGACTATCATTCATGATACGATTTATTGATGATCAAACGCATGTATTTTGTGAAGGACCTCAACCTCCTTAGTGGTAGTTGTCTACAGCTTTCCTTCGTAATCATCTTACCCAATTCTTCTGAAGCCTTACTTCATTCCACAAAGCAGACTTTTCTTAGAGAATGCACTTTCCTCCTTTTTTCTGGGTTGGTTCTCACAACTTTTAACAATTCTAACATCTTCCATTCTTTCTACATAGTCTTTATTTCCATCACAAGTCAACCACATACACACATACTATAAAAGCCATTACTATGTTAGTTTAGTTTCACTTACACATAAAATAATACAAATTAAGTTATTATTTTTTGCTTTAATGTCTAACCAATTTGGACCATTTGGTGTCTGACAGAGAAATTATCAGATAAAGGTGAATATTTGTTGGTAACCTAGACAGCAGGGGACACCATATTAGGTGAGTGAAATCGTTCCAGCCCATAGCTTTTTAAGAGTGGTCACCCACCTGGGAGCTGACTGTACTCCAAGCTGCTTAATTTCGGTTACTGGATGGGAAACTAATGTTTCCAATAGGGCATACAGCCATAGGCAATTAAATCATTATTTAAAAACATAATATTTTTTACATAAGACGTTACACTAAAAGCTTTTTACACTTATTTTTTTTACAAATTAATGCTAAACGTGATGCACCAATTTAGAAGCTTTAAATTAGTCAAAAAAAAAAAAAAAAAAAATAGGGAGAGTAGATGTGAAGATATTATGGAAATTAATTGTGCATAACACATATAAATAGAATATATACCTGCAGATAACAACGATTAACTAATGATCAAGTTTGAGATTTTCATGTGTAATAAATTATATAATGTATTACAAAACTATATGATTAATACAAATTTGTAATAATATGTGACTAATACGTATTTTCGAATAAAAAAGACTGATAAACATATTTTTCAAACTGAAAGTACCTATTAGCTCCTTTATCTGTAACAACAACAGCACAAGTGCCGGTTGGAACTGTATCCGTGTATTGATAAAAAGTGTGAACACCAGCTTCTTTGGCTTTGGACTCCAAGATATTTCCGAATTTATCTCGGCCAATGCAACCCATAAGGGCAGCGACGTTGGGCGTCTTCAAAATCCACTAAAGCACACAAAAATTACAGATCAATAAATCATAATAATGAAAAGTGAGTAGCACAACCTCAGATGCAAAATTGAGCATGCCACTCAACACTGTAACATGTAAATTATTTTTTGCTACTTTAGGAGGTTCTATTGATTACGTTTTACAACAAAGGTGCAACAGAGGATATACCAAATGTATATCATAATTACATGAATATGGAGGTCATTTAGGACAAAAAGACGATTTTTTATTTAGATTTAGAGACGAATGACTTAACAAGAGATCTGGGATATGTAATATAGTAGAACTTCAATTTTCTAATTAGCCGGACCTTGACACTTCAATTAGAATAGTGATAGCCAATTAAAATTGTCCAAGAAACAAAAATCTACCTTGTAAGAAGGCTAGGTTTAAGGTTTTTTAGAATATTTTTGTTGAAAATATAAATGGCTATAAATTAATTAAAACCTTATTCAGATATCACTGCAGTAATATGATTTATTTTTTTTTTAAATAATTTCATGACATTTAATTTAGTTGAATAAAGTAAGAGTAATAAGCGGGCCACAATAAATAAATTGGCAGGGAATTATTTGTGTAGCCATTATTGATTGAGAACAGCACCTTTCAATCCTTTCACCTTGGGACATACCAAAACTAATTACAGTCGGACCTCGTTTTTAAAACGAAACACATTTAAGATGAATTATTTATAATATGAATCATTTTCTGAGGTCCTGTCAAATTGTACAGGATTCCCAGTATTATTTTTTCCTTGACATGAACATGATTAAGACTAAATACCATTTACAATGAAATGATAATCAATGGGTCCATGGAAAATTTTCTCTACTTAACACTAACAAAACACACTTTTCGAGAACAAAGTTTTCCATGATAATTTGAACAGACTGTAGTTTCCAGACTAAATATGAGGGACTTTTACATACAATTGTATATCAAACATTTCTTGTTGGCATTTACATGCAATTGAAATGAAAAATATGCCTCAATGGACAACATCATGATGTTCAGCGTTTGAAGGAACATCCAAACAAGTTGAGGCTGCTAACGGCATGATAAAATACTTGGGGAACAGTAATATAGGTGCCGCCCATATTGGGAGGATGCGGGGGAGGTTTAAGCGTTTACATTATGTTTCATGTCATAAAGAAACACTAGAGGGGATTACTAAAAATGCTACTTAACTGAACATAGTGATCTACATGAAATACACAATACAAGTACCTATTTTTATTCTCTCACCCCAGTTTATCAACCAGCTATGTGTGCAAATAAGGGTTTTAAACAAGGGGGGGATTGAGGCCTTCGCCAGAGGCGTCTCCAGGGCCGGGCAACTGCCCAGGGTCCCCATGCCGGTTCTTTTATGATCGATGCACTTGCAATGTAAAATGTTTGTCATTACATTGTAGACCCCTATTCATTATAAACATAAACGTAATTTATTTGAATTTCAATAACGTTAAAATCATTTTTGTTGTTCTTACTATTCATTTGTTATACTTTTATCAAATTAAGATTATTGTTATTAACAATGGTCCACGAGAAGACAAAACTATTTTTACCTTCCGTCAAATAACTTAAAAACCTTGTTTTAAAGAATTCATTTTTTACATTTTTCTCTCAACCCCATATTCTCTGGGATCTATTCCATACGCCCAGGCAAGGCCCCTTTCCAATATTTTAGGGCCCCACAAAGTCTAAGGCTGCTACTGCCCACCCCCCCTCCACCTCCAATCATTGTTTAAAAATTTTGATTTGCACAATTTTGCTATGCTTTCATTTACTTTCAAAAGTTTTATAGTTACATTTTAAAATAAGGTACTTTTTAGCTCATTACTAATTGTCAAGCAGTATCAATTATTTTTGTAGTATTTTAGTATCTTGTACATTCACTAAAATGTTTGACAGCCTTGAAGAAAGAATAATGAGATTTTTCTCACCCCCAGTTACTCATATAGGTGCTACTGGATAATAATTACTATTTTTTGGATACTGACAAAGACACTGACAACGTTGCCAGTGACGCCCATCTGAGTACTTTTGTGGGTGGGGTCTAAGAAAAATATTACTTCCTTCAAGGCTGTCAAACATTTTAGTGAATGTACAAGATACTAAAATGCTACAAAAATAATTGATACTGCTTGACAATTAGTAATGAGCTAAAAAGTACCTTATTTTCAAATGCAACTGAAGTTTTGAAAGTCAACACATAGCAGAATCCTGAAAAACAAACATTTACTAAACCATAATATGCATACATAGTAAAACAAGGTTCTTTCAACCACACCTAATATCCACATTAAAGGCATGCATATACTCTGGTTTTTGTTACAAAATGTGTGCATTCTATAATAAAACAATAATACTGATAAAATATAATAATAAATTAATAACATATATAATAGCAAAATGTATATATGGTAACCAGAGATGGGATAAGTAACTTAGTAATACGCTCCTCCGCATCGTTTATGAATGATACAAATTACGATTAAAACAAACAAATCTTCTGTTCCCTTTGATGTTTGTCTTAACGAGGTTTGACTGTACTAAAATTCTGCACCCCCCCAAAAATAGTGAGGCATAATTTGATTGACTCACAAAATATTAATAATAAACAGTGCCTCTAAGCATTATACAGTAGTGGACAAAATTGTGGAAACCCTTTGAAAAAAGATTATTTTAGAGGTTTGATGGCTAATAACACCACTTTTTTTTGTACCAATACTATAAAATTATATATCATTGGAAAGGTAATTTAATCAAGATTGTAATGCAATAACATTTATGAATCGTATTTTAATAGAACAGCATTCATAAAGAAGAAAGGTGATATACATAGAAAAAATGAGATATACAAAAATGTTCACCATACCAGTTAATACTTAGTTGGGTAACCTTTAGCCTTAATTACGGCCTTACAACGCTTTCCCATGGAGTGAACCAAGTTCTTTAGTTCTGCAGCTGTTATAATATGAAACCAAGATTGAATTATTGCTTCTGTTAATTGTGTTTTATTGCTGGGTTGCTTCCGACTAACAAGCTTCTTTAGCCGGCTCCATAGATTTTCGATGGGGTTAAGGTCTGGGCTATTTCCAGGCCATTCCAGCAGTTGAATATGATGATCTTGAAACCATTTTTTGCACACACGAGCAACATGACATGGAGCTGAATCCTGTTGAAATATAAATGCTTCATTATCTTGGAAAAGATCACATGCAGAAGGCTGCAGCTTGGGCTCAAGTATTTCATTTATGTATCTTTGGGCATTTATATTCCCATTGATCACGCAAATTCTGCCCACACCTCTTGATGTTATACAACCCCAAATCATAACACTAACTGGGTGTTTCACGGTAGGTGTAATGCACTCAGGATGGAAATCTTCTCCAATTCTTCTCCATACGTATTTTACGCCATCACTACCAAACAGTGAGATTTTGGTCTCATCACTCCAAATTACACTGTCCCATTGTTCCGTTGTCCAGTTAACATGGGTTTTAGCCCAGTTTAATCTTTTCAACCTCTGTTTGACAGACAAAAATGGCTTTTTTCGTGGAATTCTTGCATTTAGACCACATTCATGCAGTCTGCGCCGAACAGTCCTTGCACTTAACTTCACATTGCATTGCGCCATTTCACCTTGTATACACAGAGATGATTTTTTCCTGTCACCTAGGCACTGTCTTTTAATTCTTCTATCATCACTTGCTGTTGTGCACCTTTTTCTGCCTTTACCAGTCTGGTTTTGTAATGACTGAGTCTCCTTATACTTCTTCAAAAATTTAGAAATGCCACCTTTAGTTAAGTTTCCCCCAATATTTCTTCTAATTTCTTCATAACTGTAGCCTTGTTCACTTAATATTACTATTTTACATCGCTTCCTAGGTGACCAGTCAACTCTTTGCGCCATTTCTTTAATTTTATTACGTTTTACAAGCACACTAAATCAAAGAGCACAAAAAAAAAACAACCAACTTGATAGCAATTACAGAACACACTGATAAATGTCCTGTAACCTGTTGGCTCATTGCCAAAACAAGAGAAAACATGATTGGCTCATTGCCAAAACAAGATGACACCTGATTGGCTCTGTAAACACTCATGCTCATTGGCCACATTCAAATGAAGGAAAGCTACTTCATATAAATGTAAGCAAGCTGTGCTTCTTTTTTCTGGTTATTTGGCTATAACTTTTGATAGAATACAGATAATTGAACAAATGTTATTGCATTACAATCTTTATTAAATTACCTTTCTAATGATATATAATTTTATAGTATTGGTACAAAAAAAAGTGGTGTTATTAGCCATCAAACCTCTAAAATAAACTTTTTTCAAAAGGTTTCCACAATTTTGTCCACTACTGTATAATAAGCACATCTTCTGGATGCGAAAGCATACAATCTGCTAGCTCAGTTGGTTTGCTAATTTATTGCGTTCTTTGGAATATTGATCACCATTCCATTATACATAATGGTTATGCTGGATGTTACAATTCTTTTACTTGAATATCTCTGGAAACGAGGTTAGTGCCTGCGACTAAATAGTCAGGTATTGCATGTTTTAAATTCTCGTGACATACCTGTTGAAAATCGTAGATCTAGGAGATTACTTGATCTTAAAGCAACAACATGCTTACGCTTGTAACACTAAATCCAAATAACCAGATTTATGATTATTCAGACTTGCCAATATTACTAATTAATAATTTAACAATAATATTATTAACTAATCTGAATAATGGAAATTTTAATGCATTTGTAGATTAGGCTCCATTCATTCATGACTGAAATACAGATATGAGATAGTAAAGTGGTGGGCCTGTCCGTCATGCCAAAAGAGTGGAAACTGAAAAAAACCCCAACTTTTCTCTAAAGGAATCAAACCTCAAATTGCGATACAGATGGTCAAGGTAATCAAACCATATTCTGTGATAACATTTGCCTGTATTATACAGATTTGAGCATGCATGACAGAGAAATAAAATCACTAAAATAGATTGAAGTAATTTTTCATGAGGGGACTATATTTCATGTCACAGAGAAACACTAGAGGAATTGCTAAAAATGCTATAGTGATCTATACGAAGAAATACACAATATAAGTACTTATTTTTTCTCCCTCACCCCAGTTTACCCACTTTCTATGTGTGTATATCAGACAATTTCCACACATTTGTGTATTTTTCTGAATAAAAATGTCTAATACAACGTTCACATATGGATAAATATTTTGATTATAAGAATTTCAGTGCGAATGAAAAGGCCCTGTGGTGGCGCAGTGTGGTAACGCGTTCTCCTATTGCGCGGCTAATCCGGGTTCGACTCCCAGCAGTGCAAAAAGAACGCTTACTCAGAGATCTCATAAAGATCGCACTGCTCACTGTAGTCCGGGGTTTGGTTCCCTAGGCCTTAAGAGGTTCGGATTCCTCGGAAAACAGTAGGTCCCGGCGCAGCATGACCACTGTAGTCTTTGAGCCGTAAAACCAAAAAGAAAGTCTCTTGAAAAGTGTGAATGAAAAAAGGTGGGGGGGGGACTTCCATCGTAGAGATGTTTAAGAGATGAGAGTATTTAATAATTTCCATCTCTTCTCCACACCTCTGAGAGGTTACAACACATTATCTCACACGATTTCATCAAGCAAACTTTCATCCTTTACCAAAGTTAGAAAAAATGCTAATTCTCCAATAATTATTATCATTGTAATTAATCAATATAAGTGTTCATTTTACCTGTGCAACTCTCATGGAATTCTGACAAGCTCCCCCTGCCGTATACTCAACAGGAAAATTGTCAGTAAGTTCTTTATACCTAAAACAATAAAATTAAATCTCATAAACACATAAATTGCAGCAAACCGTACTAGCCTGATAAGAACAGTATTTACCTGCCCCCAATAAGAAAACCTAGGACCCTAGTAGGAAAATAAGATTTTCTACTCGACAACTGAAAAACTATAGTCGCCGATGGCAACTGGATTTGTGAAGCTCTCATCATAAATATGAAAAATCAATTTCGCAACAAGAACTTCCATTACAAAAATTTTCTTTTTATATTAGGAATTCTGAATATTTATTAGTAAACACATAATGAAAATGAGAACCAGTGCATTGGAATGAATGAAAAGATATAGGATTTGAATTGGATTCAGAAGAATTCACCTAAAAAATTAAATCGGCTAAAATTTAACAAGGCAAAATTAAATTTGAATGGGTATTGATTTTTTTTTTAAAAATTCCAATACAAGCATATTGGGTCATGCTGTAGGGGAAGAAACGACCCCACAATGCCAAATGAGGTGGTATCGCATCATATTTATATGTTGCAGAATGTGGTGGCACATGGTAGTGGTATGGGTGCCACTAGGGTGCTTAGACCAAGACTGAAATTCAAGGTGCACTAAGGGTTAAAAAAAAACCCACTACCTGCGGCGAAATAAAATTTGACGCAATACCACCTAATTTGGCATGGCAGGGTCACATTTCTGCCTCTGCATAATAATAATAATAAAAAAATCAATATATTTGTATAAGGATTTTAAAAAGAAAATCCAGAAGTTTAATTTTCACTTTAAAATTTAATTTTTTTAGATGAATTTTCTCCAATTCAATTTGATGCTTTTTTCTTTCAAGATAATAGTATTAATTTCTAAAACTCAAAGTATTAATTTAATAACTTGACAAATGGAGAACACAACAGTCTCTTGATAAAAACAATTTAAAATTTAAACAAGTATCAAATTATTGTAATGAAGTTTTTTCAAAAATTCCTTAGCAAGCCTAATCTTTGAATTAGAAATGCAATGCCCAATACAAGTTACTTTCTCTCTTGATGCTGCAACTGCAGTTTATCAGTTATATCCAGCTCTTATTAAACACTTTGAAAAGGTTTCTGTAAGTGAACACTGCTGAAGCGAAGGTTAAGTCAAAACAGATTTTGAAAGTGATTACATCAGAGAACTTTATTTTATACTTGCATTTTCTGATGGACATTCTGCCTATTCTCAGTCAGTTATCATTAAATTTTCAACTACCAAATTTGCCCCTCCCTGAAGTATATTATACACTATACAATTCCTTATGTACACGGAAAAACTAGAATCAAGCCCAGGAATCAACTTTAGTAGTGTTCTGTCTTTAAAAATATTTCATAACGTAAAAATAAAACTCCAAGCTTACAAAGATGTTGCTGCTTCATCAGTAACAATAAAATCTATTCTTCAATCACTGAAAAATAGATTTGAAGATGTTTCAATCATAAATTCTATGAACATTTTGAATTTCAAAATTTGGGCCAGAAAATTTGGAAGAACATATAGGGACAGAGAAATTATTAACAAGGGAACTTCACCAAATGCCACGATTTTTCGTATCTAGTAGGATGTGGTACAACAATCACTTAAAACGTTAAAATTTTTCTATCTCTCGGAATAGAACAGAAGATATGGTCATATGAATATAGAGTTTTTAACGTGCCAAGCTAAAGAGATCTCGCCAAGTTAAAACAAATCTCACCAAGTTGTTTAAATTAAACGCTTTGGGCGAACGTCCGAACGCCTGAGATCACGATAAAGAACAGAGATATTGACACTAGAATTTTCGTTTCGCAGTTATCGTGAATTATGCTTAATTTACTAAATGTTGACATACATTTTTTGAACTTAGTTAAAGCTAAATTTGGAGATCCAATTACAGCAAACAATTCAAAGTGAAATGAATGTAGGGATGGAACTTTTTGCAATTGCTAAAACAAGGTTACAGTCATCGGAATTTTATGTGGATTTTGAGTCTACGCTGGATTTTGATTTTGACGAAAGGGTTGCAAATAACGATTTTACAGAAAATTCATCAGAAAATAAGGAGCCCATCAGCTCAATTGCCAATAGTTATACTTTAGAATATGCGGAAAAAAGTTGTCAAGTTTGCTTGGACAACGAAAGGACGATGTCACAAAATAGCAACAATATGTCGATACTTTTATAATTTAGATTTAAATTATAGACAAATATATAGAATGCGCAACTATATAGTAAATAATGGCAATAGATCGCAAAAGTAAAAAAGAAATAAGAAACGCAGTTTTTAATCGTTTTAAATCAGCACGATACAATGGCTTTTGTGTACATGATAAAGACACCCAAAAATGGTTTATTGCATGCGCAAAAGAAAAAAGCACACATGACTTTAAAGTTTCAAATGGATTTATAAATTCATTTAAAAGAGAATTTAATATTTCTGGGCGAAAAATTACCAAACTCGTAACAAAAACTGATATCCAAAGTAAAGGTTTTTTTGAAAACCGAGCGGTTGAATTTGTCCTTCAAATAATGGATGATATTGAAAGGACGCCAAATGGACGGGTTACAGCCAAATGCTGCTGATTTTACTAATATTCAAGATGTCATATCTTTTGATCTCTTCCGAGATAGAGAAAATTTTTAATGTTTTAGGCAATAGATTTACCATACCTTACTACATGCAAAAATCGTGGCATTTAGTGAGTGACAGTTGGTGGAGTTCCCTAGTAAGTGCATTATAATATTTGGAGGCGTTATGCGAGAAAACAACTGTTCTGTTGAAGGCACAATATGCGAATGGGCTGATTTTAAATATGTTTTACACACAAATAATAAGAATGCCTCCAAGTGTGATTGAAGTTCTGTAAATGAATTGAATACTATAAGGAATTTTTCATTTTTAATAGACTTGCTTCTCAGTCTTCCAACTCAGAGTGTGGATTGTGAACAAGGTTTTTCTGTCATGAAAAGGGTAAAAGGTAATTGGCAAAGCAAACCATGTGTTTTCGCCACAATAGACTTATTATCTGCAACTAACAAATATTTTGAACAAAAAGAAGCCATTAACATGTGGTTAAGTGCGAAACACAGAAAACCATATAAAAGTCAAAAACAAACACCTCTTTTGCCATAAGATTCAGATGTTTCAGAGAGTGATTATTGTACTGATATGATGATGATTAAAAGTGTTGCACCATGCGAAAATCTTCTATTCCTGTTTTCATTCCTTAATATGCAAATGGATATGGCAATAATTTTACGAATAAATATTTATTATATCATTGTAATGACCGTGAAAGAAATTTCTCATTTTGTAGAATACAAAATTTAGGGCAACAAACTTAACATGGGAGCAACCAAATTAATTGTTGGGCAACCACAAAACTTCACAAGTTTCTACCCCTGCCAATATATGATATTCATCATTATTTTTGAAAGTAGCCTATAGTACAGAATGCTCATAAGGTACGAAGATACTCACATAGGCATATGTTTTTCCTCTGCAAGTATGGCATCATTAGGTTTCATCTGATATCTGAAATGTATAAAAATGATATCATAAGGAATATGAACAGTATTAACCTATTCATTCCAGAGGTACACATATGTGTACCTTGAGTTGCAACACTTTTTCTACTAAACTAACATGAACTGCGAACTCAGACCGAAGGGCATCATTTGTGACCTTTTAAGCTTCCTTTTATTGTGTCCATATGTCGTCGACAAGCTTAGAAAAATGCAAGACGAGGATTTACTTTTGCAGAAGTTGCACCATATCGACCAACGCTTGGGTCTAAGACGTTAAGGCTGTGAACAAAGAGAGTTTGAGGTGGGGGGCGGGTTAGTTCTCCCATTTGTACAAGACTATTTGCTGTCAAATTAATTCTCCACGGAAAAGAAATTTTATTTCAATCCCCTCCCACCCATTTATAAAATTTTGTGCCTGGGCTTGAATAGTATGAAATAATAGGTAGAATAACTTTAATTGTGAATTCTCGACACAAGGATGGCAAGGGTCATGCTGCGGCGAGACCTAAATTTCCGAGGAATCCGAATCGTTTAAGGTCCATTGAACTAACCCCGGTCTACAGTTAGTCCGTAAGCATTCCTGCTTTGGCACTGTTGGGAGTTAAATTCAGATTAACGGCACACTGGGTGAATGCATTTCCATTGCAGGGACTATGCTTTCACCCAGGTTTGTATACTTAAGAAAACTGTAGATTCTGACATAGTATAATCATAGCTATTCTTGTGCCATAAAATCCAGAATTTCCAAGATTAACTGGGCAAAAATTTCACAATCAATACTTACTTTTCTCACCCATGTTTAAAACACCATCAGTTTGATTTGCATTTTATGGTGAAGGGATAGCTAAGGTCATATCTTGCAGGAATTTACAGTTTTCTGCAGAATACGAATTTCTGTGGTGTGGGGATTCAAACCCTGGTCAAGGCAACCAGAAAAACGGCATGCGTTTTACAATGCTATTAGGATCAAACTATATATATATATACATACACACACATACGTAGTACATGCGTGTGCGTGTACATACATGCCCACACACACATACATACAAGGTGTCTCAGCACCAGGGTTACAAACTTCAAGGGGTCATAGTACTCATCAAGGTGAACGATAATATGTCATAGAATCTAAAGTCGCAAACCACCCACAGCGCCAGTTCTAAAACCGTCCAGCATGCACAAATATTTACAAATAGTGCGTGAAGAGCGCCAGATACTACTCAGGTCATCTGATCAAGTGCATAGCTGATTAGGACAATGCGGTAGATGGACAACGGAGTAGTATCTGGTGTTTCTCATGCACTGGTTATACATACTTGTGAATGCTGGATGGTTTTATAACGTGTTGTGGGTGGTTTGTGATCTTAGGTTCTATGACAATTATCGTTCAACTTGATGAGTAATAAGGGCACCCTGTATATATATATATATATATATATATATATATATATTGGACACTGGGAAACCATCCATTGTAACTGGCAGTGCTAGATAGGAGCTGACGTCAGCGGGTCAAAAAATTTTCTCCCTCCATACGATTCAACGTTGTAGTATTTAACTATGGTAAAAGCTTGTTCTGTATTAAATTCAGTAACCATGACAGTGTAGATAGCAAAAGAAATTGAATTTTGTTTCACAAGTAAGTATTTTTCTCGCTTTAAAATTGTTGTGGTGATTTAAATCAGTTCAAAAATCCGCTAGATCAACTCGGTCACTGCAGTAAGTTATGGGCTTTCACAATGCCCTCTCACCCAGAATTTGTTTTCAAGATATGGGTAACTATGGGATAAAAATATAGGGGGGGGGTGCAGGACACTTTACAGCATCAACATCCACAGAATTTTTGCCAGGGCAGCGGTTAAATCAATACTGACCCGAAATATAATATATAATTTCATTTCTAGGGGCACCCCGACCTCCAACTCCTGGTGTCTCTGCTTGATAGCCTTGCCTATTGTGGAACTTTTATTCAAATTAGGGAATTGGGGAGTGTGATATGGAGTCCTACTATTAATACTAGGGTAGGATGTGACCCCCTGTTTCCCCTCCTTCCCATTTATGCCCATGCATGATATACAGTAAAACCTCCCTAAGGGGACCACAGTCGGTTCCGTGAAAAAACTGTCGCTCAGGGAGGTGGCCTCTGAATGGGGGTAAATTTAGCATCGGGTCTATGGGGGGTCAAGAAATCAATTTCCAGAAAAAGTGGTCATTAAGGGAGGTGGTTATTGAATAGAGGTGGTCATTAGGAGGGGTTTTACTGCATATATGATAAGCTTTTGCAATGCTCATGCTGAGATAAAAAGGGTCACGTCCTTGAATTTTTTACATGCATACAGTAAAACGTCCCTTAACGACCACTTTCTATGGAAACGGATTTCCATCCTCATAAGCCCAATGCTAGATTTACCTCCATTCAGAGATCACGTCTCTGAACAACCACTTTTTCACGGAAATGGTGGTTTCTTTTGAGAGGTTTTTCTGTATATATAATAGGCATTTACACTGCTCAGAATAAACAGGGCAACTTAACCACTCCACCAACATAAATTTCCCTATAATATAACATACATACGTGCTTTTACAATGCTCAGATTAAAAAAAAAAAAAAGACTCCCTCCACACACAAATTTGCCCAAAGCACAGACCCATAAATTTTGTAGAGTGATATGGCTTTTTTTTCGGGCGGGATATGAATTTTTAAAATCGTTGTAATTCCTTCTTTAATTTTTGGGGCGGGACATACAGGCATATGGGCAGAGGGTACAAAGCCAAGGCAAAATTTTCCATTTTAATCTGACCTTCACTTATACTGTTGACAGGAAAAAAATCTAGAAGCGTGGGTTAAGACCGACCTGGTTACCTGCCTGAGAATATATCCCCGTAATCTTCTACTCTGTGTCTGCCACTGCCCATAGTATGAGTATTGGCAATGCTCAGATAAGTGGCCATTACCCCCCATTCCATATAACATATATGCTTTACCCTAGTCAGTGTGGTCTAAAGACATAAATGTAGTTAAAGACCGGGTGGGGGAAGAGATTTATATAGTAAATTAATAAGGCAAATATGAAATAGCATATATATATAATATATATAAATTAAATTAAAAAACGCATAAGCAATTCATAAAAGGTGACTGCGCAAAAGCTGCAATTGCATTTTTTATGATGAAAAAATTGAACATTCCATTGCACACACCACGTGTTTGGAGCCTCCATTGAAAAAGTTCCTACACGTGGAATCCCGTTTTTCATTTTCCATTTGTTATGATATTTTCGTCAAATTATCTCCGTTTCTTATCTCAAATTGCTTGTTTTTACTTACTGACTCTATTTTTGTATTTCCTATGAAGTTGCTAAACTTATTGGCAGTGAAAATATTTTTGCTAATTTATTGTTATTCTGTTTTTATTTTTTATTTTTAATGTTTTTACTGTGTTTCTGCTATCTCTATTTCTGTCAATTTCCTGTCATTTCAATTTTACATAACTTTTTTTAGAAAAAAAAACCCCATTTTTTTAACATTTATACATTTTTGAGAATATAACCCCATATGGTTGATGCCAGAATGCGCGAATTATCAGTTTTACCCACAGATTGTAAAGAGATAAATATTTGGTTTTATTAATGCTATTGTAGTGAGCGTTGATTGACCCGCTGATAGATGCCCCAGAGTCGTCAAGGCAAATGGCGGCCACCATCTACTCTAGGTTTCATATCTTTGAATCGAACCTGGGATAACTCAACGCTCCCTATATCCGGATGGTTTGGGTTAAAGCAAAGGTGGATCCAGAGAGGAATTTTGGAGGAGCAGAATCAAACTTTTTATAAAAATTCCGTCGTTATATGTGGTTGGTCGTTATAATCTGCGCTCGTTATAACCGATTTCCACTGCATTTTTATGGATTTGGGAGTGGATTTCTCTCTCCCCCCGGTGGATCCGCCACTGGTTAAAGGCGTCGATGGACGATCGCGTTATCACCAACTATGCCATGCCAAAACGGCCTTGAAGGGTATCGAAATGTATTTTAGCTTAAAAATAAATCGTTGCGAAATAGCGTATCAGATTCTGCATTTTGTGACGCAAGGAAGCGTCTCTGACAAATAACATCCTCGTTATTGCTCATGGCGATGGCCCATTCCCAAAAAATCGTTTGCGATCGAATTTTCGTTTAATCATCATCATCAAAGATTGTTCACAGAGATGTGCCAGTAGCATGATATATAACAAATAACTTTTTTAAGGGAATGAAAATTTAAAGAACTACATGTAACAAAAACTAACAGAAATGTGAGATTTTTTTCTTTAAAGTAAAAAAATGAAAACTTTTAAACAGTTGTTAAGTCATTGCATCCTCTAAAACGATTCGTTTCTTGAAGATTTTGTTTTATTCTCTGAAATTCGAAGAAATGAAAGCATCACACCGGCTTCTCCCTTACTTCTTTTCAAAACTTATGAAATTATTTTTTAATCGATTTTTTTCACGGAAACGACAGATTTATTGATGACATATTCCCCTTCCCCCGATAATGATTACGAGGTTATCGGGATTTCGAATGTAAACAAGATCTTACGTAAGAAATGAGTGATTCAAGGTTTAATAGCTTGTTAAGAAACTGGGAGGATTGTATTACTTCACTTCATTCCTCACGGAAATCGTTGTCATAGTGGACGTCAAAGGGAGACTCACCAGATGGCTAATGGAGGGTGTGCGGGAATATAAATACCGCGGCATACAAATGCGTATTTAGCGGTTTGATTTCAAGTTATGGAGTTACGGAGTTTCTGAAAAATATGAGCCTTAGTGCAGAGCAGCGTAATTTTAACTATCCTTGCGCCATAAAACCCAATATCCCCCCCCCACGAAAAGTTTAAAAAAAAAACACTTTTAAAATGCTTCTTCTACGATGTTTAGTTGCAATTATTTTTATAAGGAATTCCATACTAAACATTTCCAAAGCTTTCATACGTATTTGAACATGGCTACACAAATAGGGCATATTAATATATATGTAATTATTATAATATATAAAATTAATACAATGTGCTTTTATATTTAATGTGTTTTCTTGGCGGCGGCGGACAGAGTGGGGTCACAAATCTTTTGATTACTACAAAAGGGGGTCGTGGATTACTCGGCTACTGTAAAAGGGGGTCGCGGATTACTTGGTTACTATAAAAGTGGGTCGCGGCTTGAAAAAGGTCGGGAATCACTGATCTGGACAGTTGGCAGAACGTTGGTGCACTGCTACAGGTGTATCATTGTGTGCTTCATCAATTCGTCGGCGTCTACTGCACCGTGGACTGCGTGCAAGAGTTCCTTTATACAGGATCCCCCTGACGCAAAACCATCGGCGCCTGCGGCTACAATGGGCTCATGGACATAGAGACTGGCGTGCTGATTGGCAACAAGTGGTGTTTTCTGATGAATCCCGCTTTAATTTGGGGTACAGTGATGGCCGCATCCGTGTTAGACGCTATACCGGTGAACGCCACCTTCCGGAGTGCGTTATCCAACGTCATAGTGGACGAACCCCCAGCGTTATGGTCTGGGGTGCGATTGCGTATCATGGACGATCTCAGCTGCTACGAATTGTGGGTAATCTTAACAGCAACCGGTACATCAATGAAGTTCTGGAGCCCGAAGTTGTTCCCTTCCTTCAAGGCATTCCCGGAGCTGTATTTCAACAGGACAATGCCCGCCCACATATTGCCAGGAATGTTCAAGACTTCTTTTCATCACAACAGATACAGCTTCTTCCTTGGCCTGCCTATTCGCCGGATATGTCGCCGATTGAACATGTGTGGGATTTCGTTGGTCGGCGTCTCGCTCGTGATCCTCGTCCCATAGCTACTACAGATGAACTTTGGGGTCGCATACAAGCAATCTGGAATGCTCTTCCTCAGGCACACATTCAACATCTGTTTGATTCCATGCCACGTCGTATAGCATCACTTATTGCAGCGCGTGGTGGCTTCACCAAATACTGATTTTCGACATGTAATATTGTTTTTTTGCTTTGTAATTTTAATCGTTTATTTGTATCAACACAGGTCGTTTGTACATTAAATTTCATTCAATTCGGACGAGTCCTTCATGGTGTTGCAATTTTTACAAACATGAGTTTATATCCTTATTTAATTTAGGAATATTTTATAATGGAATATAATTTTGTCCCCAAGTGATATAATTTCAGTACAGACTGCATTTAAAGTCATGCTGTTAAAGATACCTGCTGATGTGGAATTTTAAGAATGTGATAACCTTTTAATATAATCATGCATACTTATTAAAATATACGCTGCTAGTTACAGTGAAATTCCGGATAAAAATATATATTGGTTAATTAATTACAATTATTCCTTTAGTCAAAATTAAAAGTGAGTAAACTTTCCTCGAGGAAGAGAAAGGGATAAAAAATAAAGGTAAGAAAAAGTTTATTGAAATATTTGTTTTAAGTACCTGGTGTTGCGAAAAAAACAAAAACAAACATTGGGTACTTGCGTACTATCCCGTCGACCATTTGCAATTTTTTTTTTTTGATCGTATGATGTTTTTGTTTAAACTTTACGATGTTTTTGTTGTCTAAAAATCATAAGTTTACAATCCTTAATTATTTGCAAGATGCCATTTTGTTTGTTTTTTAACATTTTGCAGAATCATTAGTTAATGTTAGTGTAGGATGTTTTCTGAGTTATCGTTAAAAAATTTATTTATGATATTTTTTATTATATATCTTCAACATTTTACATAAGAAAAACGACGAAAGGAGACCCCTTCTCATCGTTTTGCGACTCTTGACTGTTCTGATCACATTCGATGTACGCTACCTGAATCAATATTATGTTGCAATTAGTACATTTACCTGAATCACAGGGAACAAATGGGGTGGGAGCCCCAGACCCCCTCATGACCATTCCGATCACATTCGATGTGCGCTGCCTGAATTAGTAAACGATGAAAGGAGAATTCATTTTTCCTGTAAAAACAAAATCGCAGAATGCTCATCATTTGGTAATTACCGAAGAGTATAATCCATCTAAAATTATTAAAAACAAAAAAAAACAGGGTTCAGGCATGAAACAGCACACATTCTGCAAAATGTCAACAAACAAACAAAATGGCATCTCGCAAATAATCAAGGATCGTAAACTTACGATTTTTTAGACAACGAAACGTCGTAAAGTTACGATAAAAAAATCGTAATTTGTCGACGGGATAATACGTAAGTACCAAACATTGTTAATGTAGTTTTTTCCTATCAAAGTTTCCGATGCGTCCAAAATTCCTGGTTTATTCCCTCGTTTTAATATCCCCGTGTGTTTTTTTTTTGTAGTTACATCACCAATCCAATGCTCCACACCAGCATTCATCTGTAATTTTCGGTTTTTGGGGGCTCCCCCTAGTTAGGCGCGGCTCGAGGTCGATTTTGAACTCGGGCGGACTGGCACAGATTGCGTTTTGGCGCCCCGTCCTTTGATAAAAACAAGATACTTTCCTCACAGATGCACAGTGAGCCATATGCCCTATAAAAGTGGCCAAAAGTCTCTGAAAGAATTTCTCTAAAGATGTCTCTAAAAATTTCCCTGAACTTTTAACTTTTTAGAGGTTTTCTACTGTTGGTTCAATTAAAAAAAAAATTTAACATGATTTCAGTTTAGCGCCCTCATCCAAATGGGGACCCGGCCCTTAAGCCGCCCCTGCCAATAGTCAAGATTGATTGCAATTCACCTCTTAAACTATCCTGTCATTCTTTTATGTTCAATTTCCATCCCTAGAGTAGCAATTCAATCTTACTGGGGGAGGGATGGAATCAAGTGGCATTAAAGATTATGTAAGGCGGTCTAAAGGCGATTACACACGTAGTGATTTATCGCAGGGAGGCAGGCGGAAGCGGGAAACACCGCCTGTGTGCAGAACCAAAATCCTTGGGTTTTACGATCATCCCAAGCAAGATCGAAAAACAATTCTTTTGGCCTCAAAAGCAAATGACGGTCCGAGTATGTGTGGACACACAGGGAAAATCTGTACGAGAAATCGGCATCTGCGCAGTAGATATGAGACGGGCTCAGCTCGAGCCCAAAGTTTATATTTCACATTGATTTAAGGCTCAGGCTCACCAGACGGATACAGCTGAAGACGAAAACTGACTTTTCAATATCGAAATTCTCCAGGAAATGCAGATTCGTTTCGAGGATTGTGGAAATGCGAGTGTATGAAAATTCGAAGTAAACTAAATGGTGTAGTTTAGCAAATTTTTTAAAATTTTAATAGTATGTCACGAGGTTGAAGTTACATTTGAAGTTTCGGGCTACTTACACATAACTATTTCGGGCTCGGGCGAGCTCAAATTGCAAATATTCGGGGTCGAGCATCGAACTCATCTCTAGTATGTAACCGCCTTAAGAAAAAACGCGTTTTGATATTCAATGGGGGGCTTGGCCATGAGATTTTCATCAAGTTATGGCCGGCCCAGTGCGTTATATCCTTTTGGAATGCTATGACAGACTCGTTAACAAATTTATACGACTTGTTATTATAGAGGATGAGCATCCCTAATTCGAAACTTTTAACTTACTTCAGGGTAGCCCTTTAGGATAGGACTACGATTATTAACTGGCTGATTCGGGCTATATGGTCTAATTTAGGTTTGTTTAATCTGTATGAATGAAGACCCTAGGAACTAAATTAAAACCAAAATCTCGATTTAGAAAAAAAACAAAAAGTATATATTTGCTTTATTATGCCACACAATATCGCCAATAAAAATTTGGCGCACTCATAGCTATATTTTCTAAAATACTCATAACTACTTATTGATGTTTAAACAGGCTGTATGCTCCTTTTCAACATTGTGAGGTGCTACAATATAGCCACAAAGCGTTTTTCCATTATCCAGAAATGTGCGAGAAAGTGTTGCCTTGAGCGGAAAATAAAGTAAAAAAGCAGAACATTGCAATTTCCAAACAAACACACGCAATAAAGCTGGATGCCAAGAATTGGCCACTCTGAGATTCTTTTATCATATCAGAATATTTAAATAAATCCTATTCAGGACTTCATTCTGCCCTCTCAGCATCGAGTTCACTATGTGGCCATAATCGGGATTGGGGAATTAAGTTCGGTAATTTTTATGGTCAAACTAAAATTTCTAAGGAGACCAGTATTGACTAGCTTTAAACGGAAACCAGGAAAAGCGAAAAATCTCATCAAGTCGATTAATTGACAAATATAACTCGTAATGTATTTGTTGCACCAGCTCCTTGTCGCCACCCTGTAACAACAACAATGGCGTCTCCAGATTGAATATACTGTTTCTTCTTGCCAAATTCAATACCATGAGAAATACGAGAATCTACGTCCTTTTCCCAATTAGCCACGGGTTCCAAAGTATAATGAACTGGTATTATGCCTCGCCATAGGTGTGCTTGCCTTGTGGTAAGCCCGAAACGAGATAGTGCAATGATTGGACATCGTGGGCGGTACTTGGAGATCAATTGAGCAGACCTACCAGTATTGGTAAGTACGATGATAGCTGATGCACATGATTTCGTAGCTGCAGTAACGGTACTGATGGCCAATGTACCAGTGGCATCTGTGGGCTCTGGCGTTTTCGCCGAAAGCTCTGCAAAGAGATTTCTGTGGAAGATGGTGGCTTCAACTTCGCAACAAATTTTGTGCATCGTTTGAACTGTTAAGACAGGGTAGTCACCCTTGGCTGACTCCCCAGACAGCATCACGCAGTCGGCACCGTCTAATACGGCATTTGCTACATCAGAACTTTCTGCTCGTGTTGGTCGGGGTTTATACGTCATACTATCGAGCATCTGAGTCGCGCAAATAACAGGCTTTCCTGCTACATTGCATTTGGCTATTATCATTTTTTGAGCTAAGAAGACCTTTTCTGTAGGGATTTCAATGCCCATATCCCCACGTGCCACCATTATACCATCTGCCGCTGTGATAATTTCGTCAATCTTTTTAATTCCTTCGTGGTTTTCGATTTTCGGTATGAGCAGAATATGCTTTCCCCTTTCACCAAGAATGTCACGAATTTCCTTTACTCCTTTGGCATTTCTTATAAACGACGCAAACACCATGTCGACATCTTGGTCAAGACCAAACAGCAGATCTTGTTTGTCTTTCTCAGAGACAGCTGGGAGATCAACTTCTGTGCCGGGCAAGTTACAACCTTTCTTACTGCCAAGCATGCCACCATTTTCAATTTCACATTCCAAGCCATCCTTAACAATTTCTTTTACAACTAAAGAAATAAGGCCATCGTCCACGAAAATACGTTTCCCGGGTTTTACAACTTTCGTGATATTCTTGTAATCAAGGTAGAGAACAGACGCCGAACACTTATCCATGAAAGCTTCATCCGTCGTTACTTTCACAGTTTGTCCTTTCTTCATTTCCACTTCTCCAGTTCCGTCAACACTCCCTACCAGCAAGCCGGTTCTGATCTCTGGTCCTTTCGTATCCAAGGCAATACCGATTGGACAAGACTTGAGGCCATCTTGGGCGGCTACAACCTTTGCTGCTTGCCGGACGTTCTCCACAGTTCCGGCGTGGTACTCATATGTCCCGTGAGAAAAATTAAGGCGGGCGATATTCATTCCTGCTCTTATCATTTTCACCAATACATCAACGTCTCTCGAAGCAGGGCCGATGGTACAAACTATTCCAGTCAACCTGGGATAACGGGGAGTAAAATCGATGTCTAAAGCACTCAAATGATCCAGAAGAAAATTTTTTTCCGATTCGCTGGTTTTAGCCATTCTTATGAAGAGTGTGAAATGCTGATATACGGTACTTTTTTTTTCGCGTATTTCTCTCCAAACAGAACATTTGCAATCTGATAAAAGTTAGAATAAAAATTAACACCTTTGTGCGAGTTCTCGTGATTTGATACATCGTTTACTTTTTGTAATTGTTGTTGGCAATGCTTTTATGCAATGGTCATTAAACAGTAACAGTTGCCAATGAGTTGGAATTTGGATACACGTATGCGCAAACACACACATACACTAGGATTCGTATATAACGAGCAGCTTAGAATCAACGAAAATGTTTGTTATGTTAATCGCTCAACATGTGCATGTAATATGCGTAAAACAATAGTTAGTTTCGAATTTGTTTAAAATTTAACGAACAGCGTTTGTATTATATTGACACTTACAGTTTAGTATAATAAGTTTAAAAAAAAAACATGATTTACAGGAACTTATATTAGTAACAATTCCTAAAATATGCTTTATTTAAAGATGCCCAAAAATGGTATATAGTCTAATTGTTTGCTTCGTTTTAAAGCATTTTCGTCATGAAAAAATTTAACGCATTAAATGCATGGTTATCAATATAAACCATTGCCCCCCCACAAAAAAAGCGTTTACTGTAAACTCCTTATTATGTATTCCGGAAGAGATGAGGGTTCTCAGCAATTCGCCGAAATATTTCAAGAAAGTTCCTTTCATGGTGTTTGCCTCAATTGCGTGTGAATAAATAATTTCTTTATTTTTAGATTTTTTAATTTTTTTAAAAGAAATTAAATGTTTTATTTTTTAATGAAATTCTGATTTTTTTTTTTTCCCAAATCCTAGGTTTTACTGGCTAAATTCGGGGTCCGCAAAAGGCTTGTTCGCTAAAAACGATTAAATTATATTGCACTTAATCCTCCTATATGACAAAATCCATATTTTCCTCGTTAAATACGTGTCCGTTATAAGTGGACCTGACAAGCTATTACTTGAACCGCTATCTTCCTTTTCCTCTAACGTAAACTGAACACTAGAGTTTAAGCTGTTTAAAATAATACTTGAAAATATATTTTTTTTTTCATGCACAAAACTGTGACAATCCCACGAGATGAAGAATCTTCACCCCGGGTTTTTTCTTACTCATTTACTAACAATAGCAGAGAATATGTCTGACTGAGTAGTAAAAATAACAACCATTTAAAAAAGATGCTAAATGTCACAATTTCAATTAAAAAAAATCTGGTACTCAAACTCACTCACAACCTCTACTTAAATAAAATAC
>QLNU02014176.1:31613090-31628174 GCA_006491805.2 Dysdera silvatica | reverse complement strand
CAAGGATACAAGGTAGACTCATGCTTAACAAACATTACTATAGGCATAACAGAAAATTTTGCCGATTTTGTCGAATTCTTAATTGATACTCCCTGGCGTTTATTTGAAACTCATCTTTTCGCAAGTATTCATAGATTTGGTACCTTCTGAGACTTTCTGAAGGTGGCATCCATGGCAGCTCTCCTCCTTTCTAATGCCTAGTTATACCTCTGAATGTAAGAATTCAAAATCAATAATTCATTTAGCCACCGCCTTTGCAAACTTCTTGTCAAAAATTTCCACTCCAAGCTTATAGTTTCTAAGTTATTAGTAAACCTGCCTACTAAGTTATTAGTAAATCCGTCACTGCGGGTAGTGGTGGCATAATGGTCTAAGAAATGTTTTCCTGGGCTACACTCAAATCCCTATTATCACTGGACTTAAACATTAACGCATCTTAACATCGTTGCTGATCAAGTCTTCCTGTTAATGGCATCAGTTCCTTGATGCAGATGGTTATTTTCCGTGGGACAATTGCCAACACGATGTTCTTAGATTGGTTTGAGGAACATAATTCTTAACGATGAACCATATGTTAAGATATTGCCATATGGTTCATCGTTACACAGATTGTAAATAGTTGGTACCTGATATTTTTGATATATCTGACAAGATGAATTGTAAACATCTTTGGACAGATACATTAGCGTTCAGAGACAGGAAATATTCTGTCTTCTGCACAGACTTCATAAATGCAAGTGTGCCACTTAGGCAACAGTAATGCTGAAACACGCTATAAATGACCTAGATCCACTAGGGTTTAGTGACAGGAGACGGAGCTTCTCCTGTTGCATTTCTGAGCATGCATGTGGACTTGTGTTTGTCAGCACTTACGCAAAAACATAGTAATGGTTGTAAATTCTAGCAGGGAACCTGGAAAAGTTAGTCTGAGCTGTAAATCATGTGAGAAAGCATTCTCAAAGTCTTACAATTTGAAATATTTTAAAAATGTGCTTCCATGCTAGATAAAACAATTCCTTCTTAAAAGAGCATAGTTGTTCGTTAATAAATATCATATTCTCTCCTCCTAATATTTAATTAGCCTGTAAATAGATACCTTTTTCTTTGCTATTAAATAATTTTTAATATTACTATTTAAAAATTTTATAACAAATATTGTGAAATGTCGTAGTTTTGATATAAGATGTCAAACGATATTGTCCAGTGGTCGGATGATATCCTTGTGCTAGTTAGGTTGAGAGTTAAATACATAGCATAAACTGGGAAGATGGGGGACAAAAAAATTATACAGAAAAAATACGAGTTTACTTCATTTCTAAAAAAAAATGGGAGGGCATGTGCACCCTTACCACCCTTCCTGATTACGCCTATGACTGTGCCCATAACTCTCCATGTATCTTAATGGTAACAAAAAATGAAAAATCCATAATTGTATAAAAAAAATTATTTCGCTTCTACACTAAAACCCCTTGCAGAGTCCACACACATGTGCAGAAGGCAGAATTTATGCAGTCTCTAGACGCTAGTGACAGATACTGTCATCTTTTATATCAAATACATTATAGCTAGAATATTCGTGCACAGGATCTCAAAACAAGGTTAGCAAAAATGGAAAAGGAGGGGTGATAAAAACAAGATTATTTTCTTACAGCGAATTTCATTTTGCAGTTAATATTTTTCCATTAACGAGAATTACCCGCTCCTCCTTGTACACTATCTTGGTAGGCATGACAAATTTCTAAACATGTGAGTGATTTCAAAATACGTCACTTTTTAATGAGAGTGCATTTGATTAGTAATAATCTGGGCCAGGGATAAGATTTATGGACCTCTAGGATGCTTAGCAGATCAGACTCCCACAACCAATTATATTAAATGATAAATTATGTTTGTCACAGTATTAAAATTTCACACTGCCAATCCCCTCCCTCATTCTCGACAATAATGTAATAACATAGGATGAGAAAGAACACGACACCAATTGCACTGTATAACCATGTTTGAACTGTAATGATTTGAAGCTAATGCATTCTGCTAAGTACTGCATTCTTTTTTGAGAATATAAAGTTCCCACAGCTGAGGTGGACCTCTTTCCTATTTTTCTTAGTGATTAATTAAAAACAATTTATGTTAAAAACTGTTATACTGTTCCTTCTAGGATTTAAACTTAGGACCTATCGATAAAAGTCTTAACGATTCATGCCCATGTTACTCAAACTTTGATCGCTTACGGACCAAGCACCTCTTTACTCGTGGAAGACTGCAGGAAAGAGAGAGGGATCAGAAAACACTCACCAAAAGAAAAGTTAATATATATTGTCTGAAACTAATATTATTAATTCAAGTTAATATTATGCTCTAGTGATCACTATCAGTTGTAAACTACACAATATTGTTTCATACATTAGCGCTTCTCAACTACCGTGTCCTGGAATCAATTACACCAGGTCATATGAGATTCTCCTGAAATTTTTTATTTTAGTTTTATCAGCTTTTTTCAAAAATATTCATAGTGGAAATATCCTAAGGAGAATTATAGTCACCAATGTATCTGAAAGCTGAGATACAGAATGCCTAAACGACATATATGCCAAACTGCTAGTAAGCAAGCCGTGAATTTTTAAATATGTGAGTACTTACGAATGATCGAGAATTTTCGGACAAAATCTTTTAGCACTTGAAAGAGAGATTTGCTTTTAACTTTTTAGCATCTGGTCATAAAAAGTGTTTGCTAGCCGATTACAATAGTGTACGGTGCACTCTTTGTTCTTAGAACTGAACGGGATAACATCTGTATTACAAATACAAGTGGCCAATCCACAAGGAAGCATATCAGCAAAGTGTATATTAATATGGAGAATGCACTGATACACTTTACGATTATGCCATAGTTAATTATTCATATGTATGATAGTTTAATGTATGACCTTAAAAAAAATTAAATGGTATTTACAATTAAATTTGTAGTGACTGGGCCCTCGTCTTATAAAAAGAGAATTTACTGGACCGCGGTCTCATAATGCTTGAAAAACACTATTATACGTCATTGATAAACCATCAAAAGCATTCAGAATCAAGTTTTTGATTGCCAATATAAATTTCCTAAATTCCTTTGAGTCCAAGGGTGGATCTAGAAAATTTTCAAGAGGGGGGGGGTGATTTGTTCCCGATTAATATTTTTAACCAAGTGTCCAGTACTTTTCATTTACCATGATATAATCATGGCTCAAGGGTGCTCCTCTTGGATACACCAGTGTTGCAGACAGACATATTTTTGAGCTATGATCTTCAATACAATATCTCATTATTTTTCTGAGGAATCTGATAGGTTATCAAGTTTTTGAGAAACACTGCCCTGTGAAATAGAGACACTAAATCAGTGGCAGACACAGAAATATTTCGGGAGGAGGGGCATTTCTGATCTTAATCTTTAGCCAGGTGTCCGGTACTTTTCATTCCCCATAATACAATCCAGGCACAAGGAGGGAGGCGATTGCCCCACAGACCCCCATTGGATATGTCAGTGCGCTAAATCAAAAGTTAATGTATTTGGATGGTTACAATCTTTAACTGTTTTTTGTTGAATTACTTTGAACTTACATTTTCAAACTAGTAGAACAGTGAATATAGTTTTGTTTTAATACGTACGTATCCGGCATGAAAATAACCCGTAAAAAATTAGGAAACGTGAGCTTAAAAATCGTAATAGAATATAATTTCCGAAATGATTAAACGTATTTAATATAAATAACGGTTAAATGAAGCTTACTAATTGAAACACGATTTTAAAAATAAAATATCGTACTTTTCAAGAAAGCTTTCATCTGTAGTAGCTGTGATGTCCAATAAGGGATTTCCGAGCCCAAGAAGGGTATTTTCTCTGAAAGAATAGAAAATATGAATTATTAATTGACGCTTTCCCGCTTATTACCCACAAAAATCGTTCTTCTGTGTGCGATCTATAAGACTGTTTACCTTAAATGTCCCTTTTCCATGTTAAATATGTAAAATCCTTACGATCCGTGAACTTCTGCCGATAGGTATACGTTGTGCACACGTGCGATTTCAAAACAGAATAAAATAAAATTGAAAATAAAGGGAAAGGTATAGGTTATGTGAACAGTTACGAAACGTTTGTAATACCGGACATAGAAAAGTTACGCTCGGAACAGAAAAAAAAAATAATTTTCTACAAACACAGATGTCGCTTGCGACGCACTACGACTATAGCGCCTAGAAGGGTAGGTATTGTGTAAGGAATTTATTGGAAAGGGTGGCCGCCGGAGGCGGCGCTGTAATCCCAGACAGGACGCTTGAACAGCGTAATCAGCCGCCGAGGCGGCTGAGGGGGAGATGGATTGCCAATCAACACGGCATTCATAGATGCACGTTCACGTAAAGTCGTCATTCAACGCACACCGAAACCAGCTGCCATACGAACCATCACGGAGAACGGCCCAGGCTGTAGACCCGGAGACACATCTCAGAGCCTGCCGAGGAACCTACAGGAACCGACCGACCCCGGAGAGGAAGGTGTGCAGCACCGCCACGGAGGCAACGTAAAGACGGAGGGATCCAGGAGGTCGGACAGACCTGGTGGCGAGGCGAGGCCTAAACGGCGGCGGGCGAGAAGGAGCTCCTCCCTGAGGTAGTGGTAGGCCGGACACCGCAAAAGAATGTGTTCCAGTGTTTCGTCAGCACCTTCCTGACACTGGAGACACACAGGCGACGGGAGTTGCCTAATGCGGTGGAGGTACTTGTTGGTGAATGCACAGCCAATTCTGAAACGATGCAATCTGGTCTGTGCCCCCCTTGGGAGACAATCGGAAAGAAAGTATGGCGACTTTCGCACCTCGAAAATGCCCCGAAATGTCTCTTATCAAGAGGTTCACCATGTCACTTCGAAAAGTGTCTTTCAAACTTCTAATACGGTGGGGAGTGAGAGGGGTTGGTCTGTTACTGCAGGAACCGTTTACGTCCTCTAGGGCTCGACGCGCCCAAGTGTCCGCAATTTCGTTACCACGATTACCGGTGTGGCCAGGAAACCAACAGTATATCACAGACCTCCCCTCATCCGCACATCTAGCCGCCGCGACCACAATGTCCTGGACAATGGGGCAGACCGGCCAAACAGCAGGATCGGCCTGGAGGCCAAGCAAAGCAGCCTGAGAGTCACAGAAAACAGTGCCTAGAAGGAATAGTGTTCCGACTCCTCATTGTTGCCAATGGTAAAAAATATAAAAGAAACTTACATTTCCGCAAGGTGGCACTGCGGGCAGTCTATTTGCTTACTTTTCCCATGTTACATCTGCTGTGTGTGAATTTTTAATTGCAAGGCAAATTAATTTTTTTGTTAATTAAAGTCAAATATAATGTATGTCTAGAAAGTAAGTCTGTGCAGCTTGCCAAAATATACACGGAGTAATTAGTTAAGTACTTCATTGACAAAAATTACTTGTCATCTCTCCCTGTATGTGTGTGTGATTTAGAGATACTTTTCAACCCTATTATTCCTTTCAGAATTTAAACGTAATATAATAATTATCTATCCCTTTCCTTTTTAATAGCTCTTTGTTTCATTTTGGAAAACACCACATTAAAAAAATAAACATAGCTATATTCAACTATGATTAAAATTATCTAAATTTGAAATCTGTAAACATTTGGGCGCTATTTTACAATACGGTAACCGCTCCCGTTTTGGCTTTGATTCTTGTTTTTTCCAACTTTTTTTAACGTCATGTTTTTTTAATGCAATTTCATAGTTTTTATTAAACAAAACAACCACAGAGTTCCCGAGCGCTGGCGAGGGACTCTTCCTCATTGATCGACCACGAAATTCGCAGCGGCGCCCCTATGCCCTTTAATTTAATGTAACCATTAAAATAAAGGTCGAAAGTAGGGTATTTCAATTGGGAATTTCCAGGTTCTTATTCTTTTTTACTTTGCATCGTTAAATATTAGTGTTTTTCACTTTATATCGTTAAATTTCCGGGTTTTTCATTTTGAGTCGCAATCACTCTTGATATGTTTAAATGTAAGATGCCATACCTAAAAGGGAGAATCTCGGCAAGCAGACTGTTGAGAGCGCCATCTACCGGAGTTGTAAAGTTTGGGAACTGGTTTTTACGATAGTTCCAGGCGCTATACTACGACGTTGCTAAGCACGATATGAATTCAACTGTTTAGAAAGGGCAACTTTTTTTAGCGCAGAATAATTTAATTAAATTATTCCATGCTAAGAAACGTTGTCTTTTCTAAAAAGATTTTAATTACAAACCATGTTTACAAAATCATAAACAACCCGAGTGTTGTTGTTCAAATGTTTGGGAAAGTTGTCTACTGCTGCGGCATTGTTTTTCCGGAAGAGAGCTGTTTCAAAAACAGGAAAAAGAACACACCTACCCACCCACACACGAAAGACAAGGCTACAGTGGCTAAAAGGGATAGTGTGTCGTTCAGCATAGAAAGCGAATAAATATATTTGTTCCAAAATTTCATGACACCGCATGAGGGCGCTACCTCTGCGGAGCACGTTTATTTACCATCACTTCGCATTTCGTAGTGGTACGTTTTATTTGTTTTTTGATTTTATTCCATTCTTCGTCGTATTTTTTTGTACTAAATTTAATTAAAAAGTCTTTTTCAAGACCATTAAATCATTAAGATTTAATTTTCTTTAACTATTCAGAATGAATAGTGAAGGAAAACGCCGAAAACAGAGTCACTGTTTTGTGCCTGGATGCACACTTGGTTATAAATCAAATAAAAACAAATTATCTTTGCTTTTGGTTCCTAAGGATCAAGAAATGCTCACAAAGTGGGGAAAGGCCATATCTAAAGCAGATAAACTATTGGACAATTATGTATTTATTAAATAGGTTCGATCTATTTTGTTGTGAATTTATACATGTTCAATTTGATACGTTACACAATTATTTACCGAGAAATGCATAAAATTAAGATTTTGTAAATAAATACGAATCTAACCGTCTATCTATATAAAATTTATAGATTTAAGAACATTATGTATCTAACGATACATAATGTTCTTAAATCTATGAATTGCACGCATCTTTTAGTACTTTTTGAGATTTATGTAATTTAGTTTAGCTGCTACTCATTTTATAACTTTCATAATGTGCATTACGTTATGCACCATAAAAATGATTTTTTTTATAACTTATAATTCATGACCATTATAAATCTCTGAAATTACCTATTTGTATTTATTTCTGTGTGTATAAGTTCATAATTTGTATAATTTAACTTGCATCTGTCTTGTAATACTTAATGTTCATCAGGATTACTGACACAATTTTATCTTTTCCATTGATACGCAGTTAGAATCAAAAGTATGTTAACATGGCAAAAATAGAAAATCAATGTTAAATTTGGTCATAAAAATTGTAAAATCACAGAATAAATGATATTATGTATTAAAAAAAATATTTATAACAGCGAATCATTTTGAGGAATATGAACGAAAAATTAGCTGTTTTATACAAATATCTCGTCGGTTTAAAGTCAAATGTTTTAGAACATAATTCCTTAATTATTTATATTGTATTGTGATAATGACAGATACATTTATTGGGCAGGTAATATATTTTAGGAAAACTTTTCCCTTGAATTTGTTCTTAACCCTTTGAAGACCGAATTCTCAAAAGCCCCCCCCCACAAAAAATTCCATATTTCGCACTTCCTAGAGAAAAACGTGCTAAAAAGCACAAAAATAATAAAAGTATAAATAATCATAGACACTATATGTCACGGTCCCGAAAGGGTTTAAATATATATATATAAAAGAAATTGAAAGTGGATAATTTTTATTTGTTCTAAATAAACAAGCAAACCAAAAAAATATTTCATTAATAAAAAAAACTGTTGAAGACGTAACTACTCTAACCTAACTGAAACGGCGTATGTGTTATTCCGACGTGCTTCCCTACCGAAGCGCCATCTAGTGGTGTCATGAAATTTTGAACCAATTTACGATCGTCGAACGACACACTATCCCTTTTAGCCACTGTAACAAGGCCATGGGCCTAATGATAACTAGATGGGTCGTTCGTGAACGAACGGGTCTTTTAGAACTATTCGCAAAAATGACCCGTACGTTTCTGTACCATATCGTCTACTGTTCAGCAAGGCTCACCAGCCATTTGTAAACATATGAATCAAAATTTTCCTTTTCTATCTGTCAATTTTCCACAAATAGAACATTTCATCTTTCACTGATGAACCATCTTCACAATACCGACAGAAGGGAAACTTCCATTTGCTGTCCACCACGCTTTTTGACAAAGGATTTTTAAGTGGCACTGGAAAGCTGGATATGGAAGGGGCGCTCTTGACGGAGCTGTGAAAAGGAGAACAGATGCGCTACTTAAACATGGCACAGATTTACCTACTGCAGAAATCATGTTTGAAAAGCTCAATAAAACCATTACACATTCAAATGTGACATTATTTTTGACTCCTGCAGAAGCATATAAACATCAAACAGTATTAAAGCCAATCCCAAAAACAAACAGGATACATCAAGTAGTTACAACTGTGCGAGGTACAGTGCAATATCGTCAGTGGTGTAGTCCTAAAAAAAAGTGGCTTAGCGCTCTTCTAAATCAAGGGTAGATCTACGTGAGGGACACAGGCGGAGGATCGCCCCCTTGAATGAAAATTTAACATTGAAAAGATACAAGGTAAAGGTCCAATGAGGTATCATTTCCAAAAATCAAGTCATTAATGCCCCCCCCCTCCGAATGACTTCTAAATCCGCCCCTGATCAGGGAACCACTCAACCAGTCTATATATAACCTATTAATCTGATAGGGACAGAAACTATCATCATGTATGGGTTGTTGAGCTGGAGTTGCAAGACCCTTCCCCTCAAATGCCCCTCTGGATCCGACACTGCCTACAGCATATAGCTTCGGGTCATATAAGCATAAAATAATGTGATACAAGCACAAATGCCCAAGACGAATTAAACCTGAGATGCACCTCTGAAGTGAACTAATAAAATGAAAAAAATATTAAAAAAGATTAAAAAAAAAACAGTGGATATTGTACTGAACTAGAAATTTGTCAAAGCCGCTGTGTGACTATTCTGCTCATGAAAGATAGTTTCCAGACCGCTATTTCAATTTTCATAGGCACTATAACAGTGATTTCATTCCCATATCCAGAGGGGTGGTCTTAGGGATCACCCCCCCTCCCCCATTGACATAACTGTTGGCTTTTCGCACTTGGCCAGCAAGACCATATCTAGATGATTTTGCACCTCTGGAGAACCATCCAGATTGCCTCCCTAGTCACAGATAAATTTTCCCCTGAGAATGATTTAACCGATTTTATGCAACTGAAAAAAAGGACTTTTTATCATAAGCTCTAATATAGGAGCAATTTTTGATTTGAGGAGATAGTATCAAGGCTATGAAAAAAACCATGTATATATTTTTTAAATATATTATAGGGAGAATATGGGATAGGTCTGTAGCTTTTATTGACAAGATACCACTGACAACTTGAAAACAGCACGGTGATGAACATGACGACTGGAGAGCCGTGTAATATGGACTGGCATTGTAACTACCATTTCACCCAGTAAAGGACGATGTGCATGTGCTGCGTGAAAGCGCTTCGGCTGTTTGCACAAGCATCTATTGTGTTGCATTCGTGGAAAGCAAAGCTTAAAAGTAAACGGAAAAAATCAAAATTTTGAGTTATCCATAAAATAGGTATATAAATCTTTAATTTATGAATCCTCGTGCTCACTAGTATAGAGTTCGAAATGAGCTTGAGTAGCTCATAACAAGGTATTAGCCTTCTCTTTCGGGCTGAAAGCATTCTGTTTGTGATCCCATAAAATGGCAGTTCTTGTGGTCATGTGCTGCTCTGAGTGTCATGTAATACAGACCACTGCTGATCATATAATATGGACCGTGGGTTAAACATTTTTGTTGTTTTTATAAATTTACATGTTTTTCGAACCATTACTGTCCAAGAAGAAAGTTCCATGGTCACAGACAACCCCTTCTTGGCGATACCACAACTGATCATGGATACTAGACCTCCCTCCCTAGCACTAATAGGATGATCCTGGACATTTCAAGTCTAATACCGCATCGTCAAAAGCTGCCAAATGGTAAACAGAGATGAGAAACTACATCAAAGGTAACAGTTTTGACATATTCTCCCTACAAAAATTCAATAGAACAGAAACAACAAACGGGCAAGGTTGACGCCAAGAAAACAACTAGGAAGACGGCAACAACTGTTAGGAAAAAAGTGACAAGAGACTGGGGACATTTGCATGATGATCCAGTGCTGTTAACAAGGAAAAACACGTAGACAGATAATAGCGTTTGCTGCACCGTGCAAATCCACAAAAGTCGACTGGATTCAGTGCAGCAAGTGCTCGTCGTGGATACATGAGGACTGTACTGACATATCATTCCCTACACTACTATTACGATAGCTGTAAATAAAGTTCTAATGCAGGCAATGCCATTGATCTGTTTATGTTAAAAGCTATAAGTGTAATATGGATCACAGTGGTCCATATTGCATGCATGGCTGTGTAATATGGACTATTTCTCAAAAATTAAAATTGTCAATATTTGTGTAAGTGTCTATATTTTGCCACCAAATAATATATTATACTATGTCCTTCACATACTTTCAAACTCGAAAATCAGTCTTTAAAAATGTAAATTCATGCATTCAGTGCGTTTCACTGTTAGGTGGTCCATATTACATGGCACTCCCCTAAACCAACTTTCTGCATGGCAGCAATTTATGATAAACTATTATATAAAATGTTTACACACATGATAAAGCAAAGTAATTATATGTGTTTGTGGATATAGAGAAAAGGTTACATAGTGGAGAAGAAAAATCAAGCTTTACGGTCAGAGACAAAATTTACTCCCTTTTATGAAAAATAATTTATTAAATTTTTTAAAGCATAAAGAAAAAAGGCATAGTCAATATCAATTAAACTTGATTATCATTACTTTTTACATAATTATTTAAATTCAATGGCACAAGGACAATGATAGTTATGCTGCACCAACCAACTAGAAACAAAACAGTAAGGTTTCAAGTAAATATTTTTTTTTTATATAAAATTTAACATTTAAATGAAAACCAAATATCTTTGTATATCCAGTTATCGCTAAATCTGTTTTTGGATTTAAAACTTTGAAAATAAAGCCAGGATAGCTAATGAACGTGCACGTAATATGCGTACAATATTCAACTTCGAATTTGCTTAAAATTTAATGAACAATGCATTATATAACATGAAGGCAGATTTAGGAAATTGCTGCTATTAGGCACAGATTGTATAGCCACTCCCTTCCCAAGAAAGGAATACCTTTGGAAAAATTTAAAAGCCTTTTATATGAGGTGATTTTCACATAATTATTGAATGCATACTTTAATAATCCATTTTCAGGTTCCTGGCTGCCACTCCTAGGCATGTGCCTAAATCTGCCACTCATATAACCACTTGAATTTCAGTGCATGAAAGAATGATTATTGAGAGAAACATACAGGGAGGTAGGGGAAGACTGGGCCACTGTCCCCCAGGTCAGTGCACTCTCATGGGCGATATGACTCGCACACTTTGAAAATCTAAGGTATGCACCCTTTGAAAGGACCCATCCATCTCTGGAAGCATACATGCTGAAGTGTAAAACTTTAAGCCACTTGATGCATTTCTACATGTGTTGAGCTGTGGAGATTTAACGCGTTTGTCTGCAGTTCTCTAAAGAAAGTTAGTTAACAACGTTTTGTGCATAGACAGGGCCAATTGCTTATGATCGTAGCTGTTTTCAGTATGAGATGCATTTTGGTTTATTCTTAATGATGCAAAAGAAATTTTTATAAAAGTTTTGTGGGATAAGCAGATCAATTCATTCTTTTCTACACTGGACATTTTTCTTCATTCAATTCAAAGAGCATAAAAGTCTTGCTAGCCGGAAATGATTAAATATATTGCATTTCATGATATATACAACAAATGAAATCCACGATATCCTCACAAAATCGAGGCTCATTACAGAATAAGCAAGTCCTACTGTAGTCATAAATAAAAGTAGAAGATTCTTGGATCTTGTACCTGTTCCAATATCAAATATATATAGTTATTAACGGATTTTGTTTTCTCTTAAAAAATAGATGCTGCAGTGGTGGCCTAGTATTAATGCATTTGGTATACGGAATACAGTGGGTAGAAAAATGGTAAGTTTTCTGCGGTACCATTGGAATCAAATCTGGGTTAATGGCACAATAGACCAACATGCTACTATGAAGCCATAGAGACATGGTTCTTGTAGAATAAAAATAGACTGAGTAACAATGCAGTGTTTTCAACTTTATGGGTTTCACGAACTGTTGCATTATTTTATTAGTTGTATATTTGGGAACAATATTCGATCTTGTTTCACGTAGACTTTCACAGCGCATTATAATAATCAACAACAAATTTTTAGGTAGTCAGCTGTATAGCAAAAAGATTATTTATTGCTAAAACTTTACGTTTCGATTCGAGCTGTGCGAATCATCATCAGAAGAGGTTAAATTACATGAAAAACTTTTGAGAAAATTGTAGAATATGCATAAGTTACGGAAACAGTATAAATACGTTGAAATAAATTATTATGAAATTTTAGAGACGAATATAAAAGCCAAAACAGAAGGAAATGAAATCGAAAAATAAAAACTGACATTTACACGTTACAGTTTTGTTAGAATGGGTAGCCAAGCAACGGGAATGGTTTTTGCATCGTCTCTATTAAAATTATTAGGATGCTTGATGATCCCTATTGCTTCTCTGTATAATCTGGGCCAAAAATTAGTTGATTTTGCGAGAACTTTAGTATGGTCAAAAAGGATTAAATGGTTATTTAAAATTGAATGTTCTGCTACTTCCGATTTTGTTATCTGTTTATTCCTCACGAGGCTTTCATGCTCCCGTTTTCGGCACGCAGTGGATCGACCTGCTTGCCCGATGTATAACTGTCCACAAGAACAAGGAATTTGTATACACCAGGAATTTTGAATGGATCCACAGGTTCTTTAACCGAACGTAGGAAACTAAAAATCTTGTTTTTTGGAATAAATACTGTATCAATATTATGTCTCAAAAGTAAGATTAATATTCGATCTATTTGAAATTAAAATCAACTTAATAAAACTGGTCAGTGATATATTTTGTTTACGCTCTTTAGTAGAAGTCATTGTTCATCTACATACAGATCACAGCAAGCAATGCTTTAAGAATTATGAATACAAATTAAGTTTTAATTACATACCAAAGATTACTCGTAAAATAGGAAATAAATAGAGATGGCATCAGCATGGTGATAAAAAGACAACTGTCGTTAATTCATAACCAATCATCGCAAAAATCTTACATGGACAACAAATTTGTCACCTGTTCTATGTAGAATGAAATGGGCACAAGTTTGTTCAAACAAAATAAAACTGATGTAACTGAAGAAAAAGTGTCTCGAAAAATTTAACTAACCTTAAACTTCATACAAAAGCAAATCAGCACACACAAAGCGTAAAGGAGTTTAATTTTGGTAGTTACTATAATTCTTTTTCTTATTAAAATTAGGTATTGGGTGACTGCAAAAGTTGGGCCTGATTTTCATAGATGCCCCTAAACGGTACTGTAGGGCAGAGCTCCAACGTTTTTGGTTGGTCATGATGTATGCACTGATTAGATGATCATGTTATGTGTGAGTTTAGACTCAGATAAATCGATTTGTGCATGAGAGAATTTTTCAAAATCGAAAAGGTGCATTTCAGGCATGTAATGCTATATGGGTTTTGGAAAGGCATGACTGTATAAAAAAAAACAACGAAAAACCAAGTTCTTTCTTCAGAAATGGGATCTACAAACTTCTAGATCGTTGGAAAGCAATCGAAGAGGACAATGGTAACTATATAATTGATTAATAAACCTGTATTCTTTAAAGTTTACCATATAGAATTTTATTTTTAAATAGGGCACAAACTTTTGCAATCACACAACATATCTATACTGTTTTCAACATCTAACAATTTAAAATGAGAATAACGTGTGTTGTGCTGTTTTTGCAAAAGCATGCATATATATGGAATAATAATCAGTAATATATGTAGCAGAAGCATAAATATGGCAATTTTAACTTGCGTTTATCAGGTTTGTTTTTTCGACCACCAGTTGCTGACCAAGGTGGTGGTCCTTTTGGACCACCACATTTCCTTCGCTTGTCACATCATTATAAATGGAACAGATTACCCAAGTTTTTAGATGGGTCAACAGCAATCATTCATTAGGAGCATAATAATCATTACTTCCGATAAGGCCTTGTGGTGATGCAGTGGTACCATGTTTGCTTAGTGCACCGCTATCCAGGATTTGACTCTAAACGAGTGCCAAAACGGAATGCTTATCGATTAATTGATCACTGTGGTTCGTGGATTACTTCGCTAGGACATAAGAGGTTCAGATTCCTCAGAAAATTATACGTCACGATGCAACATGACCTTTGTGGTCCTTGTACCGTAAAACTCACAAAATTACTTCTGATGAAGTATTGTTGCTGACATGTCCAAAAGCTTGGATGATCTATTTCATAAGTGTTTAACCCTTTGATTAAATTTCTTCCCTGGTGCTATGTGTTTTTACTAATAAAATTTTAATGCACCCAAAAAAAAAACTATGGCCAGGCAATTTTCTTTCCTTCTCAAACTCGCATGAGTAAAATACGAGTCCTAGTTATGCTTAAAACCATGGATACATGAAAAATTAATTTGCATGAATAATTTCTCTATACTTCCACTATTTAATTAAAAACCCTTCCTCCCACTAACAAAAATTGTAAAATTACACACATATATATATATATATATACAGTAGTGGACAAAATTGTGGAAACCCTTTGAAAAAAGATTATTTTAGAGGTTTGATGGCTAATAACACCACTTTTTTTTGTACCAATACTATAAAATTATATATCATTGGAAAGGTAATTTAATCAAGATTGTAATGCAATAACATTTATGAATCGAATTTTAATA
>QLNU02014176.1:31585474-31601456 GCA_006491805.2 Dysdera silvatica | reverse complement strand
AATACAATGAATAGAATGAATGAATAAATACAATGAATAGAATGAATGAATGAATACAATGAACACATACTGTGTTATTAAGAAGTTTACTGTGTTGTTAAGAAAACTCAATATTCGATTGAAGAGATATATTACATAGTTTCAGAAATTCTGAGTGGCTTACAACCAATGGTATGGTATTTTTAAGAATGATACAAATGGAAACAAGAGTAGCACAAATTAATGTGTACCACAAGCGTAAGTGAGTGAGTGAATTATGCAAGAAGTGTAATGGGAAAGGTGGCCGCCGAATGGGGCAGCGCTGTATTCCCAGACAGGCTTTTGTCACATAAAATGACGACCAGTGGACCGAGAAGGGACACTGGGGGGGAGGGGGCATTGCAGGGGATTGTCGATCGAAACAGGCGTACAGAGACGCACAGCTCACATGATTGTCGTCATTCAACGTCGACCGGAGACCACCCACGATCAGTCCGCCCCGAAGAGCGGCCGAAATAGATGGATGGCGCGGAAGAACACCCCGGGCCGGCCGGTATTCCTACAGGAGACCACCGGACACCGTTGAGTGGGTGTGGTGCCGCGAGCGGCAGCGAACAGGCGTAAAACATTCCCCGCAACCAGGGCGCGCGAGACCAGCATAGTCCGGACAGGCATTACATACCAAATTATCATCCACTGTTTGCGAAAGCTGGCCCCCAAGCGATCGCAGCGGACGAAGACAATGGCGAACGCCCGTCATGGACAGAAGGCCAAGCACGACCCCAGCGACGAAGTCCGAATTACGAGGGAGGGCGGAGTCCGGTCCCAGAATAGCAGAAGCAGGCATCCATCCAACTCCGCCCGGCGGCCAAAGTGAATATCCCAAGCACTCCGTCTTAAGCGAGCTGGAACCAACACCCGCCAGCCCGGACAGACATCCGCACACCACCAGAGCTGAGACGGGAACTCTACCACAAGCGTGTAGCAAAGGGGGTTATAGCTCCTCGCCAATAAAATTGCACAGAATATTTTGAAAAGGTTTTATTCCCAAACTTGAAAAACTAAACTAGTGAAACAATCTTAGCTTCCACTGAGGTCTCTGGATGCACCATCAGTATGTCGCATGTACAGTAGATCGCTGACTGTCTGGACTATCTAGTTATTTCAACTTCAATTTTTCATGTTTTTGAATAATGCCGTCTTCAAGGGAAGAAGGGGCGTACTGGCCAAGTAAGTTGACGAACAAAGGGTAAAAGATTTTTTTTATGGAAATAAGGGGTAGTATAATTTGGTAGACCAAGAAATTCAATCGAATAAAACAGCTTTTAAACACTCCCAGAGTTATGATTGAGTAGAATAATTATCTGCATAGATATTCCCAGTATCTAAAGCCAATAATTTTCAAAAGTTACGCAGTTCAAGGCATAGCATATTACAGCAGCTCCAAATTTTTTGAGTCGTAGAAATATATAATCATATCAGTGCATTTATCGGACTAGTTTTGTACTATATGAATATATACTCTTAATTCTGGTTATACAATTTTAATGTGCAAAAATGGCGAGAAGAATTGGCCTCCGACCAATCATCCAGGAGCAGTGTGAGACTTTATACATATTCAAATCTCCATATTATATTTAGTCAAGATTAAATTATCGTCACATGTGATAACGTTTATTATGAGTACTCAATAACATCTACTAATAACTATCAAAGTCAACTATGTTAATGTCTTCTATGAAACATTTTATTGCTTTTCGAATTCTCTTTTTTTCCCTATGTCTGTGTTTTTTAATCTACAATTACGATTATTTTTCTTCCCGGACCTGTATTATTCCAATATTGGTAAATTTTATAACTTGGTCTAATTGTTTAATTTTGGATCTTTTTATTAACAATTACGAGTTCTTGTTTGGTAATTGTAGAATTTCCATTTGGAGTATGTATTCTTGTTTAACCATTGTGGAATTATGGGCTGTTGATTCCTATTACGGGCTTTGTCTCATCCGCTTATTCAGAATTATTATATATTTAGTATCCATATGATATAGTTTTTTTTTTTTTATCTGTGAACTTTACTTCTTTGAATACGCTAGTAAAAGTATACATCTATATTTCACTGTATGCATCTACACTATCTGAATAATGAAACTTGGGTTCTGCAATGTCACTAAATTCTAAATTTCTTCTTAAAAATTTATTGTCCTTGCACCATAAATACACTTCATCTAACCAATCTTTCCAGGAATACCTTAAAAAAAAATTTTTTATCACTGTTTTTCGTATAGATGTGGCTGTCATACCATTAATTTCAGATATTTAGGTGCTTGGAATTTAATCCAATTTTTTAAACTTATGATATATTGTATTTATATAGTGACGTTTTGTCTTGGAGCTGCTAACATATATCTTAGTAATATATTTTGTCTTTTTTTTATTATTATAATCTTAAATTTGAATATTTTTATTTTAAATATACATTTTTTATTATAATTTTATTCAAAATATGAAGCAGTAAAGAATATTTAAGAAATAAATTCCTAATTGGTCAACATTATTATTAATTATGCGGCCTCTATAGATTATAGCGTACTTAAACCCTTCCAAACAAGGCCAGCCAGATTTCCACTCGTGGTGGGGTGTTCAAAAAAATTTTACAGTATGTATTGATACAATCACAGCATGCAAGGTCGTAGCCAATTCACATTAAAAATGTAATTTTGGGGGGGAGGACGGCTCCCTAAGATCCCCCCCTCTCTGGATACGGACATGCTTCTACATTGAAAGGGTTCTCCATCGCTGAATTAGAACCTAACTTAGGTTTTAGTGTGAATTTTAGAAAAATGGAGAGTTAATCATCTTCCACGTTCTCCTTAAAAACGTACTCAAGATGAACCTTTTGGTCACATTTTTGAACATTTAATACATTTTTAACATTTAATAATCGGAGTATTTAACGTTTATTAATAGGAGTATTTAACGTTTATTAATAGGAGTATTTAACGTTTATTAATAGGAGTATTTAACTTTTAATAATCAGATATTTAATATTTAACAACCAGAATATTTAACCTTTAACCCGCGAGCAGGCGTGGGGTGTGTTTCACACCCCACAACTTACAATTTGTGAAAAAAAAACGCCCACCCTTGCTTTTGAAACTGACCGAACTCTTTCCTGTTGCCTTCAAAGTAACGATCTTTTTGGGTAGGGCGACAAAGAGAAAATTACACTTACTGTTCTCTGTAAAACTGGGCGTTTTTGTTTGTTTGTTTGTTTGGATTTTTTTTATGGCGCAAGAGCATCTGGGCTATACTGCGCCAAAAGCGCGGCGCTTTTAATGAAATAATGCTATATAATCAGATGGGGTGCAAAACACCCTGCGAGCGTTCTCGCGTTCCTCTAATCGGCGAGCCTGCTCGGGTTAATAATCAAAGTAGGTAATGTTCAATAATAGGAGTATATAACACATATTTATTAATTGGATTATTTAACACACAATTATTAATCGGAGCATTTAACACAAATTTATTAATCGGAGCATTTAACACATATTTATTAATCGTATTATTTAACATTTACTGATTGGATTATTAAACGTTTACTAATCCGATTATTGAACGCTTAATAATCCAATTATTAAACGCTTAATAACTCGATTATTAAATATTTAATAATCGGAAGGGGCTGAAAAATTCAGCTACAGCTATGAAACAAAAGGCTATTTTTAGAATTGTTTCACTTGCATTATTTTTAAGGTGGAAAAACATTTTGCGTGTTCAGCTGCAGTTACATAATCGAAAGTGTGGAACGTTGAACTATTCAAGGCTGATTTTGACGTCATAACTTTATGACCCAGGAAATCCTATTTTTTATGAGTAAAAAGCTCATTTTTTTAGTGTACGAAAGGCAAAAAATGCAATACATCAACAGCAGCTATAAAACAATTTAATCGTTTTATTAATTAATTTGAGAACAGGTTAGTTGCATGATTTGTTGCAATACCTCAAGGATGGTTATGCGAGTTTACGTTGCTGTGAAATGTCATTTCCAATTCTTTTATGTATGGGATAAACAGGGTTAAAACAGCATCAGTTGTGACTGAAATATATATAATATAATGCTAAATATGAACTGTGTAGGGATAAAATTTATTAACTTTTACTTTTGATCGTTTTCAACACTCCACTACACGAGTCTTCATACAAAGACTTCGTACGCAAGCAGTATAAGAATAAAAAACTTTACACGCAAAATTAATTCGCATTCATGGGAACTTCTATATATAATATATATTAATACACATTAATACACATATTAATACACATTAATATATATATTAATACACATTAATATATACACACACATTAATATATATATTAATACACATTAATATATATTAATACACATTAATATATATATTAATACACATTAATATATATATATATTAATACACATTAATATATATATTAATACACATTAATATATATATTAATACACATTAATATATATATATTAATATAATATTATAATATATATATATATTAATACACATTAATATTAAGACACATATATATTATCATTGATCCACACACATTAATATTACATTAATATATATATTATCACACACACATTACATCAATATATATACACACACATTAATATTACATTAATATATATATTAACACACATTAATATTACATTAATATATATATTAACACACATTAATATTACATTAATATATATTAATACACATTAATATTATTATATATATTAATACACATTAATATTACATTAATATAAATATGCATTAATATAGTAGCTTCCCGATAATTTTAGATTTTTTTTTTGATCGAGGAGAGGGTTATAGATGTGGTAAATAAGAAATTTGGAAAGATAATGTTGATCTTTATTTATAATTATTACTCCATTTAATAACAATTTTAATTTTTTATTTTGTAAGATCATTTTAGTTTGTGATTGAACTCTAAGTTTGACCTTTACTACTATTTAACGCTGGCGAGTTGATCCCTAAAAGTTGCCCCATGAGTTTGACTGGGAACAGTCAATTGATCAAAATAGGGTACGGGTATTAGTACGGGAACCTTTGTTAATCCAGTTTGTGACAAACTATCATTCTTATATACATTGCATGGTCTTGCCAACTCCCCCACAAAAAAATGAATCTGGTTTGATTGACAGTTTCGCTAGGGCTTGTGTCGTGAGTGTTCAACAGTAGATGGAAGGTGGGGGAGAGTCGACGGTGAGAGTAAAATCCATGCATTCCAACAATCGAGTTCCTAACAATCTGCAAAAATAGTGGATCCTATTAGAGTAGAAGTATATATGCGGATCTCATGACTGTAGATACAATTTTATGTGGATCCCATTACTGTAGATACAATTTTATACGGATCCCATTACAGTGGTGGTAACTATGTAGATCCCATTACTGTAGATTCAACTTTATGTGGATCCCATTACTGTAGTAGTAACTATGTAGATTCCTATTACTATAGATGCAACTTTATGTGGATCCCATTATTGTGATAGTAAATATGTAGATCGTATTACTGTAGATGCAACTTTATATCGCCCATTACTTTGGACGTAACTATATAGATTCCATTATTTTACATGAAAACGTTTATGTTTGAGCTTACTTCTCTATGGAAATTTCTAGGTTTAGATGAAAATCGAATCTACATCCAGATTTCTGCACAAAAATACATGGAATTTACACCTAACGCCGTAAGTGTAACTGGGAATGAGGTGTAGGAGGCCTTTTTTCTTCGAAAAAACAAAAATTACGAATGAATGTAATGTATCGAGCATTGGGGGCATAATCACTCAGATTTTGAGGTCAACAATTCGAATTGGAATTTGTGAGTTGTAATTCCATAACCTTATCAGATAACACTTTTATATTTAACTTAATATTTTAATCATTTACTTATTCTGGACAATATTACATAGTTTATTCCATCTTCCAAGAGGCGTTAGTAAGTTTTTATTTAAAATGTCTGCAAATATTTTTCTGGGTCACAATTTATTATGTCCATGCATGTACAATGTAACTTTATACGCATACACGGTATTAATATATTATACAGCTACTAGAAAAAATTTATCAAAAGGGATCTCGCAAGCCATCAAGACTGAGGTTAAAGAGGGTAAAAAACCCATGGGACCCCAAAGGGTCCGAGGTGAAACTTTAATAATATAACAAATATGATTTGCCAACTTGAGTGTGGCGCTCCCCGACGTGCCAGACTACTTAGAAGCCCGTAATTTTTCTCCCCCACCCCTGCCTTGTAAATCACCAGTTGAATTTAATTTCTTTTCATTGGAACGTCTGCTATTCTCACATCAACTTTAATAATACAAAATTTTCCTGAAATGCAGTCTTCGCTATAACAGAGTAACGACGGTAATTAATGTCTAACCATTATCGCCCATGGATAATATGGGAAATTCTAGATCTCCAAAATTTTTTGCAGCAGTTTCCATTACAGAATCATTAAGCTTTTCACCAACATCTACAATGTCCGAAGTATCTGTAAAATACGAATGAGCTTAATGAAACGAACAAATAAGAAGACTACTAATGAGATATAGTAATTTAATGAAAAGTCATAAGCAAACGACGCTTATTCATAGACAATTTTAATTAATGCAAAGTCATAAACAAAAGAGGTTTACCCATAAAAGATTTTAATTAACAAAATTCACAAACACTTCATAACGACGACACTTCATAAACAATATTAATTAATGAAAGTTATAAATACATGGTTTATAAACGAATTAAACTGATGAACAGTTATAAACAGACGATGTTTTTAAAAATGACAGTGATTAATGAAAAGTTATAAATAAATGATGATTGAACAATTGAATATTTTAAGTCCCACTAAAATATAATATGGTTTATCTGAGATGTTACTGAAGGCTAAACTTGATCTCTGAACTCGTGGTGTGGGAAAGGGTGGGGCTCAGGTAGGGGCGGACTGGGCCGACGGGCCGGGTCGCCCTCATGGGCTATAGGACTCGCGCCCTCCGATAATCTAAAGTATTCGCCCTTTGAGAGGACCCAGTTCATCCCGGGCTCAAGCACCGCCCATTGGATAGTAAGTTTAACAATGGATCGCTTAATCTTTTTTAAAGCTATTTGAGTCCCCCTCCAGTTTTGAATTATTACGCCCCTGCACTGAACAACGATAAATTTACGCACAGTTAAGCTCATTGACGGTGGAACCCAGTTCAGCGGTAGTTGTAACCTCTAGGGTACTTACATATAATCTATTGCGATTATCCTATATTTAATGCCTGGCATTTGAAGCAACAACCAGAGCCGGCGAGAGGAGGGGGTGTAGCAGGGGCTGCAGTCTGGGGGGCGGATGAAGTAGGGGCCCGCTCTGGCAAGGACCTATGCTGTGGGAGGGCCGTCATAGGGAAGGGGTTATGGGCCGGTCGAAGTGAGCCTGGGGGGCCCGCGGTGGCTCTCGGCGCCTCTGGCAACAACTAAACAAATAAATCAAAGAATCAAACAACAATATAAATCAACGTTTATTGGCGTAGTGATACCAGCGCCGATGTTATGGCGTATTGGGACCTGAACCCACGACCTTCCACTTGCCGGGCGGAGGCTCTACCCACTGAGCTACGAAGGACAATATATAATCTCTTTACGAACGTATATATATTGTTGCCAGTTATTTCGCAGAATGGTGTAGTACATAGACTACTATTTAAACCAAATTGCAAAGAGACTGGTATTAAATTGATCGAAATGCACGTTGCAGCATATGTATTTTATATAAATCGAACACTACGCAGATTAAATCAAACAACAATATCAATCAACGTTTATTGGCGTAGTGATACCAACGCCGATGGTATGGCGTGATTAGATGGTGAAACGTTCGAAAGAAAATAAATATTTCTGCCTTCGGTGGGACCTGAACCCACGACCTTCCACTTGCCGGGCGGAGGCTCTACCCACTGAAAAAAAAAATATCAAAGAATAATGATAAAAGTAATTTCACGTTCCATTTCCTTGATTGCAGATGAATAATTATGACATTTTCTTTGATGTCCAAAATTGTGATTTCAATTCCCTTCACTGGTGATGGCAGAAGTGCCATTACACGGGACAAGTGCTATATTTTTTTCTTGGGTACTTGGGTACAAAGGTGCTGTCTTTAAAATGAAAGATCGAACAAGCTTTTTTAATTCCAAAAGTTCAGAGGTCGCTGACATTTTGGACTAAGTTAACTTATTAGGAGAAAAGCAGACCAACGTGCGTCATTTTTAAACTTGCGTGCGTCACAAATTGTGAAAAGTTAAAGTCTAATTATTTATTCACTAGAACTAAAAATTAAAGTTGAAATTGACTACGCCATGTTGACTAAGTGTTTTCATTTTGTGTTTAGTACTTAGCTACAAGTACACACAAAGATAATTTTGAAGATAATGAAGTAGTCATACGCACAAAGTTATTTTCGTAAACTGTGAAGAAACCATTTGATGGATTACTTCTCAAAATTTAAGGAAGGTAATTGAAATTGAGATTTCGATTTTGTACCTTCAATTAACATTTCTATCATTTTAATTAAAAAGAACGAGTGCATGCGTATGTGTGTATATCACGATACCACTCTCCGAAAACGGCAGCATTTCTGCTTAATTTGTATTTTTAAAGTTATAGGGGAGCGTAATGCTCCCTGAAAATAGCATTAGTGTTAGTGTCGTAATAGCGTAAGTGTCGTAATAGCGTAAGTGTCGTAATAGCGTAAGTGTCGTAATAGCGTAAGTGTCTTTATTTCACTTGCGGAGAGTTTCAGGAAAAATAAACATGATAATTATACGACATACAGAGTCAAGGTTTTGAGTTAAATATCAAGCTATAATTTGAATTTAAAGTAATTAATATTAATCAGTTATATGAGTAGATATTTAACGTATTAAATACTAAATTATAAACTACAGACACACCACTTACATCACTAAACTGTTGATATATAAATCTTCATGCATAAACCTTTTCTAATCCTTAAATAATTAATTAATTCCTTACTACAATAGGAATATATTGCAGGTTTTTATTTGGATTTAAAGTCTATTCCTACGATTCCGCTGAAATTAAAAGTTTTTTTTGGCAAACTTTTAAAGTTTACAAACGTTCAAAATTTGTCATTTCTTGTTGCGAGAGAAATAAGGGAAAGGAAAAGAAAGCAGGAAGGATAGAAGACAAGAATATAAATGACTCAGCAGTCTTGCGCGGTGCGATACTTCAAAAATGAGCTTAGGTATACTTACACATTCTGGGATAAAACTTCGGGAATTTACCGCGACGTCAGAAGTTATAATGACAACTCGTGTTCATTTTAGACGCTTATAAAAGTCACTCTTCCGGCACTTCGAAGAAAATTGCCGATTCATTGGTAGGTGGATTCAGCAGCGCAGGATTCCCCTCGCGGAAAGCTTTCTGCTCACGAATACAGGCCTTATTGAGGTGATGGTGCCCCTAGGTAGCTTGTACAAAAGAGGAGGAAAAACGCCAAACCAGCTTAACTGAAAAAAGGAGTAGTGAAACGGATACCATGGAGTTTGAATAGATGTGATGGACACGCTTCAACACCCTTGCCAAGAAGAGAAAGGACCCTACATTCGAAATAATCCGAAAACATCACTTGCCGTTGGGACTTCCTACACGTGGTTCGGATTCTCCCGTGTCCTACGACATTTCCGACACTGACGTCAGAGTACAACACCTAGGCTGACCTTGCGTGGAAGAGGATATATCCATTTTTTCTTTGATTTCTTAGTTTCAAAACTTGGCAGAGGAACCCTGGGTCAGTTTACCAGTCCAACAACTTTTCAACGCGCTCTTTGCAGGCATGGATCAACGTAAGCTGGGGTTAAGTTGGAGTCTGGTAAGTGGAGATCTTTGATTTGACATTCGGTTGTTTAAAAAGTAAAGAAAAATACGACCCGCGGGATATTTGCTGGTTCGTTTATTGAAAGGCCATTTCTTCATTCAGACTTATGAGGAAAGCTGGGCAACTTTCGAAATCTGAGTAAGAATTACGCTAAAAAGAAAATGTTCAGATGTGATGCAATGTAGAAACATAATCTTAGAAGGGCAGGAGAATTAAAAAGATTATGGCTTTTTTTTTTTTTTTTAGATCGCAGATTTTGTAAAGCAAAAGTAACTAAATATTAACTCTGAATTGTGAATTATAAAATTCTATCCATAATTAAAGATAATGAAATGGGTTTGATTATATATATTTGCAGAATTTTTATTTATAAGATGGTCGAGATACCGTTAACTAGAAACTAAAATTCAATTCAGTTTAAATTAAAAATCAAAAGTTTAAATTCCAAAGAAGTATAATTTGAATTCAAAGACGAAAAAAATATATCCAAGACTCATTATATAGAGGGGGATAATCCATTGCGTACTCAATTTTGAAATTTATATAAAATTCATAGTTTATTTCTTCCCTATACCAATAAATATTTGAAGACTGCATATATGGTCGTATTTCATATTTTATTTCTACACGCATAGATGTTAATACAAGTATTAATGTATTAAACCATCTTAACATAAACATAAAGTATTTGTTTATGTCCGCACAGTACAGTATAAATATATATTGTATTGAAAAGTAAAAGTTTTTTTCAAGTTTCTCTAAACGCAATGTTTATGAACATGCTTACTTAGCTATGACTTATAAAATTTAATTCACATTGAAACCATTATTGCTATAATAGTTTGTATCATAATTAAATATTATTTCGTATATGTAAAATATAAATTTTTAAATTCTTATATTGTCACCCGTGTCATCTGAACACCATGAATTTTTGGAAGGTACGATACTTCTTACATGGCTTAAGGATTTCATTTAATTTGTTTTATATTCGATTCGTTTATTTATGCAAATCATAAATATTTAATTAACTAATTTAATTTTATGTTTCAAAAATTCTTAAACGATATAATTAATAAATATTTTAAGCAGAGACTGATAACATATGTTATGGAGTCAGCATATAGTCTGCCAATGCTTCTTCTTCGAAGGTCTTAGCAATCGATTGAATGAATATAATAAGACCCACGAGTCATTACACGTTAAATTACCCAAAATTTTGATGATTCACAACCTAACCCTTTTAGATTTCCCTGAAACTTCGTAGAATCGATATCTAGATATCGATATCGTAGATCTAGTGGATGCTTGAAAGTATCCCAAGTTTTAACTTCATCTGTCAAACAGGTCAAATATGGCCAATGGTCAAAAGTCACTGAAATGGGCCTGTTTTGGATTATCATGCTTTACAAAATTGACAATTTTTTTCGTTTTTAATCTACAAAGATAAAGGAGGTCACATTTGAAAGATTTTTAAAGATCTTTCTAAATATATAATAAAACTAAGTATTATAAGCGGAATTGTTTTAAATAGAATGAAAAGTTTGACTTTGAATTTTTCAAAATGGGGTCATTTTATTTTTTCCAAAAAATTATATATTATATAATATGATATTATACACCTTTTCTCAAAATTTAATAAAATTTATATAATTCAGGGTTGTTCAATATACGGCCTGCGGGTCCCATTCGGTCCGCCAACAGGGTTAATCTGGCCCGCCTAAAACCTTTTGGAATAAAAAAAAATTCTGGAGCAAAAATTTTAGATATTTTTTTTCAGAAATAAGGAAAAAACGCGGGACAGCATGGGAGATCCCTCTCATGGCAATTGAACAAACGAATAAGCGGAAGAAACTCTGAAAGGAGGCTTTTAGTGAAACCTTTTTTTACGAAACCGCTGGCCCGAGAGATCCGTGAAATTTTTTTAAGTGGCCCGCTGCCTAAAAAGGTTAGACAACTCTGGTATAACTTGAGTGGTGTATTATAAGGCTGTATATCTTTGGCGTTGTTATTGAATTATAGTTATTGTTTATTGGAGTTTTACTAGATACTTTTATCTGCATTTTTCTCTGTATCAAAACGTCAGAAACAATGGAATAATTTGATAAAAATGGTGATAATGATAATAATAATAATTAATAAAATACATTAATAAAGAGTTGGCGTAATTTTAAGTAAAAAGAATATACACGTGCTGCATTTTTTTTATTGGTATTTAAACTGTGGAAGGATAGCACAAACATTTAAAATGAATGTATTGGAAATCCCTATACTCCAAAGATACTATTTTTCCTACTTTTTTTTATATAACGTTGACAAGGTTATTAAAATCAAAGCCATATATGGACAACGAAAGCTGCTGGATCTTGATTTAAATTATTGCCAATTATTTAATAAAATCGATAAATTTGGTTACTTTTTTAGTAAAATACAAAAAAATAATTGTGAATTTACCTATAAGTATTACAACGTTGCGACAATACAAAACAGCACTGCAACATTGTGATAGCACAGATCAGCATTTCAACAAGACGCAGCAATTTTGTTTTAAAATTCAGTCTAATCGGTAACAGTTTGAATAAATACCTTGTAACATGTTAGAGGAAACGAATATATTTTGACGATGTGCATGTAAAATGTATGTTTGGCTATTATCTGTTCGTTACTGGACGAATTGTTGTCATACTTTTCCAAAATCATTTGTGCACGAAAATGCCTTGGAGAGATTGGCCGCACACTCATTACCAGGGACAAATAGATCAGTCAATTGCGTAACCTCGATTTTCGTAATTTTTTCACAATTCCAATATAAAATTCTTTTCACGAACAAAAAATTTCAAATCCATATCAAAAATGGAGAAATGATGCTGTCATGTGGGTAGTAATTTAAAAATTATGGGGCCTCAAGTTGTTTTACAGGGTTTGTCCCAGAAGTTCCCGGAATGATTTTTTGTAGTTGGCAACGCTGGCTGACGGGGCGGAGAAGTTGGTGGGGGATCTGAGCTTGGAAACGAGACCGGTATCAGTCGCCTGCGGGCAGTTGTTGAGGCAGGGTCACGCTCCGCGCAGAGGTATCTACTGCACCCTCGTCGATCAAAAAATGGACCAGTTTTTGGAGCAGCGTTATGCAATCAAATTTTGTGTGAAACTGGGTAAAAACGGGGCGGAGACACTCGAAATGCTTCGGAAAGCCTACGGTGACGGGGCGATGAAAAAAAGCCAAACTTTCATGTGGCACAAGCGGTTCCGGGAAGGTCGGGAGTCCGTCAACGACGACGACCGCTCTGGACGCCCGTCGACATCACAAACGGACGACTCGGTGCAAAAAGTGCGTCAAGTTTTGGACAATGACCGACGATTAAGTGTTCGGGTGATTGCAGAGGAGTGTGGAATACCCAAAACAATCGTTCATCGCATTTTAACGGAGGATCTTCAAATGAGGAAAGTCTGCTCGAAAATGGTGCCAAAAGTCCTGACGAGTGAGATGAAGGAGCAGCGTTTGTTGAAGTGCCAGGAATTGCATGAACGCTACGAAACGGACCCAGAATTTTTGGACAGAGTGATCACAGGGGACGAGACGTGGATTTTTCAGTACGATCCCGAATCAAAGCGCCAGAGCAGCGAGTGGCACACCAAGGAGTCTCCTCGCCCGAAAAAAGCAAGGATGAGCAAATCGCGAATCAAGGCAATGCTCATTGTGTTTTTTGACAGAAAAGGTGTAGTTCACAGTGAATTCGTGCCACAAGGACAAACAGTCAACAAGGAGTTTTACTGTGAAGTGCTCAAACGGTTGCGCAACAGGGTTCGACGCGTCCGAAACGAAATTCGCGACAATTGGATCTTGCACCATGACAACGCGTCAACCCACACCGCGCTCATTGTCTCCGAGTTGCTGGCCAAAATGGGTGTGGCAACGCTGCCCCAGCCGCCGTACAGCCCCGATCTGGCACCAGCGGATTTCTTTTTGTTCCCAAGGATCAAAAGAACCCTGAAAGGAACTCGGCATGGGACGCTGGAGGCGGTAAAAGCAGCCGCGACGACCTCACTGAAGGAGATTCCCGTTGACGACTTCCAGGGCGCCTTCAATGATTGGGTGAAGCGTTGGCAACGGTGCATCGAAGCAGGGGGAGAATACTTTGAAAAGTTCTGAAAAGATTGTAAACTGATATTGAATAAATGATTTTAAAAAAAATCATTCCGGGAACTTTTGGGACAAACCCTATATATACAGACCAGCTATGATCTGTGTAAATTTATTGATTCTTCATATATATATATAAATGAAGAATCAATAAATTTAGGCAGATCATAGCTGGTCTGAATTAGAAAGAAGAATTGGACCTGCGATGTACATTGATTGGCGTTATGAGCCAATAATCATGGGTTAAAGAATGTTTTAAGGATCCAACATTCCCCATTCAATGCAGACATTATACAGGGAGACCTGTTTGTTTATAACCATCCATGTGGCAGAGATTTAAACAATTTTTTTGTTTGAAAGAGACAGAAAATAGAAAGAAATAGAAAGTCGTCGATACATCTCACATCAAAGTAACAATGTTGTATAACTTACAAGTAGTAATTCAACAAACTCAGTATGGCCAAGTAATACCACAAATGCAAAACTACAGTACAAAGTCTCAAATCCGGAATCGTCCGGACCGTGGCCTGTCCGGATTTCGGACTTTTCCGGATTTTAGGTCACTTTCCGATTTACGGCAATAAAAAAACGGGCATCTCCATTCCGAACGCCCTTTTAGTTAATAACTAGCTTATGCCGCCCGAGGGTGCGATTTCGTAAGAAATTGGAGCATTAAAATAGAAAATTTAATCACTTACCTTTCGGCCGCAAATTCCGGAGGTGCCGCGAATCAAGAATAACAGCGCTTGAAACAAATATACATTCCAAAATTTTTATTTACAAACGAAAAAGCTACTTTGGGCTAAACATATCGGTTATTTTTCTTTGGCGCATAAATTGAGATTTTTCCGTTAATACTTTCTCTTTAATTAACGTAACAGTCATTATTTCATGTGCAGTTGCAAAATCCCTTTGTTGCAGTCCTTTAATTACAACGTCCAACGAACTCAGAAGTTGGTCAATCGGAACTTTTTCTTCCTTTTCCTCATCTACACTCTCTTCGTCGCTGCTTTTGTCTTTATTCTGGTTCATCACTAAATCGCATATTTCATCGTCCGTGAGCGATCCTACCACAGGTGCATTGTCATCAATCCCCATAACTTCTAAGGGTTCTTCCCCATAACTATAAAGGGTGGGGAACGTTTTAATGCCTTTGAAAGCACGAGGCTTCGCACTTTTCCCAATCACCAGCAACCTGCATTTGTGTGTTCCAGCTGCATTCGCACAAGCTAGCGCTGTGAGCCGTTCTTTTGAGTCCTTGAGTCCTTTTGGGGTTTCCTCATCTGCCGTCACCAAAGTTTTCCTTGGAACATATCTCCAAAACAATGAAGTCTCGTCCGCGTTGTAAATTTGATCAGCGGTCAAGTTTTCCTCAGATATCAAAAGATTGAAATCTTCTATGTACTGTTCCGCCGCTTCATGATCAGCTGAGCCACGTTCACCACAAACACGCAATTGTCTGATTCCATGCCGCTGCTTGAACCGCTTCAACCAGCCAGTCGAATATTCGCAAGAATTTGTCAAATTCATCTCCTTGTGAAAAATCTTTGCTTGCTGCATCAGCATTGGTCCAGTGAGAGGGATATTTTCATTTCGTCGTTGCCGAAACCATTCGATCATCACTTTATCCAGGTCTTGGTTTTTCACCGAATGCATAGTTTTTCTTTCCGCCATTTCCCTAGGGCTGTCGCTATCCACAAAGAATTCCAGCAATTCCTTCTTTTTCTTCATTAAGTCGTAAATGGTCGATTTCCCAACTCCATACTCTTCGCACATCTTCAAAACTGAAGAACCACGTTGAATCTTCCGAAGAATTTCGACTTTTGTTTTTATGCAAAGGGAAACATGCTTTCTCTTAACCGACTTCCTGATTTCCGACATAGCTTAAATCAAATTAAAAACTAAGCGCAAAACTTCAGA
>QLNU02014176.1:31551290-31585374 GCA_006491805.2 Dysdera silvatica | reverse complement strand
GGAAGGTACGATACTTCTTACATGGCTTAAGGATTTCATTTAATTTGTTTTATATTCGATTCGTTTATTTATGCAAATCATAAATATTTAATTAACTAATTTAATTTTATGTTTCAAAAATTCTTAAACGATATAATTAATAAATATTTTAAGCAGAGACTGATAACATATGTTATGGAGTCAGCATATAGTCTGCCAATGCTTCTTCTTCGAAGGTCTTAGCAATCGATTGAATGAATATAATAAGACCCACGAGTCATTACACGTTAAATTACCCAAAATTTTGATGATTCACAACCCGACCCCTTTAGATTTCCCTGAAACTTCGTAGAATCGATATCTAGATATCGATATCGTAGATCTAGTGGATGCTTGAAAGTATCCCAAGTTTTAACTTCATCTGTCAAACAGGTCAAATATGGCCAAAGGTCAAAGTCACTGAAATGGGCCTGTTTTGAACTGATTATCGTGCTTTACAAAATTGACCGTAACTTTTTTCCTTTTTAATCTACAAAGGTAAAAGAGGTCTCATTTGAAAGATTTTTTAAAGATTTTTCTAAATATGTAACAAAAGTAAGTATTATAAGCAGAATTATTTTAAATAAATTGAAAAGAAAAGTTTGACCTTGAAGTTTTCAAAATAGGGTCATTTTATTTTTTTCAAAAAATTATATATTATATAGCATAATATTTTATACCTTTTCTCAAAATTTAATAAAATTTATATAATTCAGGGTTGTTCAATATACGGCCTGCGGGTCCCATTCGGTCCGCCAACAGGGTTAATCTGGCCCGCCTAAAACCTTTTGGAATAAAAAAAAATTCTGGAGCAAAAATTTTAGATTTTTTTTTCAAAAATAAGGGAAAAAAGCGGGACCAGCATGGGTGATCCCTCTCATGGCAATTGAACAAACGAATAAGCGGAAGAAACTCTGAAAGGAGGCTTTTAGTGAAACCTTTTTTTACGAAACCGCTGGCCCGAGCGATCCGTGAAATTTTTTTAAGTGGCCCGCTGCCTAAAAAGGTTAGACAACTCTGGTATAACTTGAGTGATGTGTTATAAGGCTGTATATCTTTGGCGTTGTTATTGAATTATAGTTATTGTTTATTGGAGTTTTACTAGATACTTTTATCTGCATTTTTCTCTGTATCAAAACGTCAGAAACAATGGAATAATTTGATAAAAATGGTGATAATGATAATAATAATAATTAATAAAATACATTAATAAAGAGTTGGCGTAATTTTAAGTAAAAAGAATATACACGTGCTTCATTTTTTTTATTGGTATTTAAACTGTGGAAGGATAGCACAAACATTTAAAACGAATGTCTTGGAAATCTCTATACTCCAAAGATACTTTTTTTTATATATATAATTTATTAATTATATAATATATAATATTAATTATATAATATATACTATTAATTATATAATATATAATATTAATTATATAATATATAATATTAACCATAATATATATATTAATCATATAATATATAATATTAATTATATAATATATAATATTAATTATATAACGTTGACAAGGTTATAAAAATCAAAGCAATATATGGACAACGAAAGCTGCTGGATCTTGATTTAAATTATTGCCAATTATTTAATAAAATCGATAAATTTGGTTACTTTTTTAGTAAAATACAAAAAAATAATTGTGAATTTACCTATAAGTATTACAACGTTGCGACAATACAAAACAGCACTGCAACATTGTGATAGCACAGATCAGCATTTCAACAAGACGCAGCAATTTTGTTTTAAAATTCAGTCTAATCGGTAACAGTTTGAATAAATACCTTGTAACATGTTAGAGGAAACGAATATATTTTGACGATGTGCATGTAAAATGTATGTTTGGCTATTATCTGTTCGTTACTGGACGAATTGTTGTCATACTTTTCCAAAATCATTTGTGCACGAAAATGCCTTGGAGAGATTGGCCGCACACTCATTACCAGGGACAAATAGATCAGTCAATTGCGTAACCTCGATTTTCGTAATTTTTTCACAATTCCAATATAAAATTCTTTTCACGAACAAAAAATTTCAAATCCATATCAAAAATGGAGAAATGATGCTGTCATGTGGGTAGTAATTTAAAAATTATGGGGCCTCAAGTTGTTTTTATAACAGCTCATGTGATTTGACGTCAAAGAGATCCAATGGGAAGGGGGGCCGGAGCCCCCTGACCAATCCTTTCCTACGTAACAGGATGGGAACACTAGGTGGACCAGCCTAACTGATTACATATACTCTCAGTGACGTTCGGTGTGAACATCTTTTTCTAATTACAAGAAGTGTTTCACGGTAACATATTATACCACCAGCAGCTTTCTACACATAGCATACAGCCTAGTTCCCGAACTCTTTAGCCCAAGGAACCCTTTTCTTGCCACTTGCCTAGCTACGGAACCTTTTCCTTACCACATGCCTAACCATGGAACACTTTTCTTACCATATGCCTTGACACGGAATCCTTTCCTTATCACATGCCTAGCCATGGGATTCTTTCCTTACCACGTGCCTAGCCATGGGATCCTTTCTTTACCACATGTCATGCCACGGAATCCTGTCCTTACCACATGTCTAGTCACGGAGCCTTTTTCTTACCACATGCCTAGACACGGAACCTTTTCCTTATCACATGCTTATAGCCACGGAATCCTTTCCTTACCACATGCCAAGTCACGGAACCTTTTCCCTGCCACAATCCTAGCCACGGAACCCTCTCTATAAACGTTTAAGGGGAACCTAAAGAGCTATTTATTATTTATCATTACTTGGATAAAAACATAAAAATAAGCGACAAATATATTAGTATAAAGGGTAAGGAATATTCTTCTATTTTTGCTCTAATATTTATTATTTTATAGTATATTTATAGTATACTTATAATAGTATATTTATAGTATACTTATAATAGTATATTTATAGTATACTTATAATAGTATATTTATAATATACTTATAATAGTATATTTATAGTATACTTATAATAGTATATTTATAGTATACTTATAATAGTATATTTATAGTATACTTATAATAGTATATTTATAGTATACTTATAATAGTATATTTATAGTATACTTATAATAGTATATTTATAGTATAGTATATTTATAGTATTTATAGTATAGTATATTTATAGTATTTATAGTATAGTATATTTATAGTATATTTTTACTCTAATATTCTTTTTGTTGGATATTGACTACAAGTGCAATGTTGCAAGTCACAAGTTGCCATGGGGAGAAATTATCGAATTTATAGATTTTTCCGAAATTGTCTGCAATGTTCTATAAATTGTTTGTGGAACCCTTGGTAGGTCGTCGCGGTATCCTAGGACTCTACGGAATGCAATTTGAGAAACATTTCTTTACAGTATATCAGCAGCATTTATCACACAGCAGAGTATACCAACAGCATTTCATAGAACATTATATAATACATTAACAAAGCAGTTTCATAGGAACTCTTATTTCTCATTTCATTCTCTCTCTCTCTCTTTCTTTCAATATCTTTCGAATATTTTTCTCATGCACATACAGTGGAACCTGGTAAAACGACCACCTTAGTAAAGTGACCATTTTTTTATAAGATAGAACCGGTAGGAACTTAGTGATGCGTATACCGATGTTTGTTATGTAGAATGACTACCTGTCTTTGGTGACCACTGCCACCTAGTCCCAAAGTTGGTCGCTTTAGGCAGATTCTACTGTAATTAGTCCTTAACTTGATAACGCGGTGATTGGCAGACGAGGGACCGGTGATGGTGAAGAATGGGTAGTCGTTTACTGTGATTAGGGCAACTAACACCCAGTAATCAAAAGTAGGTTACGCAGTTCTCCTGCGTGGTCACCTGGTCAGTGCTGACTGTTCTTGATACTGCTTTATTTTCGGTGATCGGGTGGGAGGTGATATGTTTTAACATGGTGTACATGTCCGTTGTTCCAGCATATATTGAAGTGCAAAAAATCAAGAAATGTATTTGAAGTTGTAATTAAATTTACGATGCTTTCAGAAAAAAATATGGCGCAAGCGAACGTGACAAGATAATATTTAATTATTTTAACCATGTTTTCAGAGTGAATACTTTTAATAAATATATGTTTTTATTGATATCTTGTGACTGATTGATCCTTTTATTATATTATTTATATGCTGACTTATCTTGTGTTATAAATATGCCGATTTTGGTAGTCCAATTTGATATAAGCTGCTGTTTCTGCTTTGTTACCTTGTTCGTAGGTGTTTCACTTCCTGTATCTTGCGGTGCAGTTATCTTTCGAACTTCCATATCCGGAAAGAACAAGGAACAGGCCGGAAGCGAAGTCTGTCATATTTCCGCAATCTAATATCACCGGTTATCACTCGTTACCCGTATTTCCGGATAGGGCGAAGGTAGATTATGTGGGACAAGCTCCACCTCTAGCGCCTCCTGTAGACAACTTTGGACATCCCCTATGCGCCTCAAACCCGGATGCTACCTACTGCGAAGAAGTTGACAACTATCCAGAGTAAGGACCATTATTATTATTTCCTTCTTCTCGGAGGGTAGTTTTCAAAATTAAATAAAAACTCAGAAGTTATGCCAACGAACGTAAACAAGACAGGATTTATAAACGTAAACGTTGGAAAAATAACTGGGGCGCCAAATTTTAAGGCCCCAAAATTTTAAAAGACATTTAACCTTTTATTTTTAAAAATTACAATCGATCAACCGTAGATGTCCATCTGTTTGCCCACCCTGGGAAAAAGCTTCTCCCTATTTTTGACTTAAATTGAAACTTTTAAAAATTCCGTGAAATAGTTCCCCAACCACCCCAAACATCGGGATAAAATTTCGTTGTAAAATAATATAATTTTTTAAATAAAAGCATCCTTATTTTTTTTTATCGTAATGCACATAAAGAAATCATAAATGTTTCCTCCATACTTTGCGATTTTCGGTTGCATTTGAGGGGGGGGGGCGCGGATCGATGAAATTCCAAATGGAGCGGGGCATGGGCGCATATGTGGGGGCAGGTGGCTCGAGCTCTCAGGCCGTTTAAAAATTTTATTTGCCGTAACCTGCTATGCATTTACTTTCAAAAGTTTTATAGTAACATTTTAAAATAAGGTACTTTTTAGCTCATTACTAATTGTCAAGCAGTATCAATTATTTTTGTAGCGTTTTGGTATCTTGTACATTCACTAAAATTCTTGACAGCTTTGAGAAGGAGATATTAATTTTTCTTAGCTTTCTTAAAAGTACTCGTTAATTTTCCTCATCTACCTCTAGTAATTTTTAATTTTTCTCAGAATCCCCTAGAAATACCCATATGGGCGCCAATGTAGGGGTGGGGGACTATTGCCAAAGAATCACTGTGTCCAGAACGGTTCGCATCCTAAATAGAGTTTGACCGTAAGCATATGTCGTTGATGTGGAGGGCGTATTAAAAAGCTATCAAAATATATTTTATTACCGATCACTGCATATTGCTTCCAGTTCTAAAATGCTTGGTAAATCGTGAAGGAATTGGTTTATTTTTAAATATTAAAGTGACACCTGTTTTGATATCCATTTTGAAACACGAATCAAAATTTGCACTCTCCTTAAATTCATAGCAGTGTCTATTATTAAAAACTGAAAGAAAAAAATTCAGTATTTTTTTTTATATTGAATTAGTGAGTATAAGTTCCTTAAATAGGCAACTGCATTTTACACAAAATTTGTTTTCTATAGATGCTTTGTTTTGGCATTGTAATATATCGATGTTTGATTAGTTAAGAACATAAATGTGTTTTTCTTGAAAATATTAAGCAAGTAAAGTAAACAGTTATAAAGGATAAGAAAATAAATACACGAGAGAGAGAGAGATTAGAGATGTCCGAAGTATATGCTAAAAGTGAAAAAGGTAGTGAAAATATTACGCTACGTAAAAGGTTACCAATGTCTGACTTTTTCACGCTTCGTGCACTAGAACCTTTTTTTTTTGCTCATAATAACCAAAGTGAAGAAACTGCCTCGCATTTGAGCTGAATTTGAGCTACTGCCTTAGTGTTTAAGTCACAGGAACGGTATTCTATTAAATCGTCAATTTCCAACCGGTGTGTTGTACATAAAGTGCGCCGCGAAAATTTTAAAATATGAAATATATAACTATATATATAATATATGACTATACGATATATTTGTGTGCCGCAGAGTTGTAGGGATTAGTTTTTCTATGCCGTGTTGTAAAAAAAGGTTGAAAATCGCTGTATTAATCGAAAGGATGCTTTTCGTACTTGGAAAACAAGCAAATAGGAAAGCTTGGTGATATAGTATCATATCGGCCCCCGGCTTTCGACTTCCTTTCTTTGTAATTGTTTCTTTTGCATGCAAAGTCGACCCTAAGTCGACATAAGTAATGAAGGAGGGAGGGGGGGGGAGAAATCAGGAGCGGATACAGACTTTCATTTGGAGGGTCAAGGACAGAATTTGCCATGGTCTTGGAATAACACCCTTCATTTATCATGAAAGTTGGAATTTTTTACAGTGAAAAAAAAATTTTTTTTGGGGTCATGACCCCTGTGACCTCCCACAGTGACCTCTCTCCTGTGTCCGCCCTTGGGAGGAATGAAGCAAGAGCAATATACATTCAAAATGCAACCTCCAGCTCCAAAAATTTTTATTTTTAATTATGCCGTTTTACACTTTTGGCCCTGCGGTGGCGCAGTGTGGTAACGCGTTCTCCTAGTGCGCCGCTAATCCGGGTTCGACTCCCAGCAGTGCAAAGAACGCTTACTCAGAGATCTCATAAAGATCGCACTGCTCACTGTAGTCCGGGGTTTGGTTCCCTAGGCCTTAAGAGGTTCGGATTCCTCGGAAAACAGTAGGTCCCGGCGCAGCATGACCACTGTAGTCTTTGAGCCGTAAAACCAAAAAGAAAGCGAAAGTGAAAGCGTTTTATGCTTTTGAAATTACTGTGGTACCCCCAATAAGGGACATTTACGGGAACGAATATCCTGTCCCTTAAATAGAGGTGTCCTTTCTTCGGTGGTTCATGTGTTGATACATACATATACAGTATAAGAATTTTAATTTAATAAGAAATGTAATTAATGTTAATTTTAAATACTGTAAATGCTGTGTAAATGAGTCAACATAATAGTATTTTAAATACTGTGTGTTTAGATTTATAAGTAATGAAATAATAAAAATTCTTAATTAATGAAAAATTTACAGTTTCATCAATGTGCATAAAATGGGAAATAAAGTTTGGTACTTACAGAAATTTATTTGAGGTGATCTATTTCATGGGATTGTTTGGAAGCATTTACTTTACAAGAATTTTTCTTCACATGGATATAAAATTTACTGATTATCTTGAGTCCCTCTCTATCACCAATATTTATCATGAACTTTTGAAATTGTGTTGTGTATTTTGAGGTATCATTGTAGTTTTTGCTGTCAAACTTTTTCCACCACCTCTTCATCTTGATTGCACCATCCATTCTTTCCTAAACCTGTTTTCCCTTCCCCTACTAAACACAAGTCACTGTTTCCTTATCACAAAGTTCAGTTATCGAAAGGTTACTAAGAAAAGAATTTTTTTCTTTATTGGATACTCTCGCCGGCGTCCCTTAATCAGAGTGTCCTTTGATCAGAGGTAAACACATTAAGGTTCCTATTCAAAAGGACTGGGACCAGAGGAAACGTCCCTTAAATAGAGTTGTCCGTTATAGGAGGTTTCACTGCGTGTGATTTGTCATTGTGTGTGCATGTTGATTACAAGATGCGAGAATTACATACCTCGACAGTGGCGAGACATGTAAAATAAATATTTAAGGATAATTTCTTTATTTTTTTAGTTCGGAAATACGGAAGGTCATTAGCTATTCAGCCGAAGAATTCAAAGAGCTTTTTGGTACTCTAAAGATCAATCCTCGCAAGATTACGCCCGGAGATTTATCGGAGGAGACCGTGTGTCCGCAACGATCGAGGATGTTCTATCCCAAAGCAGCAATGAACGAAAACGACCAGTGGGCTTATGTAGTCAATGACGTAGACTATGTCCAAGCGGTGATGGCAGAAATGTGCGAGTAAGTGCTAAAATCATTGAACACTAATCTTAAGCTGCATTTCCCCTCTAGACAAAGTACAACAAGCTTTCACGGTGATGTAAGGGCAATGTATTTGTCTATTCTGAGGGAATCATGAGTGTGATTTTTGATAGACGGTAGTGTCTAACGCTGACGAGTTGATTTCCCAGAAGTTGTTAGACTAGTTTCACTTGGAACATTTATAAAAAAAACTTGTTATTTACACCTACCCTTACCCAAAATAGGGTAAGGGTAATAATTCGGGGACCTATGTTTATCAAGTTTGTACAGAACCTGCCATTGCTATTAGATTTAGCAAGCAATCGTGGAAAAAACCCGCTTATCTATCGTTTAGCCTCTCTATCTCATCCCACAAAGAAAGAAAGAAAAAAAAGATTTGCTTTGATTGGCAGTTTCGTTAGAGCTCATCTCTTTAGCATTGAACTATCGGATGCGACCCGTGGAGAACATCCCGTAAAGTTGTTGTCCTGCAATTCCAGGTTTGAATTTCCAGGTGGCAGTGGTTTAAATTTCTCGTAAAACTGTCGACCCTCTCCTTCATAGTAAAGTAGAATCTTGATAACTCGAATTTCTCGGTAAGCCGAAGTGATTCTTATTCACTTTGAACTCCCTTCGAACCTCGATAACTCAAATTTCTCGGTAAGTCGAAGTGATTCTCCTTCACTTTGAACTCCCCTTGAACTTCGATAACTGAAAAAGTAGGTAAATTTGAAGTAAAACTTCTTTTCCTTGGGTTTCGAGTTACCGAGGTTCCGCTGAATCTTATTGGATGCGTCGGATCTTTGAAGTGATAGTAGTACTTCCGTAATCAGGCATGCGTACAGAATTTCGAAATGGGGCCCATTAATCACTCTTGCACAGGGTAGTCGTGTTGGGAGAAACAAAGAATGAATGAATAAATAAATAAATAAATAAGAATTGCGTATTTTAACTTAGAGGAAATGCCCATGTACCCCAACATTTCCTTTATAGGATTACAAAAAAATGCAAATTAAAATTACAGAAAAATTATGCATAAAATTGTTTAAAACCTACGGTTAAAATCGGCGACCTTCACGTTTCCTTAGCTTTCTAATTTCTACACTCAGTTCCATCCAGAAGTACCTACATCTGGAAAAATTGGCAATTTGCAGTGGTTGTCATTTGTTAAATTTGACGCTCCGTCACAGAATCAATTTTATTCTTTTTTAACAAACACTTTTATCAGTGTTATTCGACACGGAAGATCTAAGCGCACACACGCGAAGAAGTGTGCATACACATACAAATTTAGGCGCATGCGAAGGGTTACTTAATAAATGACGAGTCATGTCGTCACAATACAAACAAAAACTCGTCGTGGGTTTTCCCACTTACCACCATGAAAGATTAACAGTTTCTTATTGTGATTAATTTTGGTAAGTAATTCGAAATAGCGAAAAGTTAAATTGACATTAAATAATTTGAATTTACGACTAGAGAATTACTAATTGATGTGAAATTTTACGCTATTTGGAATCATATTCTTTTTATCAGGAAGAAGAATTATATAAACCCATATTTTCTCCCATCCTCTTCACTGCTTGCTCCTATTCCATAAGAGATAATCTAATAGGCTAAGAGTGTTTGTATATATACTCATTCTTTAAAACAAAATTTGTAATGGAAACTTTTATGTAAAGCGGTTTATTATCAGTGATCCACATAATCATGTAATAATGGATGAATATATTATAACCTAATCATGAAATAATGGGTCCAGGGAAGGCCATATAGCCCAGTTAATTTAGACGAAAAAAAGCCTGAACCAAAAAAAAAAAAAAAGAATTATACCAAGCGAAATATTTGTTTACACATTTATCTCAACGTTATAATTAAGGCATGAAAAGTCCGTTTTGAAATTGTTGTTACGTGTGTCGAAATATTGAAGGTGAAAGGTCACCCAAATCGGTTTTCCGCGAATAACTCACCTCCTATGCATCGTACATCTATGAAGCCAATATGAAAGTTATAGAAAACATAGTGATCTACAAGATTGGTTATATGTATTTTTTTCTCGTCAGGTTAACTCTTTTCGACATATAACGCGGAGAAGGAGGAAAAGGTCATGTGTTTATGGTTGATTGATTGATTGTTTGGCTTTTTTATGGCGCAAGAGCATCTGGGCTATACTGCGCCAAACATGGTAAAGTGTTTATGGGATAACGCTGTGTAAACTGCGGAGAAAGACGTGTACAACACTTCCTGCCTGCTGAAAGACTAGGGATTTGGAATGAACACCTTAATGTGGTAAAAAACAAACAAACAAACAAACCCATTGTTGCCGTACTTTCATGCATTTGGCTATTTCTTTTATGCCAGGTTCGCACATTTATACCTGCAAGATGTGATGGCATTAGAACAAATTATGGATCAACAAGCTTTTGTTAATTTTAAAAACGGATTTTTTGTAGTGAGATGCATGAATAAGTTTAATTGAGGAACCTCAACCGATATGGTAATTGAGGAAACACTGATGAAATCTATGAAGACAGAAGGAGGAGTTTCTCGGGATAGGAGTACGCAAGATAACGTTTTACGTAAATAGGTATATGGCATGCATGCTACGAACAGTATCTGCGATGAAATTGAAAAGTTTGCGATGTTTCTTTGGACACCGTGAACAAACACCTTGATTCAAAAGATTCACGAGTAACAAGAGATAATGCAGACGTTGATAAACTTGTTCAATGGTTCACACACCACAACCCTTTCCCAAATGTTAATCAGACAGTTGGAGATAACGAACTGTCACAAAGCGAATGAAATGGGCCACCAGTCAATGGAAAAAACAGTGGACTAAAGTTTGATAGTATTAAACAGAAGCGTTCATATAGAGTTCTTCTACTTTCTTCAGTTAGTAGTTCCATCAAGGTCCACGATTCCAAGGTGGCTATAGATCCTTTTATTACTCTTTCAAAGAATGTGTTTAAATAAAAACTTCGACAAACATCTCTCTGAATATTTACAGTACGAACTCAGCCCTTATTCTACAGTGTTGTTCGATAATGCCGACATTCGAAAAACTGTAAAATCAAAACTTTACAACTAATTGGAACTTATCAGTACTGAAATCGCTAATATCCTTACATATGTCGTGGATGGTGGATTTCTTTTACATCGTGTCGTGTGTTAAAAGGATGATACTTTCTCTAACATTTGCTAAAGATACCTTTAATATTTATAAAAACATTTCGGCTCAAATGTTGTTGTTGTCGGCGGCTATTCCCACAACATCAAAAATATAAAGGCAATGGAACAGCAGAGGCGAACCGTTGCTATTTCTGCTTCTTATGAGATTCGTTTCAATGAAAGTATAAATGTAACAATCAGCCAGCAGACATTTTTTCCAACCGATTTAATAAGAGCAAACTTATTGAAATGCTGATTCCACAATTAAATAATATCAACATCGCAATAAAACAAGCCCAGGATGGTGCTGATGTTTTCATCATCGAGACAGCTATGGAAGAATGAATATAAAAGACAACCGGTAGTATAGCCGTCATAGTTGGAAAAGATGTAGATCTCTTGGTACTCCAAATAGGGCGAACTCAATCGAGCCGAAACATTTTTTTTTTAAAAAACCTGGCAAGGGGAATGGTGAAACGCGAACATATTCATATCAAAGTTTTAACAACTATCCCAACTGCAGAAAGCACATTTTATTTTTACATTCCATGACCGGCCGTGACACAACTTCCGCCCTCTTTCATAAAGGAAAACTCCGAATTTTGAAAATATTCGAGAAACGCCACAATTTGCACTAATTAGCCCCAGCCTTTGAACAGGAGAATTGCTCTGCCAATACAGTGACTGAGAGCGAGATGCGTTTTCTTCTCGCGATGTGTGGTGCTCCACAATCAGAAAAATCTATTGATAATTATAGGTACTTAAGCTTTGCTAAATCAGAAAGGCTTAATAGGCCGGTGAAATTGTCATCTCCTCCACCTACAAGTGCAGCAGCTCAACAGCATCTCTACCGCGTCTATTACCAGGTTCAAACTTGATTAGGAAAGAATCTACAACATGAAGAATAGGGGTGGGTTTTAAATAACAACACTTCAGAGCCTATTATAACGTTATTGCCACCAGCGCCGGATAAACTTCTAAATACAATATTCTGCAATTGCCGAAGAGGTTGCAGCGCAAATTGTGGCTACAGAAAAGTAGATTTGCAATGCTCCATAGTTTGTAGTCATTGCCGTAGACAACCATGTCTCAATGCTCCTGAGACAATTGCACATCCGAAGGTGAATTTGATACTAACCACATTTTAACATCAAATGAAACTGATATTGACAATAACGACAATGACTCAGATAATGACTTGGACGACCGGAAATTGACCAAGATGCCAGTCCCTAATTTTTTTTGTTTTAATTGTATAATAATTAGTAATTTGTATAATTATTTTATTAATAATGCACATTTTTGTAACAAATCTGATTTATTCCGTTTACTTTGCATTGTTTAAAAGAGAATGAAAAAATACTATGTATTACTTTTACATAAAAAATATTATCTATAAGTAGATGTTTGCAAATAATAAATATTTTGGGGGTTTTATTTTTATTTACAATTCCATATTACTGATTTTATCATGTAATCAGTGTCATAAAGTGCAACACACGTCTTGCTCGGCGGTTTACACAGAGACAAATGCACTTTTCCACCTTCTCCGCGCTGTATCTCGAAAAGGGTTAACCTGACGGAAAAAGTACGTAAAATCATTTTTGTAGGTAATTTTGTTTTCTATAATTTTCATATTGGCTCCATCGACGTATGATGCATAGGAGGCGAGTTATTCTCGAAAAACCGATTTCGGTGACTTTAAATCTTTAACGTTTCGACACGCAACAACAATTTCAAAACGGACTTTTCATGCCTTAATTGTAATGTCGAGACAAATTTATATAAAAAAATATTTAGCTTGGTATAAATGTTTCTTGGTGTTGAATCCTTATTTGATTGGGCTACATATGATCAACGCAAACACACACACACAAAAAAGGATCATTTTGCGAATTACAATTTATTTATTTTACGTTATTCGTGTCATATTCTATGCATCTGCTTACATGTACTCTCAAATTTTGCGTATTTCCTTGAAAGTGCAATATTTTGTACTGTAAAAGAATCATGACATCATACTTGTTAAAACCCACGTTTAAAAACAATGCAGCGTTACTTCACTTCGAGAGTTAATCTCTACGAGAATTGTGACCACTGTAGCGTATTCAATATGGCCAAACGGGTTGCAATACGAGGCATTCAATTTTCCACGTCTCAACTGATGCATAACATTAAAATGATTGATTCGGGACGTGACATTTAGATTCCCGTCACAGACAGGAACTGACGTTTTGCTCATGTTTTTGTCTTGAATTGCGACATTTCACTTTTATTTTGCTGCTGATCTAATCGCAACCGCCGTTTTGCAAGATGTGACTCAAAAAGACCGGAACCAGCGTTAAGATGGCGCATCTGCAAGAGATTGATAAATATTGATAAAAATACTAGACTATTAAAAATTAAACAATTAGATATAAAAGAGTAGATTTGGTTTATACTAAGCATACCGACCCTAGCAAAGTTTGTAAAATGGAGAGTTCGTAAACGAGAATGGCATTAAAACAACAAAACTACAATTCTAATTACTAAGAAACTTTTAAATATCGTTGGCTCACACGCGTTTTGCCCTAGGCAAAACTATGACATTAACAGGATATAGGTCTTTCCTTCCATTATTGGCGCAGTATAGCCCAGATGCTCTTGCGCCATAAAAAATCCAAACAAACAAACAAACATCCTTCTATTATCGTCCCTTTTCTAAGGGGAGCTTAAGTTATGCCCGAATAGTGAATCGCTTTTAACTTATTCCTAATAATTAGAATCTGTACGGTATCCATTAATAATTTCCGCTAGCCTACTGAAATCCCAACATGCCTTCACCTGCCAAATTTAAAACACATACGTCAAATCTAGCTTTATCCCACATTATAGTTTCTCAAATGAGGCTACAGAAATAATATAAAACGTTACTTTTCTCCTTTCAACGTTCAATTAATGTGCTGCTCTTCGTAAATGTATGAAATAATACGAAATCAAATGCAAATTCCTCTTCAGTCTCTTTTACAATTTGGGAGATCAGAAGTTCGATCATTTTCGGAAAATTCCATACCCCCCATTTAAAGTTTTCGGCGCCCGACCGATAGAAAATAGTGAAACGAAAGGGAAGAAATGGAGTTCGCAAAAAAGAAAAAAGGGCAGTTTTAGTTCGTAAATCGGAGCGGACATTAACATTAGTTCTATGGGATATTTTTCGGGATCAAAGCATTAGTTGGTAAAAACGTGAAGTTCGTAAATTAGAGATACGTAAAAACGTGCGTGAAGTTCGTAAATTAGAGATTTGTGAAAACGCGAGGCTACTGTATTTATATATGTTTAGAGAATTAGAATAAACCAGAATGCTGATGTTATGGATTTCTGGGAAATTAAAATATTTGTAAAAGCGTTTCGAAACGAGAATGAGAAATATATAGAATTCACGCCACTTTGAACACGAAAGTGACTTCATTCAGATGTCATACTATTTACGAGAATAATGGTGTAATTAGGGGAGCGGCTAAGTGGGATCTAGCCCCGCAAAAATGTTTTACTGACAATTTCAAAAGTTTCCATCTATTCCCAGATCTTGTGAAACTACATCAGTGTCTCAATTTCAGCCCCACTTCCCACAAGCTGAGGTTTCTGGTTATATCCTTCGACAAGAGTAGGCCTACATGCAGTGGCACATTCACCAATAAACTAAGTGGCTGCAACTAATGGCGGCAGATTTTTAACAGCGAAAAATTTGCGAAAGCGCGGTGATGTAATGATGAGGTAAAATTTTTTTAGGCGAATGAATTATTAATGTCTCAGAAATGCGTTCTACCTACCAGATGCGGATATAGTTCATATGGCGCCCGATGCAAGCTCAAAATTTGGCGACCCCAGCAGGCCAAACATTAATTATTTTCAAAATGTTTCCTTTTGTAGCGCAGTTTTTTTTATTTCCAGGGCTCTCCTCAATAGGCTACTGAGTCTCATTACAAAAAATACAAATTATACAATAATTTTTGCCACCCACGTTTAAGTAGCTCAAACTAGAGCTTTTTTATATTTGGAGAAAAAGAGGCGCCGTCCTCATTTCTCCAAACTATCCCGTCCGTTTCTCCAAAAATAAAAAAGCTCTAGTTTGAGCTATATATACATGGGTGGCAAAAATTATTGTATAATAAATTCCCCCACGAAAAACTCACAAAAATCTCGCCCCGGAGGCTTTTCTGTGTTGACCATTATTTGGCAATTGTGTTATCCCTGTGAAGGGTAATAATATCTTACAAAAAATACAAATTGTTATTAAAATACGGAAACCCACGACAACAATAAAAGTTTCCTTATAACAAATGACATGTAACCAAATCACAAGTACTCTTTCTGACAAGCAAGTTAGACTGTAATCAGGATTTAATTTCGGGGGTTCAAAAATTTTTACAGCATGTATCGATACAATCACAGCATGCAAGGCCGTAGCCAAGTCCCATTAAAAATTAGTTTCCGGAGGAGGGAGGACCTGTTCCTAAGATCCACAATTTGGATACGGCCATGTGAGCAAAATATTAAATTTTTTAATATAAAAATTAAAACCTTGCATGAGTTTCAATAATCTGAAATGTCCTCTGTACAGCCAGACAAGTCATCCAATTTCATGTAGTTTTTGTGTTCCTAATTTCTTATTTGCAGTGCCATACTATATCATACGACGGGTACGTACACAGTATTCATTATTTATTAGCCTAAATTTATTTTTATCGGTTTCAGAAAACGTATGGAAGTGAATATAATTGAGTATTGTATTCAGAGGAAATATAAAACCTCAATTTGAGTTATTGAAGCTTATTTAAGAATAAGCACTTAGATAATCAAATCGCATTTGGCCTTGTCGGCATTTCGGGGTTGTTAGGCCAGTTTGCTGCCCCTCTTGGTCTGACACCTCGTGCAATGGCACCGATCGCACCGCCATTAATCTGTTACTGCTACCTACCGAAATATGGTACGATTTCTCCATCCGTCGTATTGCATATTAATCGTAATCATAATCCTACTATGGTAATCATAACCACAAGCCTACTATGGTAACCGTAATCATAATCCTACAATGGCAATTGTAATCGTATAAACTGATTGTAATCGTTCCCAAGTCTGTGATAGTCGGAGGCATAACTAGCAATTGGTATGCTCCTATGAAAGCCCTGTTCTCAAATAACAACTGTTATTTCAGATCACCGGTGATTAGGGATAGAAGTTACTTGAAGCAACAGTTAAAAATCACCGGTAACCGAGAAATCACTGTTCTAGGAACATATTCCTCCGTTTCCATCACACAGGAAACGCGCTGAGATAACGGGCTATCACAACATCCGGCATAGTTGTCTAGCTGACACAAGGGCTTAGGCACTAATTACCCATTTAATATCTGATATTACAAGAGGTTATATTATTATTATTATTATATTGGTATAGTTAACCAAATATTGGTTTAATAAATTAGTTTTTAATTGATTTATTTTTATTTAATTTACTTAAAGTTTAAATTCAGTTAATATGTGATTATATAGGTATTCCTACTTCAATAGCAACTAGCGAAATCAATCGCTATTTAGACGATAATTGAAAAAAAAAATTGCCGCGGAATCAAGACCCTTTGTCATGGTAGAGATCCCATTCTCTGATCTACCCAAATCTATCAGAGTTAGCGAAAAGGAAATTCAACTTTATGGCAACATGAGTGCCTTGCGAAAGAATTTTCTTAAAGGCTGGTAACATTTTAACCGATGGGAGAAATCGGTTGGAGCCTCTTCACGCCGAAAGATTATTGTTCCTAAATGCCAATTCATATTTAATGGAATAGATTTTTTATCCATGTATATTAATTAGTACAAGTATTAATATTTTTACATTACTGAGCTTTACACATGAAAAATTCTGAATACATACATGTGTATAACTACATCAGCTGAGAATACACATTTTGTATCATTATCCTGTTCGATATTATAAACTTTCAGAGTATGTTTACCAATTAATTTACAGCAGTGTCAATATTTTTTGCTGTATTTCATTACTTAGAATTAGTTTTTTAAACTTTCTTTGATTTTTAAAATCGTGTAATGTTTCAAATATCTAAAATTCAGTATTTTAAAGCCTTACTTTTTCTCATTATTTTTGTACTTCATATGTGTGTATTTTTTTCCAAAGGATTTGTTATTTTTATGGTGTTGGCAAAACGTTCTATTACGGATTGAGCGTTGAAATGTGTTGTCGTTAAGTTCCTCAATTCCCAAAACCTGTGAAGCAACGCATACGTTCCAGTCACCGGTGATTGGAACCTGTTACGTGATTGGAACAGGAACGTTGGAACAGGTTATTCAAAAATAACAGTTTGGTCCATCACTACAAGCTTCTCGACCTTCAAACTACGTTTTCAGTAAGCGTTGCTTCAGCAGAACGTAATTTTCTTACCATTGAAGAGCCTTCAAACTTGGCTTCAAACGCCGATAACAGAAGAGAAACGTTTAATTCACACCCACAGAAACATTCATTTTGATGTAAATATTATTTAATTAATTTAAGAATTTATTTTATTAAGAATTAATGCAGTTGACTAACCTTCGTGGTACAGTTGCCAAGCAGAAACAAGAGAAATTGCGTCACAAATGAAACCATTTCATACAAACCTTTTTTTAATAGTTTTAACGATAGGTTATTGACCTGTATGTATCAATATATATTTGTGCAGTTGTGTGTACAAATAAGGAAAAAGTGGCAAAAAAGTAAAAATGGAAAAGAACATCAAAGTTCATCAAAAGTTTGGAGTTGTTTCCTGACGTCACAGGATGTTCGGTCATACATATTTTTCCGTGTGAGGGAGGACCGCACATTCATGGACGTGTTGGCCATCCATTGACATAGTTCAAACCTATGTGTAAGATGTGTTAAATAAATAATTCCGTGGTAAAAATCAGGAAACATTCCCTTCCTATTAAATGTACACCTATTATAAAAATACTATATGTTCCTAATTAGTGATATAGCTTGCACCAGCTATAACACTAATTAGAAGCATACAGCGCTATAGCATCAGCTATAGCGCCATATGCTGTTAATAAGTGCTATAGCCGGTGCCGGATCACTGAGTTTATGCACTTTCGATTATTCGGAAATTTCGCTCAACCGACGCAGGCTCGCTCCTAATTGGTTCCGACAATAAAGGCTCACCTCTATTTTGTGTGTGTTTTTGAGGCGTAAGGATAGCGAAGGTAATATTGCGCCGGGAATTACAGTTTTCCGAGGAATCCGAACTTCTGCAGCCAGGGAAATTTTTCCTTTGTGACAAAAGGAGACGATAAATTATTATTATTATTATTAAGTTAATAATAATGTGCCAAATTGCTTAACTTGGATAAATGCACCTATCATTACGCTTATCATTGCTTAATAACCCGTCAGTTTCTTTGCGAAACATATGATTGTCCAATGGCCGTGAAATCAGTATAGGGATGCAAAACACAAAAAAGGAGAGAACTAATTCAAACAAACGTAACAAATTTAATTAGGACTAATTACTACTCTACAAATTCTATGCAGTTATATAAATGGCGAAAGTTTCCACATGGAAAGAAACATAAATGTCTAGCTGATATTCTTGCTATGGTGCTGTGATTTATCAATACAGGTTGTTATCAAATCAACGGCTCAGCAACAATATCTATCTAAATTGCAATATGACAATACAATAAATTACACCAATACTGAGAACGTATGCCAGATATTAAATTAAAACAATGCAAGAAATACTGCACAAGCAAGCATGGGGAAAAATGGGAAAATAGATTAAGTGTGATAACCTAATTTTCAAATTAAACCTAAATAATGGTACACCTCGTACAAATGGGAATAAATGGATATTGACTCACGTGCGACTGTTATGATGGGGTGTTGCAGTCACGTGACCGTTGTTTTGTTGCAGGTGCATTACGCTGTGGCTCGTCGTGCACTTCAAAGTCCAATTTCTGATGAGAAAACATTTACGGGGCTGCGGGGATGTTGCTGCTCCACTCCTGTCGGGTTTGGTGTGTTTATGGAAAACGTCAGGCTCTGCTGATGATAAACAGCTGGGATGCTGCTGCGTCAGTTCAGTAGGACTCGGCGTATTTTACGGACAAACGTCAAGCTCTGCAGGTGCGGGAAAACAACGATGAACAGCTGGCATGGTGCTGCGTCGGTTCAGTAGGACTAGGTGTATTTTATGGACAAACGTCAGGATTTGCTGATGCGAAAATCAACGATGAATAATTATAGTCCGCCGGAATTCTTCTCTCTAGTGTGGTGGAGAATGTAACTCTACGCAGCTGATGCGTATGATTTTGTAGCTCGTGTGCGAATCCAGAATTTTTGGAGCTTTAATAAAAACTTTCCAAGTGGAGCCCGTGCGATACTTTCAAGTAGGAAGGTTGTGAGTCTTCCCACCTGCAACTTTGCTTGCCCTCAAGGCTCTGACAGAACTCCAAGTTCAACGTTAAGTTGAGACGTCCTTTTCCGTACGCTGCTCCCGCTCTTCTCTTCTATTTTCTTCTCTTTCCATCCTCAGTATGACCTGCATGTCAATCACATTAAATTACACAATCCACTCACAGGATTATTCGTTTTGCCAGTACATTTGCCTGTTGCTATCTATACAAACCATACTGCTGATCTCTGATAGGTTTCCTTTCGCGGGGCGGTCTACTGTTTTTGAGTTTAACTACGCCCTGAGTTTACGATAGTAGAATTGACAAACAAGCCCCTAATCAAAGTTGACATTTTATGGGATTTTCACTGTTTATTTTAGCCTGGCTCTGGCGCCTAAACCCATAAAGTGTAATGTTAAAGCGCAATATAGAACTTAATCGCTTTTAGCAAGCGCGATTATTGAGCTCCCCGGGTTCAACGAGGAAAAATGACAAGATTTTTTAAACACACTATGTAGAAAATTCTAAACAGCATTAAAAAAATCTATTAGTTTTTTTTTTACTTACGTTTATATGATAGAACAAACTTCTCAGGACTTGAAGCGGAAGAATCTCTGTGAACTCTTATTTCTTATTACAATAAATAGTGTAGCTGAAATGTTAATCCGCGAGCAGGTGCGCGGGGTGCTTGGCACCCCATCTAATTATATAGCATTATTTCATTAAAAACGTCCAATTTTACAGGGAACAATAAGTGGGATTTTCTCTTTGTGACCCTATCCCAGGGATCTTCAACCTTTTTCAGTCCAAGGGCCAATTTTGCTTATTCTTGTAGGCCCGCGGGCCGCACTACTGTATCAGCAATATTAGGACTGAACAAAAGCGGCTCGAGGCCCCCCCCCCCCAGCTGGATCAGCCTTTACTGATACTTTCTCCTTAGGTCTAAATTGGTTTTGCGTGCCCACCTCAAATTTTTTTTTAGATCTCTGGTACGTCTCTGGTACTAAATATATATATTACAATGTAAAATATGTATGGACGCAAAAAAACATTTACAATACTTTTAGCTAATATGTAAAGCGAAATCAAACCTTTTAGCGAGATTTTTGGCACTGCTTATTTTTAACAATCCTGTCAATATTAAGTTTTATTTTTGATATTGCAATCCTAAGAATGCTTACAAGGTGGACGTCAGTTATTCTGGTCCTAACTTTTCATTTTATCAACTTAAGTTTTGGAAATAGCTGTTTATATACGCATTGGCGTACGCAGGGTGGGGGTCGAGTTGATAGAGGTTGTAATTCGCACTGCAACGAAATTTTGCGTGTATACATATGAACGTATGGAGTTGTAGTTCTGTAACCTCCCTTTATGAACTTCCTACGTCAGCCTATGCGCAGATATAAGTGCTCCAGAACATCTTCAGAGCATTCAGTCAGATGGTTCGGAAGATGTTCTTATCAGCATATTAAAATAGAATTTGACGAGTCCTAAGTTGAATTTATTTAAAGGAAATTATACCTGAAAAAGTAGCAAATTTAGGGGAAAAATGTAATTTTTTTTATTTACATGTTAAAAAATAAAGCAAATCTTCAGCTTTCTGAGGACGGTTTTGTCATTCCGTTGCAATAAGGTCATCATATTGGAAAATGCTTTTGAATGTAGTTACGTCACAGTTTTAGATGTGTAAATGATACACTTTAATTTCGTTTTTCTCAAAACCAGTTTTTGAGAAATTTTGCATTACGCAAAACATCCATTGCGATGCAATTTTTTAGTTTTGAAGTTTGAAATTTTAAATTCTATAATGGATTTAGCGAACGACGGAATATAACAATCATTTTCGTTGGTCCCAAGCTTCTTGTTTTATACAAGTCTATGGAATCCGTTATACGGATGTATACGGTTATACACGGTACTACACGTATATATAATTGGACATTTTATAGCAGAAAGATCTTGCGGGAGGAATTTCACTGAACGTATATTTTTTTTATTCATGTTATTCGTCGCAGACACTGGCGCACGCAGAAGGGGTGTTAATGGGGGGTTGTAACCTCAATTGCAATGAAATTTTGTGTAGGGTCTATTTAACATAGTAATGAGAGTTGTAGCTATATAACCTCCATTGAGTCTATTAGTCTTGACATTGAGTCTATATGACCGGGACCTACTATATTTTTTTATGTTCTATTCATTATTATTTCTTATTGTAGGGAAGAAGATAAACCGTGTTCCTACCTGGACGGAGCTTTGCCTGCAGGTGTCAGTTCTCGATGCAAGCAGAAATTTGCATACAAAAGGCTATTGGCTTTGCACCCCAACAACAAGAAGACATATACAGACGCCTTTCGTTTTCCATCTTGTTGCGTTTGCTACGTCACGAAGCCTTTTGTACTTTCCAGGACACGCATGGAGAAGAAAGAGGAGGATAGTGAGTCACCAGAACAATGACTACGAATCTAGAAATCATTTTGAAAATTGAATAATTTTGCGTTAGTTTGAAGGTGTAGCTGTTAATGTACAGTTGCGGAAATTAGCTTTATGTATATGACTGGCATTTAAGGTGGAATTATCGCGTACTGTTTCAGACTTGATAGGCCAGGACAGAAAGTTCGATGGAAAATTTTGATTTGGAATTCGTATATGATGGGTTTGCCTATGTCTTGTAAATAAATACGAATATAATTGAAACGCATTTGAGTTTTTCTTGGGGGTTTGATCCATAGCTGTCATATGGGGGAGCAAGGGTCTGGATCCCCCCCTAGCTGTTTAAAAATTTGATTTGCCCGATTCTGCTATGCATTTATTTTCAAAAGTTTTACAGTCACATTTTAAAATAAGGTACTTTTTAGCTTATTACTAATTGTCAAGCAGGATACCAATCAGTTTTGTGTCATTTTAGTATCTTGTACATTCACTAAAATGTTTGACAGCCTTGAGAAGGAGGTAATAATTTTTCTCAGCCCCCCCCTAGAAGTATTTATATGGGCGCCACTGGTTTGATCAGGATGTGGAATATACATGATCCTAACTAATGGTGGATCCAGAAATCTTTTAAGGGGGAGCGATTTGTTTCCGATTCCTATTTTTAGCCAAGTATCCGATGTTTTTCATTTCATTTTCCATGACGTACTCTCGGCTCAAGGGGCCCTGCGGTGGCGCAGTGTGGTAACGCGTTCTCCTATTGCGCGGCTAATCCGGGTTCGACTCCCAGCAGTGCAAAAAGAACGCTTACTCAGAGATCTCATAAAAGATCGCACTGCTCACTGTAGTCCGGGGTTTGGTTCCCCAGGCCTTAAGAGGTTCGGATTCCTCGGAAAACTGTAGGTCCCGGCGCAGCATGACCACTGTAGTCTTTGAGCCGTAAAACCAAAAAGACAACGAAACGAAATGAATCTCGGCTCAAGGGAGGGGGCGATAGCCCCATCGCTCCCCTTGGATCCGCCAGTGATTCCAACACGCAAACATTACCAAAATACTATCGAAGAAAATTAAAAAACGAAATATAAACGAGAAGAATTTAAAAAATCACATGGACAAAAGGAAGAGCAAATTTATCTCTAGAAATTCAAAGATCAACAGAAAGAGGCTAATTTCTAGTGATTTCATGAACAGTGACATTTTACTTGCAGAAAATAATTAGATCAAGACTTATGTTGTTAGAATAAGTATACGTTTCTTAGACCGAGTTCACACATGCAACAGAACACCGTATCGTAACACCGTCGCGTAACGGGATGCATCATAACATTCCGTCCACGATTTCGGCACCAGCGTGGAAAAAATCGTAACTGTTTTCATAAATCATCGTAAATGTTTCGGGCAGCATTACTGAGCTATACTACGATTGTAAACGTTGTAATTTAGCTCAGTGGGCAGCATAGACTCAAGCTTGTCGCCATATTGGATTTGCGAAAAAAATGTACCAGAAAACTTACGATTTTTTCACGCTGGTGCCGAAATCATGGACGAAATGTTATGATGCGGCCCGTGCAATCTGCCTGACCCCGCCACATCCGTGCAACCGGACATCCTTCCAGGCTCGTGCAACCTCTCAGGCCTCCCACTTATGCAGAAACCTTGTTTTCCCCTTACTCTCATTTCCTTAATACGAGCGGTGCCGGACCTTTTTGACCACATCTCGTAAGTGATGTTTATCATATACTCTTATTTTCGATGCGTTACATTTTCTGCCCCATAAACTAACCAATGAGTAAAATTCTAGTTCCGACGAAATCGCGTTTAAATATTTATTGCAAGTGTGTGCTAACATAGGTAAAGGTGAGCGCATGTAAGAGTTATTATCATTTAAGTATACAGTACACTTCCGTGTTTCAGTACACAGTTGACCAGTAAATAATCTAAAAAATGTCCTCAGGTAAAAATGATCAAAATTGTACTTCCGTTTCTTTAGCATGGTCTCGCCAGTATGATGGTTACGTCTTTCGCAATTTTCAGAGAGTTGTTTTCGTTTTTCTTAATGTGTCCGTTAGTTCTGAAACGTAAGTTGTGTGTAAGTGATTAATATATTCGTTTTTTTCTTATACAACAAATAAGGTTAATTTATTCCTTGTACAAAACGGTTTAAATACTTATGTTAAGTACTCTTGATTTTTTTAGAGGACAGTCAAGACGCGTTGGAGTTCAAAAATTATAGTCGGTGGGGGGCTTAAATACTTTTATGACCGATCGTGTGACATGGCGTTCAATCAGCAGTTCCCAACGGGTGGTCCGCAAAAGACTTCCAAGTGGTCCGTGAGACTGGTCATTATTTAAAAAAGAATACTTACAAAAATTATCATTATTAAATATAAAAATGAAATTGATTGCATATTTGTAGTATTTTACAATCTGACGGAACTTCAGAAAACGGTTCGTATTAAAAGTAATTCGTCTTAAGCGTGTTCGTCTTAACGAGGTTTGACTGCATTATCATTAGATTTTTTTTATGTTTATTATTTCTTTCTTTTTTTTCCAAAGGAAGAATTTACGAACACATCCCCCCCCCAAAAAAATAAACCCCCGGCTCGTTTTATTATAAATGTCTTACAGTCAACTCATGAGAATTTTTCAAAGTGGTCCGCGGGTACAATTGAAATAAAAAAGTGGTCCGTAGCTTAAATCAAGTTGGGAACCACTGCGTTAAATAAAACAATATATCTTGCTTGTCCAAGAAGGGCTTGTGCTCCCCTATATCTCTGGGGCAGTATGTATGTGTGTGTGTGCACATAGAGAAGCAAACCTGCTTAAACTATGGTGGACGTGGTTCCAACACCTCTCCAAAGTAAATTTAGTCATTGATATTGCTGTGTTGAGAATCAACGTTCTTACGAGGTTTAGGTTTTATGTAAACATTGCTGGATGTTCTTTGTGTCTTCCTTGAAATGTACGAAGCGTTGATCCAGTGAACTACCAGCTGGTAGATGGGATCCTGATGGGATTTTGATGTGATGAAATGTATGCATGCATGGCCTCCAAAGCTAATGTCCCTGCTTCCTTGGACATGATTTGTGGCGTCACCATCAAAGCTGGAATACAATTGCAACACTCCGTAATAGAATACAAAAGAAGCCCATAAATTTTATTAAGGGAGGATGTTCTTAACGTGAAAATTCATTATTTTCGTTCCTGACAAAATTCAGGATTTTACATCACCATTTTATGTATTCAGAGAAAGAGTACATGAAACAAAGATGACAAACATCACGCTTTTGGCCCTAAATAACTTTGGCCTGGTTAAAGTTTCACCCAGGATTGGTCCTGCTGTGGCTTAATGTTAACGAGTCACATAGCGTACCGCTAACCCTGGTTCGATTCCTAACAATGGGAAACACCCCCTTTATCCATTATCCGCTTAGCTGTTTATTGTAGTCCAAGGATTGGTTTCCTAGGCCCCAAGAGGTCTATATTCTTCAGAAAAATGTCCCTTTTCCTAAGTTGCCGTAGTAATGATTTGTTTAACGTATCATTAGCATGGGCTTGACTTCAATGATATCGGAGAATATGTGCTGTTTTACGCGCCGTGGTCTGGGCTTTGTTCCCTTGACAAGAGAGGTTCGGATCCTTGGGTTTCGAACCCAAGGATAGACTCAGGTATAGATTCCGAAGCAGCACGATCTTTGTTGTTCTAACACTGAAAAACACAATTAACCCAGATTTGGGTGATGTCTAAACGGCGACTTAACAGTTACGGATTCAAGGAAGCGTGATTTTGGCAATTACTATTATAACCACTATTCGTCACATGATTAATACGCGAGACGGGGCGCCGGTTAGAGGAACGCGAGAACGCGCGCGGGGTGATTTGCACCCCATCTGATTATATAGCATTATTTCATAAAAAATGTCCAATTTTACGGGGAACAGTAACTGGAATTTTCACTTTGTCACCCTACCCCAAAAGATTGTGACTTTGAAGGCAACAGGAAAGAGTTTGGCCAGTTTCAGAAGCAAGGGCGGACTGTTCTTTTCCACAAATTGTAAATTGTGGGGTGTCCCCGTGCGCGTGCTCGCGGGTTAAATAATAGAAAATACGTGTGTCTCACTTTTCAGAAGTATGTGAAACAAAAGATTATCAACGAAATATCAAACATTATAGATTATAATATAATGTTAAGGTATTTTATTTTTTTAAAAATAAATTAGCCTTGTTTCGGGATAATTTAGGCTGCTTTTTGATTTTACCAGATCGTTAGAGATTTCTAAAAAAATAAATAAATAAATAAAACTTTTATACTATCAATCTATCCCTCACTGTATCTCTAGCTATGGAGTACACACTACACGTTCCGTTTTCTGGCATTCTTTCCGGTCCTTCGCGCACTGGAAAGTTTTATTTTGTGCGCGATATGTTATCTCACAAACGGGAGATGATACAGCCTACTCCCGATAGGGTGGTTTGGTTTTATGGCATCCATCAGAGTCTGTACGACGAAATATCCGACGTTAAGTTTGTGGAAGGCCTGCCCTCGGATTTCAAAGACTATCCAGGGGCTTAGCACGCTTTTCGCGATTGACGATTTAATGAGCGAATGTGGAAACGATAAGCGAGTCATCCATCTCTTTACGAGGGATGGTCATCATCTGAACCTGTCTGTCATCTTTATAAGCCAAAACTCTTACCACAAGGGGAAGGAAATGAGGGAGATTTCCTTGAATGCTCAAACTATCTCATTCTGTTTAAAAATCGCAGGCACTTGAATCAAATTAGTCAACTGGGAAGACAACTGTATTCGAATCATCTCAAGTTTTTCCAGGAGATGCGCCAGGACTCCATGAAAAATCCTTATTCTTATTTAATGATAGACTTGGATCCTCAGACTCCCGTCTGGGAAGTAATATATTGCCGTATTAGATACAGGTCGTGTTTCAGAGGCGATCCTAGCGGAGCTAACTTAGCGATGCTAAATTATAGTCTAGCTAAATAGTATACCAGACAGCAGCAACAGTCTCCCATTATCCTTTTCTTTCTCTAGGGGTGGGGGAGGTGAATTAAAAAACGACAGTCGTTGGATCGTCACGTGTATTCGATGAGATGACTTTGTCGAAAGCAGACATACAGCAGCTGCGTCTCATCTGTCTCTGTCAAAAAAAAAAGTCTAGAAAAGAATTGTTGAAAAAATTACCCACCTCTGGCATCAAAGCCATGTGCGAGTGTGTTTTAAACACTCTGAGAAGAAACGTCCCACTCTCTTCAAAGCAAAAGAAAAAATTGTGAGATTACAGACACGTGTTGCGAAAAATCGTCTAGAAAAAGGTTCTCCTGTATAAGAAACGAAGAATTATCGTCCAGAAAGGCGGGTTCTTTGGTGTTTTGATACTTGCATCCCTGAGCGTCCTCACTAGCTTGTTCGTCAGGTAACCATATAGTTTGCCAAAAGGATGATACTCGTCCCTGAGGAACGATACGCTAGGCACACGGTGTCAGACGATTAACTCTCCGAACTGGATCGTGAACTGAAAAATATTCTGCTCAGTAAGGAATCGGACGACGTTAAATTGAAGCATTATTTACAAGTCCTTTAGAAAAAAAAAGCAAAAGGTTAAAAGCAGACATCTTCATCTTTAACCCTTCAGAAGCAACGGTCTCACCTGCCTCTTCTCCTCATCCTACTCCGTCAGAAGGAAAAGCCTTCTCACCAATCGTCAAAGATTAAAATCCTTTTCCCGAAGAACTCCTTCTAAACAGTTTACCTAAATCGCTTCGCCGAGCTGCCTACAACCTCGTAGATTTTCATAAGATACATCCACGGACTGTGTCTTGGACCTCTGATAGTGAACTAATGGTTAAGCAGAGCATCGTTCCAAAGTCGAGCATCATCGAATTGATCGATACTACAGTTAATAACTGAGAACACTGAGAAACATTAAAAGTATTTATAGTGGGGGGGGGCTGAGAAAAATTATTACCTCCTTCTCAAAGCTGTCGATTTTAGTGAATATACAAGATACCAAAAGGCTACAAAAATAATTGATACTGCTTGACAATTAGTAATAAGCTAAAAAGTACCTTATTTTAAAATGTGACGGTGAATTTTTTTAAAGTAAATGCACATCAGAATCAGGGAAATCAAATTTTTGAACGGCTAAGGGGGGACCCGAGCCCCTCCCTGCCCCCCATATGGGCGTCCATGCCTGAAACTGACAAAGTACTCCACGTTCTCCCGCCGACGGCGCTTTTTCAATACCGTGCCCACGGGATAATTCTCCATCGGTTTGATCTTTTGCAACTCGGCCGGGTAGAACATTCCGGCAATGTCTTCGTCCAACAAGTCTCTTATCTTGAACACCGGCGGGGTCCTCGATAGGCGTTCGGAAACTGTAAACACCTCCTCCGTCCAGTTTTTTCTCGTAACCTTTCTCAAACAACGTTTTCTTTTTCGAAATCCGTACCGTTTCACCAACCTCGAACTTATGCACGGGGTCGAAGATGAACGCGTGATCGCCGTATAAATTAAGCCACACTTCTCTGTGATTGTCGAGGGTCACGTTCGTGGGGGGTCATTCGAATCGATCTGTGGAAAATTTCGATGTAACTGTGCAACAGACTGTCCAGAACATCTATGTACTTGTGGGTGTTGAGCGCCATAAAATATTTTCGCATCTTAGATTTGAATGTCCTATTGAAGCGTTTCACCACCGAAGCCTTGGTTTCGGTCTTGGTGGTGAAAAAATGTACGTTCATCATTTCAGGAATTTCTGAAAGCCGGAAAATATAAATTCCTTTCCCTAATCTGTTTGAAGCGACGAAGGAACGAGCCCTTGCTCGAAAAAAAAATCTGAAACGCGTTTACTATCTCAGAACCGGCCTTTCTCTTTTCACGGGGACGACACACGCGTGCTTTGAAAAGATATCGATACACGTCAACAGATATCTAAAACCGTCGTTGTGTTTCGATAGGCTCGACAGATCAGCTAAATTCGCCTGCCACTTTTCATCGATCCCTCCCACGACGACTGGAGTCGTTTTGAATTTTCGACGAAGCGGCTTGTGCAACGTGTACGAACACTGGGATTGAAGCCAGTCCTGAATTTTCGCTCTTGGAACTTTTTTTCCCACAGCACGGTATAAGGCATCGATACTTCTGAAAGACCCGGGATGCTCCGGAATCTGGTACGTCGGAGCCAATTGTTCCTTCATTGCAACAATCAATAGCGTCGACAGACAGAGTCTTGTTGAAACTCATCTACCCGCCACGACACTATATTCCCATATGACGAATAAACCCAATGCATACCATAATTTAAGGAAAAATTAGCAAACCTAAGAGGATCATCATTCACACGAAATTACTGTCAGAACAAAAGCGAGCCGAAGGAATAAATAAAATTAAATACCCCTTCACTCCATAAACGGAAATTCCAGCCAAGAGTTATTCCTTCTCCTACCAAAGGTCAAAGCACCCAGTACGCCTTTCTTTCCAAATTTTCACATCCGTCAATAGAGGCCAAAGGTCAAACACGCTATGGAAGCAGCAAACTTCTCCATGTTCCTTATCATCTCCAGGGACAAAGATCGCGATAGAGTGAACAACTTTCCCTCCGAACCACTCAGCACCACTATGCTTTTCGCGGTATTGACCATAGGTCATAACCCTCTCTGGAAACTAAAGATTTTTGAATTCTGTAATTAAACCGATTAAAAACTATTAGACGCGCTCTCCAGCCAACCGTCTTTTAATAACAACAATTAAAACATTATGGTATTAGCCAATTTTCTTTTATTAACGAATAAATGGCTAATAAACTCTGCCTGCATAATTAACTGTATCAGTAATTACAACAACCCGTATTTTATGCTGTAGCGAATAATAAATAACCACCGCTTTTAAGAACAAAGTATTTAGCTATCATGTACCCGCTTAAATCCTTATCAGTAGCCAGCTGCCCTTATAAATATTTTCATACATCTCCATCGCGTAGACAACTTAGGTCACCGCTTTTTTATATCAATTAATTAATAATTATTTATTATCAGTGAATAAAAACAACAGCTTTTTAATAACAAAGATTAAATTAATATCCCCTTAAAAATTTCCTGATCAGTAATGATATCTCTTATAAAATATTATTAATACACTGCCTTCGCGTAGACATCACAAACGCAGCTTTTTAATATCCAGTAATATCACATGACCTCAAAAAACCCTTATCAGTAAAAAAACCTTATCAGAAAAAAAACCCTTATCTGAAAAAGAAAACCTTATCTCTCCTTCCATCTTTCCACCCCCCCGTGACGTCACTTCCGGTGCCCAAGACCTGCCATAACTACTGTTGTGTTTTGAAACATTACTCTGTAGCGGCACACTTTCCGTCAGGGGATGGCAACACCTACGAACTAGAACCAAAACTGACGCTAAGTTCACGGCAAAGTAAGTGATTAGAGAGAGACTTCCTCGTAACTTCGACGCCTTTGCATGCGTATGTTCTTCACGATTGTACAAGCTTACGTTAATCTCGGAATCCATATTATCGTACGTATGTAATTAAAGTTCAGTTTATTCGGGCCATAATGTTTTGATATTCCGTTTGTGAACCGGCCAATTTTATCGTACACCCACGAAAACGCGATAAGTGATGACTCTCGGACTTTACCGCAACTTTGGATAAAATGCCGAAAGAAGAAGTGCCAGGCAGCTCGACTCCACAGGAGCCACAAATTGCTAGAGTTAGTGTAAAAGTTCCACCTTTCTGGAAGCCAGACCCACGTGTATGGTTTCTACAGTTGAAAGCGCAGTTTCAGAATAACAGCATTTCTGCGGACTAGACGAAATACGACATGGTTGTGAGTTCAATTGACACCGACGTGTTAAGCCAAATCTCGGACATTTTAATCAATCCCGCAGCAGAAGGAAAATACGAGGAAATTAAAAATAGACTTATCACAGCATTCGCGAATAGCTAAACAAACGATTTCTCATTGTGATCAGATCCGACTTTCTATCACAATAACCGCACCAAGCCGCGTACGAATTACGCGCACCACTCACGCGCACGACTTTTACGATCAGTAGCGTTTCTTTTCGTAATAACCGCGCGATCAACAGCCGCTGTTACAGTCAAACAAGTAAGTCCTCCACAGGTTTGAGGCAACCCCGACTCACAGCGCAGCAAAGCCTCCAACTAGGAGCAGCAAAGCCTCCAACTAGGAGCAGCAAAGCCTCCAACTAGGAGCAGCAAAGCCTCCAACTAGGAGCAGCAAAGCCTCCAACTAGGAGCAACGAAACTAAACTTTGTCACGTTGTTATACGTTTTGTGCGATAACTAGCCCTCTACTGAGGCCTCAAAATCTTTTTCAACAAGCAACAACCAAGCTGATCACAGAGCGTTTCATTTGGAAAGATACCAATAAAGACTGTCAGGCTTGGACTCGCGCATGCCTAGCATGCCAACGCTCCAAAGTCCATCGGCACACACGAGCAGCCCTAGGCGAGTTTAAGGTACCCAATCAAAAATTCAAACACATAAACATTGATATTGTTGGACCCCTACCACCATGTCATGGTTATCGTTATTTATTAACTGCAATAGATCGATTTACCAGGTGGATAGAGACCACACCCTTGGAGGATCAGTCCGCGGACACTGTCAGCAAAGTACTAATTGGATCATGGTTCTCTCGGTTTGGCATACCGGCAAAGATAACAACAGACCAGGGTCGCCAATTCGAGAGCGAATTACTTCATTCTTTGGGAAAATCCCTTGGCTTTCAAAAACATCACACATCAGCTTATCACCCACAGGCAAACGGTCTCATCGAGCGACAGCATCTTACACTCAAAACCGCTCTGAAAAGCCATCTTCAAAAATCAACTTCATGGGCTCTCCCATTCGTACTTCTTGGACTTCGTTCCGTCGTTAAAGAAGACTTGGGGTGTTCATCTGCTCAACTAGTATATGGTTCAGCACTGCACTTGCCGGGTGAATTTTACAATGATTCCGAGAAGACACAACAACACGATTTCTTAAAACAACTTCAAAATTTTGTCAAAGCATTAATACCAACCCCAACAACAACACACGGGACAAAAAACTTTTTGTACCCATGGATCTGAAAACGTGTACACACGTCTTTGTGCAAGACAACGCGACACACACAAACTTGCAGCCAAGTTACCACGGACCATATGCAGTCAAACGACGCACTGAGAAGATTTTTGATATCGAAATCAACGGAACTGTCAAGAGAATCTCCATTGATCGAATCAAACCAGCTTTTATGCTTGAACCAGAGGTGACAACAGCTCATGGCAGCAATGCAGTAAAGGACACCAATGAAGCAAACACCACAGAGACCTCAATGCCAACAGGGATCACGAGATCGGGTCGGCGAGTTCATTTTCCCACTAGATATGTCACTATATGTTCAATTTAAACGTTGTCGCTGGGAGGGGAGTGTGTAGTGGCACACTTTCCGTCTAGGGATGGCAACACCTACGAACTAGAACCAAAACTTTTCCAATTCCAGAACCAAAACTGACGCTAAGTTCGCGGCAAAGTAAGTGATTAGAGAGAGACTTCCTCGTAACGTCCACGCCTTTGCATGCGTATGTTCTTCACGATTGTACAAGCTTACGTTAATCTCGGAATCCATATTATCGTACGTATGTAATTAAAGTTCAGTTTATTCGGAACATAATGTTTTGATATTCTGTTTGTGAACCGGCCAATTTTATCGTACTCCCACGAAACCGCGATAACTCCTTTAATATCTCAGTTTTCAAAAATATAAAATATTGAAATTAAACCATTATAACATGTAGCAATTGTTTTACTATTCATAATACCCTAACATTACAAAATAACTAATATAAGTTTAAAATATAAATATAATTAACGGGTTTAATGATTCAAAGTATAACAGAAAATTTATACTGTTGTGCCGCTGGATGTTGGTGGCGGTAGAGAGGAGTAAAAGGGTGGGGGCGGAAAAACACCTAGAAGCGGTTTTGAATACAGTAGCGCAGCCATTAAAAATTTATGGGGGAGCTCAAGCGTCTTTGAAGATAATTTTGTGATGGGGCCTATGAAAAAATGTGTTTTAATATCCAATTTGGGAGGGGCTTGGGCCCCGGAGTCCCTCCATCTCCTACGCTACGGGTTAAATAAGTTTTACAACATATACCTGTAATTATAATATTGAATACAGAATTAATCATTGATTATTATGAAATTCATTTTATAACGTTTTTATTAGTACTGGATTATTAAAAAGCGTCTTATGCTTTGCTTACATCAAGTTAATAATTTTTTTTAAAATTTATTCTTAGAACAAGATTTCGTTCAATTGTAAATATGTGCTGCCATCTATTGACTTACTATGTAGTTAGAAAAATGATACTCTTTAAGATGTCGCAAAGCTTATCGCCTGAATTAAAATTTTATAGAAATCGCGAAGTCTTCAAGGTAAAGACAGAGCCGCCGCTAATAATAACGGGCCCTGGTATCGATTTTTTAACGGGTCCTCTAATAATAACAACGCATTTATCATCGTGGGCCCCCTAGAAGCTCTGAGTCCGGGTAAAAAATATCAGCTTCGCGGGTCCCTAAAAGCTCCTAGCCCCGGTACTGCGGTACTCGTATCCCCCCCCGTAAATGGCGGCCCGGGATAGAGGAATAGTAAAGCGTTGATATACCGCCCCGTAATCTAAGGCTTGATTCTGTAGCATGATCGGCTGTATGACTTGACTTCAAATCCTCTGTTGAACTGTATGTTCTCTAGGTAAGGAGGGCCAACTCACAGGAGCCCTGGTCCCCTCCTTGCCCCTAAATTAATGAATAATAATAAAAAAAATGAAGATAACAGTCGAGGGTGAAAAATATAACATACAAAATATACAGTGACATCTGCGTATAACGATATTTACTGCGACCATGGCAAATTTTCTGTGGTATGTACTA
>QLNU02014176.1:31505004-31548471 GCA_006491805.2 Dysdera silvatica | reverse complement strand
GTTCGCGGCAAAGTAAGTGATGAAAGAGAGACTTCCTCGTAACTTCGATGCGTTTGCACGCGTATGTTCTTCACGATTGTACAAGCTTATGTTAATCTCGGAATCCATATTATCGTATGTATGTAATTAAAATTCAGTTATTCGGGAAATAACGTTTTGATACTCTGTTTGTGAACCGGCCAATTTTATCGTATACCCACGAAAACGCGATAACTCCTTCAATATCTCAGTTTTCAAAAATATAAAATGTTGAAATTAAACAATTATAACATGTAGCAATTGTTTTACTATTCACAATACGCTAACATTATACAATAACTAATGTGAGTCTAAGACATAAATATATTTAAAGGGTTTAATGATTGAAAGTATAATAGAACATTTACATTGTTGTGCCGCTGGATGTTGGTGGCGGTAGAGAGGAGTAAAAGGGTGGGGGCGGAAAAACACCTAGAAGCGGTTTTGAATACAGTAGCGCAGCCATTAAAAATTTATGGGGGAGCTCAAGCGTCTTTGAAGATAATTTTGTGATGGGGCCTATGAAAAAATGTGTTTTAATATCCAATTTGGGAGGGGCTTGGGCCCCGGAGTCCCTCCATCTCCTACGCTACGGGTTAAATAAGTTTTACAACATATACCTGTAATTATAATATTGAATACAGAATTAATCATTGATTATTATGAAATTCATTTTATAACGTTTTTATTAGTACTGGATTATTAAAAAGCGTCTTATGCTTTGCTTACATCAAGTTAATAATTTTTTTTAAAATTTATTCTTAGAACAAGATTTCGTTCAATTGTAAATATGTGCTGCCATCTATTGACTTACTATGTAGTTAGAAAAATGATACTCTTTAAGATGTCGCAAAGCTTATCGCCTGAATTAAAATTTTATAGAAATCGCGAAGTCTTCAAGGTAAAGACAGAGCCGCCGCTAATAATAACGGGCCCTGGTATCGATTTTTTAACGGGTCCTCTAATAATAACAACGCATTTATCATCGTGGGCCCCCTAGAAGCTCTGAGTCCGGGTAAAAAATATCAGCTTCGCGGGTCCCTAAAAGCTCCTAGCCCCGGTACTGCGGTACTCGTATCCCCCCGTAAATGGCGGCCCGGGGTAGAGAAATAGTAAAGCGCTAATATACCGCCCCGTAATCTAAGGTTTGATTCTGTAGCATGATCGGCTGTCTGACTTGACTTCAAATCCTCTGTTGAACTGTATGTTCTCTAGGTAAGGAGGGCCAACTCACAGGAGCCCTGGTCCCCTCCTTGCCCCTAAATTAATGAATAATAATAAAAAAAATGAAGATAACAGTCGAGGGTGAAAAATATAACATACAAAATATACAGTGACATCTGCGTATAACGATATTTACTGCGACCATGGCAAATTTTCTGTGGTATGTACTAATGCTTTTCAAACGTATTTATAACGATAATTTGTTTTTAGTGAACTTGCATATAACAATAATTTGTTTCCAGTGAACTTGCATTTAACGATAATTTGTTTTCAGTGAACTTACTTATAACGATAATTTGTTTTCAGCGAACTTGCATATAACGATAAATTGTTTCTTGTGAACTTGCATATAACGATTATTTGTTTAGAATTGAACTTGCATATAACGATCATTTGTTTCCTGTGAACTTGCATATAACGATCATTTGTTTCCTGTGAACTTGCATATAACGATAATTTGTTTTCAGCGAACTTGCATATAACGATAATTTGTTTCCAGTGAACTTGCATATAACGATAATTTGTTTCCAGTGAACTTGCATATAACGATAATTCTGTACTTTTAAAACTACAGCGTCTTTTCCGTAAATACGTCTCACTAAACCGAAATGCGCCCCTAGTGCTTAGAAGATTTAATAGCTGCTACTGAAATAGTGTCAATCCCAGGGCGTCTAGACCCGGTGGGTGTTGAAGGTAGGGAAAGGGGGAGTAAATCACCTCATAAGAGAAAATTCATGACATCATAACCACAGTGAGTTTTTGGATGTTGTTTCTTGGCACTTTTTTCACCGAAAATTGAATTTCCGGATAATCCGTTTTTGTTCTTTTTTTTGTAATTCCGAAAGTTTGCTTATCCGAATAGAATCCGTCCAAGTCATTTCGATTAATCGAGGTTCTATTACTGTCAATTTGTGTGAGCTAACCATTGCTAAGCTGTTCTGAGCCGAACAACGTCAAGCGCACAAAGGCACGTTCATGAAAAGGAATTTTTTCAAAGTCTCAAAAACGTAACAAAAGATTTACTTAATTTGCATCAATAGTTGTGATAATAAAATGAACTTCTGTAATTTGGTAGTTGAAAGCTTCAACGCGAATGCGATTACAGCATTCATTTGACATAACATATAATATATTAATAATAATAAAAAAAATTTCGACTCCTTGCACACAGTATAGTTGTGTTGTTTGTTACTATGAAGCAACGGTAGATTCTGATTTTTTTTCGGGGGATGGGGGAAGGGGCGTAAAACTTGAAATCCATTGTAAGCCAATAACATTCCCAGAGGCTTATAATAAGTGTAAATTTAGTGCTCTTGGTAGGTGACGGCGTCCTCTGATCCCCCCACCCTGGCTCCGCCCTTACCATGCCACATTATGCAAATGAAGAAAGGAATAAAATGAATAAAAGATGACCGAAAAAAGGAAATTTACGAGAAACGAAATCGTGGTGAGAAAATTTAAGAGCATAAAATACTGCCAGTGTCTATGAACGTAACATTAATAACTAGAAGTATGTGTGTAATATATATGCCCCAGTTCGTAAAGAAGGGTAACACCGTGTTGTCTATATATTTGACCGGTAGACTGTGTGTGTGTGTATGCGTGTGTGTGTGTGTTTGTGATGGATAGTGGCTTTCTACATTCCCGGATTCTGAGATATGTAATTGTAAATTTAATTACAGTCAGTTTGAAAGCATTTCCATGCATATTGTATTAGGAGATCCGTGACCTATCATATGCCTCCCCCCACCACAAAAAAATTAATACGTACACTATATTCAGGGATAGATTAAGGTTCCATGGGACCCTAAATAATTTTTTAGGGCCCCCCTAGTAGTATAAATTAAGTCTGTGTAATCGTAGTAGGACCCGCATATAACGGAGATCCTGGGACCAACGGAAATGCTCGCTAAATCCGTCCTCTAATTTAAAATTTCAAACTGAAAATAATATCGGTACGTGTAATATTTTTGTATAGCATATACACACAATAATATTTAGTTCTTAATTTGTTTAAAAATTAAGGAAGATGTCATACTACTACTTGAATTTAAATTTAATAAAAGAAAATACATCAAGAAATTTCGGTTAGTAAATTTTTCCAAAATATATCTAATCTAAGCCTCATTTGAAGATGCTAAAAAAATCCCGAAATATAATTGTTTGTATTGGAGTATTTATATTCACTTGACAATCCTGTAGCCAAGCCGGGCCAGTGGGGCATGGCCCCATTTGCCCCATCGAGCTAGCTGTTTATATATGTAAAACAATCCCAGGATACCCTGTGCTCCATATGCCCTTTGCCCTGACCCAGTTGCCCTTTGCCTTTACTCAATTGCCCCTGCATCCTGTGCAGGCCTGCCACTTGACCTTTGTCTTAAAATACTTCGCTCATTAAATACACAGTCATTTAATACACAGTCATTTAATACACAGTGTAATCTATTGCTTCACTTAAGAAAGCGTTCATTGTGAACTGTTTACTATGTTTATTTATACAAATCGAATACTACGCAGATTGAATTATAAAAAAATTTTATCAATATTTTTTTAGGAATTGGTAATATTAACACCGATGTCATGGCGTGGTTAGATGGTGAAACGTTCGTAAAGAAATGATTTCGTCGGTGGTGCTGTCACGACCCCCTACCTCTACAATCGGGCGAACGCTCTCTTACCGTGAGCTAAAGCCAAACGAAAATCAGCCCTACGAACATGCCTGAAGCCGGTTATTTCGCATACTGAGGGTAGTACATGGACTGCTTTTTAAACCAAATTGCGAAGAGATCGGTATTAAATTCATCGTAAAGCCCGTTGCGGCAGATATATTTATACATATAGAACACTACGCGGATTCCGGCGTAGCATGACCATTGTGGCTCTTGAGCCGTAAAAACCACAAAACAAACAAACAAACACTTCGCAGATTAAATTAGAAACAGTTTTTATTTATCTTTTTAGGAGTAGTATTAGTAACGCCGATGTTACTATCACTATGCCTAAAAAACGTTGATAAAAAATTGTTTCTAATTTAATCTATGTAGTGTTTGTTTGTTTTATGATTTTACGGCTCAAGAACTACAATGGCCATGCTGTGCCAGAATCTGAGCAGTGTTCGATTTGTATAAATATATTTCCTGCAAAGGGCTTTTCGATTAATTTAATACCGATCTTTGCGCAATATGGATTAAAAAGAAATCTATGCACATCCTTATTCCGCGAAAATAACCGGTTTCGAAAAATACGTTTACGTTCGTAGGGTCTTGATCGTTTGGTCGTATGTAGCTCAATTGGTAAGAGCACTTGCCCGGATTGTAGAAGGTCGTGGGGTCGTGCCTCACCGGAGGCAGAATTTTTTTTCTGTTACGAACGTTTCACCATCTAACCATGCCATAACATCGGCGTTACTATTACTACGCCTAAAAAACATTGATAAAAATTGTTTCTAATTTTATTTACTATGTGTCTTGAAAAAGCTGAGAGTTATTTAAAAATTCTTCGATCTTAAATGCCGGAAGGTTTGTTTCATCGTGTTAAAAAGAAATTCTATATCATTTCCACAAACGATGTGATAATTTTAAGCTTTTCTTTATATTACGCAAGTTACAAAATTTATATTAAAAATATTTTTCCTTGTTAATTCTTCAGCAAGATTATTAATTAGTCATAATTAATGTTATCTATTTCATCTTTTTTTCTGCGCATAATTCAGATAAAAATCCTAATTATATCTGGCCTGAGGACTTTCTTAGGTAATTTTTTGCTCATCGTAATGTTGTAGAAAACGGCAGTAATTAAAATGTCACCGCAACAAAAAATATGCAACCAAATCACAAGTACTTTGATAAGTAGTGCTTGTCTCATGATAAGTTTGAGAGTCAAAAATTAAATTTTTTTGACTGGAAAATTAGATTTTAAATGCGTTTTAATAATTTGGAATTTAGTGTTAGTCCTCTGAATAATTAATTTTTTTAAAATTAAGTTTACAAATTTTAATGTAATTCCAACTTTTTTAGCTTTTCAATTGCAGTTTTATAATGAAGTTTTTATGGAAAGAGGCTTTTTTACATTTTCATATTAATTTAATTAAATGCAAATAGCAGAGGAAGAAGTATTCTCAGCACATACAAAATATTAATTTGATTTATTGAAGCATATTTAATAATAAGTGGTTAAATGATCAGATTGTATGTGGACGTGGTATTAGGGCATTTGGTACCCTCCCTTGGGGCGCAGTTCTCTGTGCAACGGAGTCGCTTGCACCGCTAAATCCGTCTCATAAGTAGGGCCTAAACGCCAAATCGTAACTTCTATAAAGCAGAAGATCTTCAGATGGTGTAATAAACGATAATACAACTATGGATATGAAAATACATTTGACACTCAATAATTTTAAACTCAAGTGAAAGGAGTTCTCGTTTCAAGTTATTAGTGTTCATAGGGAAAGAGAATTATTTCGAGTTACTGAGAAATTCGTGTTATTAAGATTCAAGTTATCAGGATTCCACTGAATATAAATACAGTCCCGCGAATGAGTATAACGAACATGAAGGGATCAACGCACTTGATCGTTACATCTAAGTCATCGTTAAAACCGGGTTACCATGACAACAATAGAAAAGCGAAAACGAATATCATCATACAGGGAGGGCAAGAGAGAGAGAGAGGTTATGTGGTACTAAAGAGTCCCAATAACTATAGCGACTTGATTAGTCCATCATTGAAATTAAAGGTTTTAGCGTAGACCTAGAGTGATATGTGCCCGCAGTAATATGTAACCCCCTCCTCAATAATTTGAAAAAAAAAAATAATTTTATATATATTGTAATTTAAATAGTCCTATATATAAGATGCGCTTATACCATTCCAGTAATTTTGGGAATTCAATGTTGCTGGATTTTAGTGTTTTTCCCTAAAAATTTTCAATGTAAAATTTATGTTAAAAAATGTATTCAGTTATTAAATTTATTAGTCCGATTTCGTTGTTATGAATGAGTCGATCACATAAACCATTTTGAACATTAGTTAAATATTTCAAATGTGCTGTTTTATGCAGGGCCATAGCGAGGACTGGCTATGGCCCTGTGGTGGGGCTATGGGGCTGAGCCCCAGTTCAGAAAAAAAATACTTTTTTTAAATAAATAAATTAATGTAGGATTTAGTTTAAAATATTTTGTTTCGTATGAAATTGTATAGAACAATAAAAGTTGTTCTTTGACGTTAAAAATATATTCAGAATAGATTTCTACGGTAGGTCTTGTGTACATTATTTTTTTTAAGACGTTTGAATATTCATCTACTCTACAATAAGGATAAGGGAAATGATAAATTTTAGTATACCTCTAGAAATTTTCAACGCAAAATTTACGCTGGGAAATTTATTCATTAATGTTAAATATATTAGTCTGCTTAGATATTTAGTGATATTAAATATATAGTAGTCTGGATAATCCGAACTAATTGGGACCGAGACCTGTTCGGATTAATCGAAATCTTTGCTATAGAATTTACTGCAAGCTATAATTGTTTTATATGTGTGTGTTTTGGTATGTGAGCATAAGAGAAAACAGACGTCGGAAAATTTACCTTTCATTAATTTGGGAAATTTCAATTTGTTGACAGCACACACCGTACGCTGTTTGTTTACGTCTGGTCGATTAGCTGCCGTTGAAACAAAAATCCATCCGTCTGGAAAAAAGTTCGGATTAACCGGATTTTCGAATTAGTGTGATTCGGATTAACGAAACTGTATTGCAATAATAAAATATATCATAAAACGTTCACGCATTTCAAGGCCCCCCCTGTAGCTTTCTAAGCCCCCCTTTAACAAGCGTCTAGCTACGGCCCTGGCTATTTCTAAAGTGAAATCAGCGACAATGGACGATTTAAGGTAAACAATTCATGATGCTTGGTATGCAATCACAGGTGATGATTGTCAGCAGTCATTGGATTCCTGCCTCGTAAAGTCCAAGCAGTTATCACAGCCAAGGGCGGTTGGACAAAGTCCTAGCAAGAAAACTGCCACGTTTTTTGTCTTGATATTTAAAATTTCCATATTTTTGTCTCGAGTAGTGTGTACATTTCCTTTTTTATTAGCATTAAAATTTCATGCATTTTTGAAACTACAGAAAGGTTATGTAGCCAAAACATTGCAAATTAATAAAAAAAATATTTTCTTTGTACAGTATATGGTTGTTTAAATATCTAATTTTTTTTTAATCACTTAATCTTTTTTTTAAAAATTTTGCTTGAAGTGTATTCACTATGAATACATTAATGTCTAAGAGAAAGTTCTTTTCTTTGTCTGACCGCTAATTTCGAAGAAGTGTATCAATTGCTGTGCGTAATTCACACCACGTGTTGCATCACTTTAAAATTGTAATAGAAATAAACAAGGCGAATGTATGTCTCATTAATATGTTTAATTACTGCCTCAATTTTATCTTCAATGTAAAAAGTATTCACATCACCACCTTGAAGGCTTGTGTTCAAAGTGTTGAACTACGCAACAGTATCTGCTAAGTGGGCTATTCTACACAACCACGAAAAATTGTTAATTCCGCTTCTCATCAACCCGGTTTCTAGTTTTTGCTATATTAATGGTCTCATGGACCCCCTGTGGTCCGCGAACGACCAGCTGGGAGCCACTATTATATAACATATATTTTACGTATTTTTGCGTCACATTTATGAAAAAAATTCTTGTGGTTCTAAACCAACCAGGAATCTTTGTAAAAAAGAAGAAAATTTATTTTTTTGACTTGACTTCCGCAAATTAAAGATGAAATTTATTTGCTCTTCATAGAGTTTTCTCAAAAGTGTGTGTGTATATATATATATGTGTATATATGAAAAAGAAAAAAGTTTTCCTCCTTACTCTTGGCTGAAACAGGCTTTGGGACGGGCGCCGTATTCACAAACTCTTTTTTACATCACTTAATGTATATATATATATATATATATATATATATATATATATATATCATCATCATCATATTCAACCATTATCTATCCACTGCTGGATGAAGGTCTCTCCAAATGCTTTCCACACAAGTCTATCCTGAGCAATTCGCTTCCACGTCACCCCAACCTGTTTTCTTATTTCATCCACCCATCTAGTTTGAGGACGTTTTCTAGGTCTTCGGTGGTCTCTTGGAATCCAGTTCAGAATTTCTGTTGTCCATCGTTGATCAGTTCTTCTTGCAATATGCCCAGCCCATCGCCATTTCAGCCCTTTTACTTTAACAATGATGTCCTCTACTCTAGTTTGCTCTCTCACCCAAGTGTTTCTTTTTCGATCTCTCCTAGTTATTCCAAGCATGCACCTCTCCATGCTCCTTTGCGTTGTCTGTAACTTTCGTATTGCTCCAACTGTTAGACTCCATGTCTCTGATCCATAAGAGAGGACTGGCAATACACACACACACACACACACACACTATATATATATAAAATGGGTTTTCGTCTCGCATCTTTTGATTGCAATTAAACAAATATTGTATTTCCGGGTTCTTTTTATAATCGGGCTTAATTGTATGCCAGAATTTAGGGACCAAAATTAAGATTAAAACAAAGCTTGAATAAATATTAACAGGTCCCTGCATGGCTCGAAATCGCTGGGACCTTGTCCCGGGCCATGTTGGCATTCATTAACGATAGTTATGTATATACTACGTATGAAGTAAGATTTAAAGAAGCATGATGTTTCAGAAGTTCACTGCTCCCCTTGTCAGGTGAAGGCAGGGTGAAGAAAAAATGAAAATCCTAAACAACTTCATTATTTTCTTATTTTGTTTTTAATTGAGAAAGGGAGAAATCGCTCTCGAAACGCTGTGTTTCTTTAAATCGCGTGGCAGTATTTAAATAACAGCTTTAGGGATTTCTTGGTGAGACTGTAAATCGTTAATGCAATATTTAAGAAGTTAGGAAAAAATGTAGAGTGCAAAAGAATTTGGAAGTTAAGAAATGTCAAGAGTTTTCATATTGATGCACATATTTTTTGCCATAAAATTTATTTTTTTCGACGAATGTAATATTTTTTGCTAAGACTGTTTTTTTTTTAATTTTTCATCCCCCCTTCGGAATGAAGAAAACAATTTTTAAAGCTCAACGATTTTTAGCTGTTTTTCCCTCAGTTTTCAGTTTTTGTCCGGAGTTATAAAAACGTGTTAAGAAATAAATAACTTCATCATTCATTTTTATATAGAAATATGTCTTCTTAAATTTTGACAAAAAAATCTGACTTTTTTTGTGTATATTTAATAAGATTTGCATTCCAACTAAGAACTGAATACGAAAAAACAAACAAAACAAGCGAAGAACTAAACAAATAAGAGTAACCAATTTGCTGAATGCATAGACAACGAAGCTTAAACAGTGTACTCATAAATTCTAAGAACATACTTTAAATATACAAGACCTCACGCAACTAACAATAAAAAAATAATAGTTTGAAAAATAAAGCAATAAAAAATAAGGAAAAAAGCTTTTATGACTTGGAAGTTCTGGACGGCTTTCGCCGATACCGAAGATTAAAATATTTCTTCCATTTTCTAAAAGTAACATCGATAAATTGATTTCCTTTTTTCCCCAAAACCACACTTTCTAAAAGTTTTTAATCCTAATAGGATAAGAAGCCTAGCACTTTCTCAGATAAATAGACAGTAAACAGGGAAGTAAGTGGGATGGGTGGCTGCCGGAGGCGGTGCTGTAATCCCAATGGTACTTGCACAGAAAATCGCCTCGGACAGCCTCAGCAAATAACCAGAAAGGCAAGAGAGAGAGGGTAGGGGAGAGTATTTGAAATGCTCTAAGCGTGCCAGTTTAAGATCCTTAATTATGAAAAACTGGGTGACTTTTTAAGAAGAAACTTCTCCAGCCATGACGCCAGCTATCAAAAAACTCGATTGAACCTTTTTCTATAACTATTATAAAATGTATTTTATTCTAAACGTGGAGTTTAAATATAAATGTGTATGTGTGGAACGACAAAACTTTAAAATAAATCTCATATTTGATTTTTTTGAGGTTAGTTGGTAAAGTAAACATATTTTTATATGATTTACCATTTCCTTTAATGCGCATAACTTTTTATCTATCGCTTACTATGAGGAGCAAGTACAAAGCAAGTACCGCTATTGAAAATTTTTTTGTTCGCATACTTCGCGATATCTGAGTAGTACATGACCGGTCATTTCTGCTGAAGCTTGGTAGATGTGATTACGTGGTTTATGTTGGTAATCATACTTTAGCACGTTTACTTATGTACTTTAGTAAGTTTTCGATGGAAATAGAACTAACGGCCATTCGAGAAATGATATTTTATAAAGGGCCATTTCATCGCGTTTATACTCAAGATTTTATTCTGCCTGCCTGAGGCCTTTGTACATTTTTCTACCAATATCTAGCAACGTTACACTTTAAGTGAAAAAAAGAGGACTTTGGCAATAAATAAATGCTTTTTTTAACCTTAAAAAATATATTTTGAATTTTGTTTTTACTATAAATTAATCGTCGTGCCATTACAAATTGGTCTGGGTGTCATATGTTTCATGAACACCATAGATTCCAGAGTTCAACCTGAGTAAGTTTTTTTCACATTTTGCGAAAGGATATTATATTTTGTGAAAAAATTTAATCCTATTTTCGCTAAAAAGCAAAAGCACTGAAAATTAAAAATTTCTACAATTTTATGTCGGCGGCCGCCATACGACGATCTTGAAGACCTTTTGTTGCGTCATGAACGGATGAATCGAAATGTTTAATTTTGAAAATTTCTACAAATTGTGGTGTGTAGCAAAGCCAATCAGAATTGTACAATTATGTGGCCGATTGTATATTTTTGTACAAAATAAAAAATGTTACTTGTAGTCATAGGCGTCATCAGAATTATATGCAAAGGGGGGAATCCAGGAAAAATTCGAATTGAATAATGTCATTGGACTATAGTTTCTGTGGATTCAGTTTATATTCCCCCCCACTTTTTTCAATATGCCACGGGGTTGCAAGCACACCCTTTCCACCTCCCTTGGGGCGCTCATGCTTGTAGTTCTAAATTTTAATTATGTTATTTTGTTTAACGTTCTCCTAAAGTACAACATTTTCAAAATTATCGCAAGTATTTACAGTAGAAAAAGAGAACTAAAAGAAATTTAAAAATGCTAAAATTTTATTTCAACGTTTTAGCTAAAATGATAAAGGAAAAAAATATTCATCTTAAACCCTACTAGGTTCTTTTAATAGAAACTGCAAAGCTAATCACAAAATAAGTTTGATCCCCTACCCCTCCACCGACAAATTTTTTAGGCGTTCAACGTTTTCATTAAATATATTTTAAATGTACTTCAAATATGCTATAAATAATCTTTGTCAACGTGATTTTCTCCTTGGGCATTAGAAAAGTTATTTACCTAAGTTTCTGTATAATTTTTTATTGTTTTCTTTTGGAGCTGGCATATCAGGGTCCTGCTTACTGTGTTAGCAACTCTTGGTGAAATAGATTTCAGCTGCTCTCAAAAATGTTTTCTCATTTCGGCTGCTCTCAAAAATGTTTTCTCATTTCGGCTGCTCTCAAAAATGTTTTCTCATTTCAGATGCTCTCAAAAACGTTTTCTCATTTCAGCTGCTCTCAAAAACGTTTTCTCATTTCAGCTGCTCTCAAAAATGTTTTACATAACATAATACAACGATAAAAAGATTTACCAGGGTTTAGCATTACAAAATAAAGTCCTTCATTGGTACAAGCGCCAAAGGTAAAGATGAAGAAGAGATAATAAAGCTAATTCAAAAATAGGAATAACAATCAATAATTTAATGAATCACTAATCACTATAATTTATAATTATTATAATTATAACGAATTAATGGAAAATCAACTCAGTGAATTTAGCTACTTTTATTACACTATTACAACTTTCAAAGCAATTTTTTACCCTTTTCCGCAGCTAAATAATCAATCAAATGAGAGCATTCTAAAAAAAAAGACGTGTTATTTTCAATTGAAATAAGAGTTAAAGTGTTGTGATGGGAGCCAGCCACAGTAGGTCATAAGTATATTTTGATAAGTTTCAATTTAGAGAATGAACGTTTTGATTAATCTAGGGTAATAGGCATCTTCAGCAAAATTCTGGGAGCGATCACAACGTTTGGCAAAGAATAATGTAAACCGTTTTCAAGTAAGTACTTAATAATGATCGATGGTGAAAAATTGAGATGAAAAGAGAGAAATTAAGAAAGATTATAAAGAGAATTATAAAGTTTAAAACAAATTACACACAAACGCAGTTTAATTTGAGCAGGAGAGACATTTTACAATTGTTTCGGTGGAAAATCAAGCGTCCACCATCGTCAGAAAATTCGTCCAAACTGATTTGTTGCCACTAAATCAAAAACGAAAAAGTGAAAAAGGCGAAACAGATAACATAACAAAAAGCCTGATTTGTGTCGCCATCTATTGTGCAGAATGCTAAGTAAAAGGAAAAGGAACAATTATTGTTGGAAGAAGAAATTATGTTGATTGAAAGAGAGGTTTGTAACAAGAGGGGGGAAAAATTGTTCTCAACCGGCTCGTTGACTATTGTACAGGAATTACTGAAGATATGAAAGGCCTCGAAAAAATTGAGATCTGAGGGTGAACGGACTTTTTCAATTATTTTTGCATCGGCAAAACAGAAACGATGGCCATGTTTCCATGAGTGTTTTGCAATGGCCGATTTTTCAAAATCTTGTTTGTGAACGTACGATTGGTGCTCTTTGAGTCTGAAACGCAGGGCTCTACGTGTTTGGCCAACGTAGGACAAACACATATGCCCTTTTCGTTTTGATTTGGTGAAATCAGTTTGGATGAATTTTCTGACGATGGTGGACGCTTGATTTTCCACCGAAACAATTGTAAAATGTTTCTCCTGCTCAAGTTAAACTGCGTTTGTGTGTAATTTGTTTTAAATATTATTTTTGCGCAGTGTATCGCTCATATTTCTCTCAAGAATTATAACGATTATAAAGATTAATTATAAAGATTGTAAAGATTATAAAGACTAATTATAAAGATTATAAAGATTAATTATAAAGATTATAAAGATTAATTATAAAGATTATTGAGAAATATTATTAAGAAAGATTATTGAGAAAGATTATTAAGAAAGATTATTGAGAAAGATTATTAAGAAAGATTATTGAGAAAGATTATTAAGAAAGATTATGAAAGAGAATTTAAGAAAGATCGATGGTGAAGTGTTTCCGGAATTGATCAAATAAAAACTTTCAGCTACGTGTACGTCTAATCCGTCCAAATCTTCTAAAGAAATGTCCAACCGCTTACAGCAGTTCAACATTTCATCGTCTTCCCATCTTTCTAATACTGGAACATTAAAAAGTAATCCAAACGTCATGCTAAAGTTTTGGCATGTTAAATTTATTTTGAGCACCATATAGAAGCTGCATGTGAATTATGTGATATGACGTAACACGCGAAAGATCAGTTGACCAAATACTTTCTGTCGGAAGTGTATAAGGGCCGCTGAAAATATATTTCTTAGGAATTGCATTACACGTTTCTAACGGCCCTGGGTGGCCGCCCAGCTCGCCCCCCACAAAGCATGACCCTGCGGCATATAGTAGTCTCTGTTTAGAGGTAGCGTAATTCTGCGGATTTTTAGAGGTGTGTTTTTTCCCAAGAAGTTAAAAGTACTTCTGCTTAAAATATTATCAACCATAAGCGTAACTTGGGAGTTTAAACGGGGGGGGGGATTTGAGTATAGTAAAAAGCCCCAAGACCGGGGGGCATAAATATAATTTTGCCTATGCTCTAAAAAAATTGGAAGGGCACGTGTCCCTCCCCCCCCAAAAAAATTACGCCCATGCTTGCATCATCCTTCTTATATAAACTTGGGGCACATTCTGGGGTGGTAAGCTCCTTTCGCCATCTTGAAAAAAATAGTTGGTTTTAAGACTGCCAGCACCTTGTAAATCACCAATGGTCATTTACAACTCGCTATTTTGCTTCAACTGAATGATTTGAGATGTAGATTGTATTTCTCATTTTCCTTCAAAGGATTATTCTGGATGACGTTGTGCTGTCTAATTGAATCGCGTTTTTCTGTTGTGGTTTGAAGGATATCATGCTTCATATTTTCTGTGTTATCCAAGCATCAACTTTTTACTGGTTTGTGCATTGTTATGAAAAATTACGTTTGCATGGCTCTGAGCTTTTCAGTTGTAAACAGTATAGAAGAGGGATAGAATAGAAGTGTGTTCAATTGTCGGATCAGAAGGGTCATGGGATATTATTATCGTGAAATGGTAGCAATAATACTGATTGCGAAAAAAAAGGTCCAAAACTTGAGGGGGGGCAGAAATTTATTTTTACCCTTGCTAAAAAAACAAACAAACTAGGGGGACGTCCCCACTTCCCCAAATTTCTTCTATGCTATCAACTACCTACTTATACCACTGAGCCAGTTTTGTGTTTATTCCGTTCAATTACTTTTTGCGTAGTGCGACACAATGGTAAAGAATAGTCAGTATTTCAAAAGCACAAATTATAAATGTGTCAAGTTTATTTCCATTGTCGAAAAAAGAAACGATCTCTTTCAGTTCAATTACTTTTTTTAGATTTCTATTCGTAAGCACGATTCATTTCTAAGGGATTTAAAATTTCCTTTGTACCCTAAGAAACGAGGTGGTGTTGGGGATTTTTAAATTAAATTTGATTTTCAGATCAAATGCTCTTAATTCGAAATTTTGATTAGTCGCTTAAACTTGACAAAGGAATATGTTTAATATTCACAGGATACAGGGTGCGGCAAAAAGAACTTTCTGATTTGGGAAGCTAATAAAAAGCAAACAATGTGAAATATATAAAAAAATTGCTTCAATTGCTGTACACATAATGCAGTCTGAAATTAATGAGTTTTAAAAAACACATTCAAGTGGAGTATTTTATTGGCAATACATTGTTTAAACTTTTTTTCTTTAGTTGTTCATGGCCTTGTGGGCTATTTTAGGCAGAATGGCAGCAACTTCCTGGGTGATCGCTTCTTTGAGGGCTTCCAAAGGTGGAGGACGATGTTGGTATACCTGTGCTTTGAGCTGGCCCAGAGAAAAAATCCATTGGAGCCAAATCTGGAGAACGCGGTGGCCATCCAATGTCAAAACGCAAGGAGACAACATGCCTAGGATACGTTTCTCTCAGAATTCCGAGTCTTGTTGAAACCGTACATTGTCTTCTCCATGTCCTCTCCATCCAAAGATCGTCCAATTTATCTGGAATGGGATCACGTCAAGAGCCAACGGGAGGTCCGGGGGGGGGGGGAGGGGGGCAGCAAGGGCTGCATCCTGGGGTCCCGCGCTTACCAGGCCTTTGCAGTGAGGGCCCGCCCTGAACAAATATCGATGCCATTCTCAGAAGGGCGATGGGGGTCAGTCGAAGTGAATCTGGGGGCTCTCGGCACCTTTGATTACGTCGACCAAATGTGAAGCATAGGCGAAAAGGCACGCTGCGTCTTTTATAAGCGAACTGCCATTTCAGATGAAATCCTCGATACAAAGCATCTTGGCTCTCCAGAGAAGTCATAGCGTGAACTGAAAACGGCATGCACGCAGCTGTGTAACGACAAAACTCTTCACTAACTCTACCCCCTACTCTACTCCTACTGCTGTGCTTTACTCTACTCCAGGGTAATTCTCAAATTTGGGAGTTTTTTCTACCACACCCTGTATTTTGCATTTTCTTGCTTCAAGTAATTAATAAAAAGATTTTTCTAGTTTTTGTCCAAACATTAAATTTTCAATTTTAACTACAGTTTTCAGACTTTGGTATTTGTCCCTGTCACAGTTAGTATAGATTCTTAAACATCAACAAAATTATTTACAGTTCATTAGTTTCATATAAAACAAGAGTATCTATCTTGAAATAAAAATTATTAAAACTTCATGCGAAATTACCGAAAACTAGTGAATTTTCGGAACTGCTTCTAAGAATCTTCTCAATCCCTTTTTCCTATGCGTCATTTTTTACCATATCTTGGAATGTTATCACCCCCAGGCCTTCCTTGCCTTTCATAAAAGGCTCAAGTTAACTAACAAATCTCTTAACAAACCCTTCCGCTTTGCCACGGTAAAATTCAACAAAAACCCTCTAAAATTTCGTTTTATTACTCAAGTAAGCAATTCGTATGGATCCTCTGCTGCAAAAGCATTATTTCATTTATTAAAAAAAGTTGAAGACCAAATTAGAAGCCAAGAAAAAACCTGGTTCATAAATGATAATAATTCAATAATTAAATATCTGCAAGATAACCAGTTATGTAGCAGCGAATGCTATGGCTTTGAAAATCTATTCAATTCCATTGACATTTTATGATGTTCCGAAATTATTTTTCACTACTTTGAAAAAACAGAATTTCGTTGGGCTGGAAGTATCCTACTGCAAAAACCTTCGCTCCTTTTGCCTCAAAAAAAACATCATAAAAATGTTTAGCAGGCTTTATCAACAAACCCACGGAATTCTCACAGGGGCCAGTTACTCAAGTATTCTGGCAAACTTATACCTTCATTTTTACCATAAAGCTTACCTTCAATAACAAGTCACATTCAGATACATTGATGACCTCATAACACTCAATGGCACTAAGAATCTTGACAGCTACCCGCCAAACCTAAAACTAATTAAAATCAATACTGACAACAAGAGTGGTGTTTTCCTAGATTTAAATATCAGCATCAACGACAACTCTCTTACTGAAATTGACTTGTATGATAAAAGGCAAGACTTCAGATTTAAAGTGAATTTCCTCACAAACTGGGACTCCAACATACCAAAAAAGTCCATAGAAATATTATCTGTTCACAATGTTCTCGCATCAACAGGGTATGTAGTAACAATACCTTAAATTAAAAAACTTCCAGGCACTCATGTCAAAATGCGTTTATAATAATTTTCCACATTAAATATGAATCTGGTTCATAAATTTGTTAAAAAACTTTCTTTATCCTAACACGCCCTCCCTACTTCATTTCATTTTCTACATGGCTTTAACTTTCTCAGTCTCTACTTCCACTATTATCATCTATTATATCCTACCCTTTGCTTGTTTTTTCACCACAAAAGCACCATTTAAAGTTTAAGTCCTAGTGGACAAAAGGCAACTTTTCTAGCAAAAAGAACCCCAGTGCTTTGGTGTTTTCTGCTACACCCAAGACATGGCAAATCTTATTTCTTTTATCAACTTTCTTACTTCTAATCCTTCAGTACTTTTTCTTAAACATTTCTTGTCACTTGTAGTTTAGCTTTTCTTACATTTTTATTTATTATACTAACAAGTTTATCTCTGTAATGTAGGTAAGTGTTTTGATATCAGGTTTGAGAATTATAGTAAGCTTTTTCTAGCTGTTGTATGCACACTTATTGAGTTCTCTATGTTCAAAAACGTTTTTGTATTTAATATTGTTCAAATTATATTTCTGTATATATATATATTATGCATGTTTTGTTTAATACGTGTGTGTGTGTATATATATATATATATATACATAGGTGTGTGTATGTTTATGCATATGCGCATATATATGTCTTTATTTTGATTGCACACTTCTGGGTCTATTATGAGTGCAAAGAAACAATTTGTTTATTTTGAATATATAAGTTTATTTAAACTTAAACTTATATATTTTTACTAGTTAATAATTAAGTGCTTATCTTGAGTGTGACATATTCATGTAAAACTTTTTACAATTTTTGGTATAAGTAATGAGTTTTCTCACTTCATCATCTTCTCTATTCATGTTAATTGAACCTTTACACTTTAATCACTTTCAATACCTCTATCTACTTGTTGTAAGTTTGCTTTTGGGCCACTTACAACAATTGAGATTTTTCTCAGTATTAATAAAGAGACCCTTCTAAATTACTAAAATATTGTTAAACTAATTATATTCTGGATTTATACTGTTTTTAACTAATTTTTGATCAATGCTGGTTTATTCAGTATTGATCACAAATCTCAATTATTGTAGTCAGAAAAAGCAAACCAATAACAGGGATTTTGTGCAGTCTCTGATGAAGAACAAAATTCTTGGTATTGTTTAATCTTTTACTCCTCTTCACCTTTTACTACTACAATTTCAATTTTTATTCTGAGCTGTTTCTACTACTTAAATTTACTTGGTTTGACTACCTAGTGTTATATTACTTTTCTACTTTAACTTTGTCTAAATTAATATACAATTAAATATGTGTATTCATGTATATTACATTAGAAGGTACTACATGTCACAATCATACTACAATTTTGCTATATATATATGTAGCTCGATGGGGCAACTGGGGCCTGGACCCTGCTGGCCCTGGCTTGTCTACGGGCCTGCATCACCCCCTTTCTACAATTTTTTCATGCAGAAGCATCAGTATTCATATATTACAAATAAATTTGACACCCACGTATTAGTAGCTCAAACTAGAGCTATTTTTGTTTAGGAGAAAAAGAGACGCCGTCCTCATCCCAGATTCGAACCAGGGTCCCCGCGTTGAGCCCGCGGTGTCTTGACCTACTAGACGAATGAGAACAAGAACAGACGCTCTTTTCTCCATATATTAAGTTGTAAGATATTATGTGAAAGGTAATAATATCTTACAGTATCCATGTAGTTGTTAATCAACAGTCCCCCCCCGTCTCCCTCAGTAGAGGAACCCTGCTGTATGAGATTAAACATGTTATTGATTTTTAAGCTAGTAAAAAGATGCGTTCTGTTGAGCTTGAAAGCTCACGTTCCAAAAGCAATTTCAAAATTTAACGTCCTACAAAAATCTTTATATTCCATGTGTTGATCCCACTACTATTCGAGTTATTTGTTTTCCCAAAACATTCTCACAATTTCTTCTCCCTTGTAAACGATTTCACGGTATGTTTTATGTATAGAGAATGCGGGATATCTTATTGTCGACAGAAATGGAGTGCACAGATGGAAATCGGGTTATTTGGTGAAAAATTTTTATCGATATTTGTCTCAGGTTGATATTATATTTGAACAGTATGTAAATTGTGATTCTGTACTCTATACAATGAAGTTTTACACAGTTGGCGATATAACTTTCCTTAACCCTAGACATTTCTGCTATCAAAATAAAACAATTCTTCTCATTTCTTGCGAATAGCCGTCTGTGAATCAAAGGAATATAAACAAACTCTTCTACAAAATTTGATGCATAACAGAAATCTGAGTATACGACGGTGTTTAAAAAAAATCTGCGTTGCCCGTGCATAGCCAAAACTTAATGGAAAAACTAAATTTGTGTTTGTCGCAAGACTTATTAGAAATAAAAGGGAAAGTTAAAGTCAATTTGACGGACGTCATTACAAAACTGTAAAAACACAAGAGCAAACTAAGGGACGCATTATTAAGAAGTCACTAATTTCTTTAATGTTAAAAACAATATCTTGACGTATCAACCCGACTAAATTATTTAATCGCATCAGCAATAGATGGTAGTTTTGGTAAAATTAATTATAGTACAATTTTAAGGTCACTGTGCATGTTATTCAGTGAACAAAAGTAGGCATTGATAATTATTAATATTGATTGATCTGAGTTCTTTTGAAACTCAGTTTCATTATCCATTTAGATTGATAATGAAATTCATGAAGGGTAAAACTAAGTGGAATGAAATCAAGATCAGACGATATCATCAAATCTGGACGGGATATGTTTTAAGTGAAATTTATCGTCGTCCATAAACTTGTTTTCTACGAATTTTGACGTATAGGTCATTATATACAGGGAACTGTAGAACCGACACGATACAATATAGTTAACCCTCTGACTGATTATCCCACGGTTTCCACGGGCAATATGAAAATAAAAAATTTGCTCCTCCCGCGATTTCCGCGGGTATGCAATTTTTCCATCTATTTAAAAGCGCATCCCGCTTCTCCACCGTTTAACTGTCGGTAATGCATTTTCTAGAACTTTTAGATTTTTGGTCAACAAACGGCGTTATTGTCGCCTAAATTTTCGTATTTGCATAGAGTTCCCTAACCGATTTTGGAAGCGCTCCCGTTGTTATCATTTTTTATATTCAGAATATGGCTTGTAGGAAACGTTCAGCGAGTGATTTTTATTAGTATACATGCTTTATATTTGTATTCTATAAAGTAAACCGTAATTTAATCAAGATTTATTTTCAGAATTTTTGAATTTAAACGATTACTCTTAAAATTGATTTTTATGAAAGCCTGTTCTTATGCACGAAATTTATATTAAAAAAATCTTGTTTACAAAAATGTGCTACATATTTTAACTCTCAAATGCATGTAGATTTGAAATATGTAATAAAAATATATGCAATTTTTGAAGCGACTTTGATAAAAAAATTGAGTAGTCAGAGGGTTAATGGCTCTGCGGTGGCGCAGTGTGGTAACGCGTTCGCCTAGTACGCCGTTAATCCGGGTTCGACTCCCAACAGTGCAAAGAACGCTTACTCAGAGATCTCATAAAAGATCGCACTGCTCACTGTAGTCCGGGGTTTGGTTCCCTAGGCCATAAGAGGTTCGGATTCCTCGGAAAACAGTAGGTCCCGGCGCAGCATGACCATTGTAGTCTTTGAGCCGTAAAACCACAAAACAAACAAACAAACAATCAGAGGGTTAATATTTTGCTTTAAAATTTCGGAAGTCATTGAAAATTTGAAGACTTTTTTAAAACTCAATTTTCAAAAAATGTGCTGACTATAGAATTTGTTCAGAAAACTTTAAAATAAATATTTTAAATCATACGTACTTATTGGTGCATATAAAGTGCATCGCTGCTCTTTTCATGTTTTGGTAATAGAAGTTACAAACTTAACAGACCAGGTTGAAAAGTTTTTAATTAAAACATTTAGAGCCTTGCTCAATACTATAAATTTTGCAGCTCATATTTTAGTACCAGAAAATCCACTTTGATAAATATATCCTCATGAGTTGGTAAATGGCGTTTAAATGTTTGAGGAATTTCTGTCAACGGTTTGAACACGATAAATCACTATCATTACAGTGCTGGAGAAATTGTCATTTCATATAACTACTCGAGAAGTCGGCATATTGCTCGTACAAGAAACTGTAATTTACATGGCATATTCCATACTTTGCCTAAGGAGGTAATTTTAAATTAGAAATTAATGAATGACACTCATTAGTAATTATTTTAATTACAGAAACAATAATTGTTAGTGAGTGTCACAGCAATTATTGTAATTACGGAAATAAAACTAAATTAAATGTGAAATTTTAACTGCTGGCAAGTGATTATATATACTAACCATCGTTGTAGCTAGGGGGTAGAGAGGAAGACCAAGTTAGGGGCGCAGGCGAGGGGGGGAGTAAACCCGGCTGAAATAACTCACAGGGTAAAATATGTCCATGAGTAGAGGACGCAATCTGGAAGCTTTTGCCTGGGCGCAAAATTACCTAGCTATAGCCCTGTACAATAGTTCCATATTTTACTGGCCAATTACGCTTGATAGTTTAAGAACGTTTTAAGGACAGAAAAGGTGGTAAAAAAACACTTTGAACATTGAAACATGAAGAAGGAAGGATGGGAATTTATTAAATGCAAAATTTAACTGAGCAAGTTAAACAAAATGACATATATTGCAAATTCTCGATATCAAAGCATGTGGTACATCTCACGCTCATCATACATTATCTAATTGGTGGAGAGCCTCGTAACTAGCTTTTGCTTTCTACACTTCTCCATTTCTAACCTATTATTGTTTAGTATTTTTCGAATTTAACCAAATGTCAAATGTATCGTCAAATTGATATCGTAACAGATGTATCAACAACCATTGTATATCAGTTGAATAAAATTATTTTTTATTTTTATTTATCAGAAAATTATGATAACTATGATTAAATTGAATAAAATTAATCTTACAACCAAAATCCGCTTGAAGTGTATTTTAATTAGATTTTCAAATAAAACCATTATATTTTTATTAAAAATGAATTGTGTTCTTTTCTTATTATTTATTTATTTATTTACTTATTTATTTATTTACTTCTAATAAAACTTATTCTATTGGAATTCATATTATTATAAATGGAATGTTGAATCAAATTAGTGATAATTAATGACATCATCGTTAAATTTAAGAATGATCATTTATTTCCAAGTAATAGTTCTATGTAATACTTCTTCTCTCAAAACGAATAGACAGATAAATTCTAAAACAAATAGTAAATTCAACAGCAAATAAACAAACAGAAGGATAAATTTCCGAAACATAAACTTTTTAAATAATAAAATATTTTTTTTAGTTCAGTCTTGGCTTTTGTCCAAATGTTTTAGTTTAGGCTGTTTTTTTGTTCTAAAAAATATATCTTTTATATTTCATAAATAGTCAGTTATCTAATTGTTTTCCTATTATTAATTAACGTTTGTTTTGCAAAATGATGCCTTCGATTTATTTTATTTATACACTATCTTAGTCTTCCTTTTTTTAATATCTGGAGTAACGGAACACTAGCGATGTCTTCACCATGCGTAGTTTGATAGTAGGGAAGATTGAAATGACTGGAATATATGGGGTTCAATAAAACTTGAGGTCAGTTAAACAAAGTAATTTTTAATTTTTTTGACTCCAAATGAAAAGAAAATAAACCTACTGTGTTAAAATGCAAACAAACGAAGGAGATTGAAAAGGGCCTGCTTAGTTGGCAAGGCAGAGAAATATTATTTTGATTGCGAAAGGAAGACGAAATTGACCAATGAAAACTCGGTGTACGATTTGCCAGCCAATCATAGGCTGGTTAAACCAACGTAATGCCAAAGATAGTAGATCTTACAGTCTTATAAATTGCCAAAAAATGTCGATATGTAGTAACCAAAACCCTTAATAAAATTACCTAGATTCTGTACCCAGCTGCCTAACTCTACATGATATTGTTTCGATACGCTTAAAATTGCTTACAATCTACTCAGAATTGTTCAAAACTAATAGTAAAAAATCGTTTAAAATCTATCAATTGCCTAAATTTTGGATAAGAGTTACCTTAATATTGCAAATCATGACAAGATATCTGTGTGCACCGACCATGGAGGGCCTTGGACTCCACCAGTTTTTTTATTTTTATTGGCGAATTTTGGAGTGGAGGCGAGTGGAGGCATCGCCCTAAGGCAAAGCCCCTAGAAACGATATTATCTGTATCATTATGGTTAGTACTGCGTAGGTCATTTTTCACACAGTAACAACACGAGCGATTAACTATGTACTGCAAGTAACGTTGTGATGGAGTAAATTGCGTTAAACAAGCATTAAAAAATTTATAAGTGAACGACGTCTTTTTAAGTAAGGCTATCATGTCAGTCATGATGTTTTATCCAAATTAGGTCTTTAAATAATTTTGGTGATTATAATTTTTAATGCTATTCTTTTCTTAATACACACACGCACACAAACACACAAACGCGCGCACACACACGGTGATCATTTAAAAACGCCCCGTGTTAATAACTTTAGCGTTAAGGAAAGTACGATTTTGAGCAAAAACACATCAATTTTTATTTGCAGGGGGAAGCACAAAATTAGTATCAAAATTTTTTTCGTTCAACCCCCGGACTGCAAATTTTAATTTTTAAAGAGCAACTCCTATCTTTTGATATATCATGTTAAGGTAGTATTACCCTTCGCAGGGTTAACACAATTGCCAAATATAGTCAACACAGAAAAGCCTTCAGGGCGGGATTTTTGTGAGTGTTTCTCCAAAACGAATAAAGCTCTAGTTTGAGCTGTAATTAATACGTGGGTGGCAAAAATTATAGTATAATAAATTCCCCCACGAAAACTCACAAAAATCTCGCCCCGGAGGCTTTCTTGTGTTGACCATATTTGGCAATTGTGTTATCCCTGCGGAGGGTAATAATACCTTAACATCTTTACATACGGAGAAAGAGAGCGTTGTTTCCTGTCCTCATTCGTCTAGCGGTCCAAGACACTCCGGGCTAAACGGAGGGACCCTGGTTCGAATCCAGGATGGGGAAAGCGTCTCTTTTTCTCCAAAACGAATAAAGCTCTAGTTTGAGCTAATTAATACGTGGGTGGCAAAAATTATTGTATTGATATATCATTTTAAACAGAGTAAAAAATACAATATTTTGTGCATAAATGAAATTGCTTTATGCGTTCGTGAGAAAGAGATAAAAATGAAAACTTTATTTTGACTCTTTCAAACGATAATATAAAGCTCTTTGACAGGTCTTGAACTGATTTTTAGGCCGTCTGCGCAGAAATCAGGTTTCCTTTGAGTGTTGGTCATGCGTAGTGATACTAATAGGAGGTAGCCACAAATACTGACCAGCGTTCGTTATTGCTATCAGCACGAATAACGTAAAATAACGATTTTAGTTTTAGCTCTCCCTCTTTTTCTATCTCTTCCGAATGCATGAAAATTTTAATTTTTTTGCAGGCAGATTTTATTTTTTACGCTGTTTAAAATGATATATCACAAGATGTGGGTTACTATTTAAAAATTAAAAGTTGGGTCGGGGGATTGAACAAAATATTTTTTTGATACCAATTTTGGACTTCCACATTTGTAAATAAAAATTGACTTGTTTTTGCTCAAAATCATATCTACTTTAGAACTGAAGTTATTAAGCTGTATATATATACATATTGTACTCATTACTGCCTTGCTCTGTGCAATAAATTACACATAAAAATAAATACACATTTGCCGGCATTAAAAGTAATCTTTTTAAATCAATAATTATACCAGTTGACAAGTTTTTAAAACATGAAATTTTTTGCTGATATCCATTATATTTCCAGTGTTAATCAAAGGCTTGGGATAAATAATTGGGTTTGATGTCACATTTTTATGCCATTGGTCACTTTATATTATTATAGCCCATTACGTAATAATAGCGCAAATTATTTATGTAAGAATATATATTACATAATTGAAATATATATATATATTATAAAATATGTATATTTCAATTATATGATATATATTATATAATTGAAATGTACATATTTTATAATATGTGTATTTCAATTATATGATATATATTATATAATTGAAATATACGTATTAAATATGACAATTTTATCAGTTGAATAATTTCAATCTTTTGCGAGTAATTAGTCATTTGCGAAAAGTTTATTTTATGACAAGAGTTTAACTAAAAAATATGGGGTAACATAAAAAAAGTCTACTTCTCAGAATTTAACTTGGCTTCACAAAATTTTAGTGGTTTTCTTTGTTTGTGGGATAACATGGTCACAAAGGAGCAATAAAAAACAATAGACTGGCCCAAAGAAGAAGCTTTTATTATCAAAACGAGTAACGCGGGATATAAGGTTCTGGCTGGCCTCTTTCATGTTTTTTCTCCCGGTATTACATATAAAACCAGGACTAGCGATAAACTTTGTAAAAGGTTTCGGACAAAATTAGTGATGTGTTTTTGAGTTTGAAGAAACCATTTTTCAAACCATGTGCTGTCAAACTCAAAACAGGTAGCTCTGTTGGTTTGCAACGCAGAAATCTACCGAACGATGATTTCTTTGAAGAAACACTCAATATGAAAAACTGGGCTACACGGAAATCATTTTCATTGATGGTCAAAGGATTTCCCGGGAGTCACAAAGAGGAAAAAAACTTACATCAGCTTATTCAAGACCTACACAAAAACTATGAATGTCTTGGCTGCTTTAGAGATTGATTTCTTGCATTCGCATTTCGATTTCTTTCCCTGAAAACTTAGGAACCAGCTGTCAACGATAAGTAAGAGAAATATTTCTCTAGAATATTCGGACCATGGGAGAGAAATGTAAACGCAGGGGGGTAAGATCCAGCAGTGATGACCAACTACTGCTGGTTTTTGCAGAAGGAAAATGCCTCAGAACATAAAAGAAAAAAGTGAATTTCTTGTAAATGCAAAACTGAATTTCTCGTAAATGCAAAACTGAATTTCTTGTATATGCAAAAGCGAAGTTCTTATAAATGCAAAAGAGAACACAACGGTTTTTAATACTTTATATCATTCTTATATTATATTGAGTGGCCTGCAATTATGGAGTTTGTACAATAGACATATAGTTATATCGGCCCGTGATGATCTGAAATAAATTGCAATTTTACATATACTGTAATGTATAAATGTACATAAAATGTGCTTTGCCCCCCCCCATAATTTTGAGAACTCTACGTTAATGAGCTTGTAATTTTTAAACTGCAACCTAGTAACAAATGAGTTCGAAAATTTATAATTGAACACAAAAATTTAGATTTCTTTTCTTTTCGCATACATGCATGTTTTTATTGAAATTTGCTGTAAATTAATCACCAATCTAATAAAAACTCTCATGTGTTAGAGAATTTTTATAGCTACATTTAAAATTGGCATCACAAATTTGAAAAAAAATGCCCTATTTTATCCGTGTTACAAAAAAAAGTTTAAACTTGTTGATTAGTGCAATTTTTTTAATTAAATGACGTTTCTTCTTCCCGATATTTTCTTATTTCATATTATTTGTTCTGAGTTTCTTCACAAAGAAACTTTAATTAACATAAAATTTTTAAATTATACAGTTATTATTACGTAGTAATATATAATCTTTATATATTAATTCTCCTGCGCAATAACTTATTGGAAAAATAATACTTTCCGTTGTTTAATTTTACTTTAGTTTTAACAAATGTAAAAAATATAAAATTTTCAATATTTAAAAAAAAAAATTTTTTTGAGAACTTTTTTGCACCTTCTCATCATAAATTTCTTATTGTATTTTATTTGGCATATCCTTTGTCTGCTTTTTAATTTTTTTCCGTTCATCCAGTTTTTAAATCACCGACCTTTGTTTTTTTTCAATGTCCTTTTTTTTGCAATTAATATCGATAATTTCTACCCACTTTTTAAAAAATTCTTTTAAAATCCTTATTTTCTTCAGTATTTCCCCCTTAATTTTAATAGCCCTACTTCGTTTGCTTCTGGTTTCTGCTCAATTAGAAATTTAAGAGTTTTTTCAATTTGCAGATGCTCACATAGGTTTAAGGCAAAATTAATTTTTTATTTTACATTTCCTTCTTTAGAGTCTTAGTTAGCAAATATTTACATCTCATTTATTTATCCATTGTTTGCCCTTTTGTTTTTTTGCGCCCACTTCTGTTTTGGTCTTTTGCTCTTATTCTATTTGGCGTTCACTTGCTCGACTCAGCTATATTTTTGCTTACTTCTTTCCTATGGTGCCAGATTGAGAAGGGAAACGGAAATTTGTTTCTATAGCAACCTTTTTTGTCCAGAGTTTAACCTCCTCGAAAAAAAAAAGTTAAATGGTTTCCTTTTTCTGTAAGACTTCCACGTACCTTGGGAAAAATTTCTCATGATTGTTTGAATTTTTTTGCAAGTCACATTTTCCCTAATTTTCATTGTGGATAATGAATTAAAAGAAAGGGTACATAAATTAGAAAATTTTGCTTTTTTCGGTTTTTACGGTTTAAAGAGTACGCCGGCACCCATTGTTTTCTTGGGTACTTGAACTTCCAGTAAAATAAGGGATCTAAGCCCGGACTACAGTGTTGTGGCACGTTTTCTACAATATATTGAGTTGGAAAAACACAGGTTACTAATGCAGTAGACAAGTACGTTGCCGCTACGCTACCGTAGGCAGGTGGAACCTACGTTTTTTTAAGGAACCTGAACCCTTATAAAGCCTTTGAAATGGATTCCGAACTATTCTTTTTTTTTATTTTTGGCACCACAGGGAACCGAACTAGGATTAATAGTTAGCTGAATGCATTACCCCTACATCATCACAGGGTCAAGAACCATAGTAATCATTGAGGTAGTGTTCGAAGAGAGCTCAGGATGTTAAGAAATTTCATTTACTTAAAATCATATTTATTAATACTTTAAATGTTTAATTTAATTCATCAATATACGCCAAAAAATAAATTAATTCAAATACCATGGTACAGAAGTGTAGGCGGAGCCTTCGTGGTAAGCGTACACACATTGATGGTAAATGGAAGACTGGTTATAATTTCAGAATTCGGAACGCAGTTACGTAAATTGTTGCCAGATATAGAAAGTGAAATTTACTGAAATATTTAAAAACATAAAAAGAAATAATGTGGTATGTTGCCAATTTTAGAAATTGAACATATTAAGTTTGCGTTCTTGAAATCCTTAGTGGCAACAACAAAGGAAGCCTGGAAAATGAACACGTAGTATTTCCATTGTGGAAGCCCACAGAGTTATGTAAGTTTTTCAGGAATAAGACGAAGTTTAATTAAAAATTAACGAAACATTTATTAATTCATTGCTTATTTTACATATTACAGATCTTTTTCAAGTGTACACTTTGTGTTCAATAGATTCTTTATACTCTATTAAAATTATATATTTTTTTAAAGACATATTTCAGTTTTTATTACCACTGTATTGATTTTAAATATTTTTAAATATAAATGCGTAAGAGTTTGTAAATTTAAAAAGGAAATTGTGCGTTTAGTGTAGACTAGCTAATGAGGTTGAGAATATGGGTCATTTTTAAATGAAGGTTTATATATAACTATGCTGACGTATTAAAACCTATTTGGCAAAACGTCCTTCATTCTACAACAAGAGATGCTATCATTTATACATAAATTTCGTTCACTCAACCAATGTTTTTTTTAACTACGCGATAGCAACTAGGCTGATATCATTTAAAAACTGAGTCAGTTTCATTCTGAAGAAGGTAGAAAATGGCTATATCGAAAGAGCTAATAATAATAATTATTTCTCCGACATTGGTGTAAGATTTAAAAATAAGATATTTCGGGAGATCACTGCTTCTTTCGTCAAGTGAATGCAGAATAAAAGGCGAGTGAAAGTCCTTACACAACTACATATTGGAAATCTCTGCCAAGGGAAACTATGCATACGGAATTTTTTACGGATGTTTCTCCAGATGGGGATTCACAACACCAGGATATATAAACTTGGGACTTCCACTCCCTTCGCCTTCACTTGATGAAGGGAGCAGTTCAAATGTCGTATTCCCAAACCTTACACAATTTTTAATTGGCGCGGAAGGAAATTTTTTTAAATTTTTTTCTACAGTCTGTCAAAATGCATTGACTGAAACTCTCTTCACAAGAGGTTTATATTTATATTTTATAGAACTTCTTAACATTTATTTATAATACTGACATAGTGAAACAAATACTGGAGTAGCGATTAGCAAAAATTCCTCACTGCCTATATAAAAGGCTTCATTAATGGTGTTTGCTGACATGAAGATAATGAAATCGAGGTCGGCAATACTTTCATACATAACATAGAATTACATCACAAATTTCATTGTCTTTTCAGGTGTATTTTACCTTATTATGTGTGTTTTAAATATAATTATTTTATTCGCAACTTCTGAGGCAAAGGTTGAACGATTTTTATCATAGCACTCGGAGATAATTTATAACTTGTAAAAAAAAAAACCAACTTATACCAGAGTCGAAATTGTCATGGAATATCCTGGTGAAACTTCCTTCCTTGCTTGCTTTGCTTGCTTGCTTGTCATCAGTTCCATCTTAAAATTTGTCTATTTTTCAAACCTAGAATGACTTTAAATGAAGATACATTTAAACTAAAACGTAAATTTTAACCTCCTTCTGCTTCACTCGAAGGAATGTCGATAAATTTTATTTAATGGCATTAATTTGTTTGTCAAAATTTCCAAATTACTCAAATGTCTTGTCGGTGGAAATTCTCGAACCATTCAACAATTTCCAAATTTTCGTAACGACCTTCTATTTAAGAAGCCGATAATTTATTTAATTTCTTCGGCTCAGTAGAGACTTTGGCCATTATTGGTGTATTTAAACTTATTGCATCAGTTTTAAAAGAAACGTCCATGCGACATATACCTTTAGAAATGTTATCGGATTTTAATTTTCTTGTCAGAAAAGCGATCAATTTCGGTCCTGCAAATTGTATTAAGAAATTATTTTTGATGTCCTCCTTTTCTTCTCATTGAAACTCGTTTTTAAATTCCGTTATCGAAAAAAAAATGTCATTAAAGTTGATTTAGCTGTATTTATCAATGCATCGTATTTCTTCAAAGCAACGAAAAGCATAAAGACTGCTATTATGATTCTGAAAGGAATAACTGCTATTATGATTCTGAAAGGAATAACTGCTATTATGATTCTGAAAGGAATAACTGCTATTATGATTCTGAAAGGAGTAACTATTATTATAATTCTGAAAGGAATAACTGTTATTTCTTGAGATGTAAAGTATTTAGGAAATAAATATACAGGGTGATGACGAAGTCTCGCTGTTTAGAGCTCTCTATAATTCGACTAATATGAGGAGTGATACCAAATTTTGTAAACATACTATTCAAGGGATGGGGTGGGGAGGGGGAGAAGGATTCGTTAAAAAAAATTCGTTTTCAAATCCGCTGATGAGGGAAAAGGTGACTCTTCAAAAACGTGAAAAAAAAAACACGCCCAAAAATGAATAATTAAGACAAATCTAAAATTTTATTTTAATTTTCAAAACCGGGTGTTGAAAAAGCTAAAAGAAAATTTAGTTGTCTGATTTTTTTTTGTATCAGTGGAAAGTTTTATCACCTATTTCTTTCTTGTAGCACATCAGCAAATGTATAGTTTTTCACTTTTCTGCAAACTCTCATTTCTGAGAGTCTAAACGTGTGTAAACTGTGAGTAACGGAAACATTATAAAATGTCCCGTAAGCAAAGTGGAACAAACTAGAGAATATAGAGTGGTATTTTCTCTAGCTGATGCTCTTTAGGTTTGTAGAAGAAGTCTTACTCTGCAGATCTTTGAAACGTGTAGATAATTTTTTTCTGTCCAACCACATTTAACTTCTATTTCTAAACATGGCTGCTTCAGTAACTAAAACGAGTTTCTTGACTTTTGCCTGCTGCCTTCCTCCCCTCCAGCTATGCCTCGTTGAGTTGCAAAATAGCTAAATGGAAAAGTGCTGAGTGGACCTAAAGCAAATAACTTTCTGAACGAACCGGAGGAGCTCATTGGTGAAACTGGAGTTGTTAACTTTCAGTGAATTTCAATGGTATGTAAATCAGTGGATAAAAAGAATTTGCTTCTTCAATAAGGGCAAATCCCGTCTTCCAGCTTCTTGTAATGGGAATGCTTGTGTTGGGAATTCAATTTGGCGGAATTTTTTTTATTAAAATGGATTCACTTTTATGAACTATAGTCAAACGGATGGGCGAAGAATTTTTCATCGCGCATATTTTTTTGTTTTACATAATGGAATTTTTTTTTTAAATTACCAACGATAGCAGATATTCCACACAGCTGTTTATGATTAACAAACATTAATAATTTCTGTACTGCATTTTATATAGTTTTTCTTTTAGTTTTTGCGCTGGTCAGTAAGTTAAACAGTTTTGTATGCATATTAGTTTTTGTTACATTCGTATATGTAACAGACTGAACTAGTGACATGACCTTAAATAAGTTTATTTTCTGTGTTATTTAAATTCATTATATTGTCTGTGTTATTTGAATTCATTATATTGCCTGTTATTTAAGACTATTATTTTGTCTGTTATTTAAATTCATTACTTTTTTTGTTATTCTCATTCAATCCTTTTTCTATTTTTCAAGTTTCCGCATTAAAAAAGTTTAAGCCCCTCGGTGGCAAGCAGAGTAATAGATTTTGCCTACTCGTATTATTCAACTTCATTATTTTTCTTGTTATTTAAGTTTATCGCTTTGCTTGTGTTACTTAAGTATACTACTTTGTTATCTAAGTTTATTACTTTGCTTGTTATCTTACCATAATACCTTGTTTGTTATCTTTCTTTATTTTGCCTGTCATTGTTCTTTACTTTGTCTGTTATCTTTATTTACTTTATCTGTTATCTTTGTTTTATCTGTTATATTCATTTACTTTATCTGTTATTTTTCTTTACTTTATCTCTTATCTTTCTATATTTTATCTATTATAATTCTTTACTTTGTCTATTATCTAAGTTTCATATGTTTATTGCTTTGATTTTAAGTAGCAGTGTGTAATGATGTATCTTCCCAAATAACGGTTGACCAAATAATCTATACTAAAAAAACTAACGAACATTGTATTCTTGCTTTTTTATTTATAAAAAATGTTGTTTAGGCACATTGTTCTTTACATTACGGATTTGCACGCCTACAACCGGTACTCGTAATTTGGTTGTAAACAACTGGTTGGGTAACAACTTTGTTGTAAACAACTGGTTGGGTAACAACTTTGGTTGTAAACAACTGGTTGGGTTGGTTGTAAACAACTGGTTGGAGTAACTTTGGTTGTAAACAACTGGTTGGGTAACAACTTCCGGTTGTAGCTCTTGGTCCTGGTTGGGAAACACTGGTTTAGATCTTATAAGCGTTAGTTTTATAAGGGATATATAATTATAAAGGGGATTTAAACATGGCTGAAGATGTGCAACACATGTATTTTGCAACTCAACTTGAATATTTATTGTATTGAATAAAATGGATCGAAATTTTCAAATGTAATTCAAATTCAAATTTTGTTTCCAGGCAACTAATATATACAAGATATGGAAAAGTACAATGAAATTTTTACACATATTTACGAAAACCAATGAGTCTTTTTTTTTGATGGAATTATGGGGTTAGCATGGTAAGTGGGTGGGGGAAGGAAATGTTCGCATTGAATGCTCGTCTTGGAATTATTTCCACTGCCTCTCCAGTGATTATTGAACGACGCGATGCTACTGGAATCTTCAAGACTGTTACCAAGGAAAATGCTTTATAATAAAATTCGCTTCAATTTTGTTGAGCGCGAAGTCAGAATGTCTAAAAATTGTAAATCTGCAATTGTAATGTGTTCCTCAGAACTAAGGAAGCATGCGTAAATAATCCATGCAATACGATAATCAGATTTTTGTCTCTGTTTCATGGATTATTTATGCATGCTTCCTTGATTCTGAGGAACACATTGCAATTACAGATTTTCAATTTGAAGACATTCTGACGTCACGTTTAATAAAATTATGGTGAATTTTATCATCAAGAATTTTCCTTAGTAAGTGGCTTAAAGATAGTAGAGTAATATGCCGCATTGTTCAATGGTCACGTAACTGGTTCGTCTAGAGCAGGGGTCATGATACTGTGGTACGCGGACTACTTCAGGAGATTACGCTGAGTGATTTTAAAATAAAACTCATCGTAAAAAACCCTCTCCTTGGCAAAGAGTTTTTGTTCTCTAAATTGATTAATTATGGATTTATAGCCCCTTAAATTACTTATTATTAATTTTTATTTTCTCGGTTAACTAATCCATTAATTTTTATTAATAGTTAATAGTAAATTAGACTTTTTCACAATTTGGGTGAGTGTAGGCTGGCACGCGGAAGGGTATTGCAGTATTACTTTGGCACAATGCCTTTAAGAGGTTGCCGACCACTGGTCTAGAGTATCGTTAATTTGGATTGGTTTCCCAATGGTGTCAAACTAAAACGTTTACCGCCAAACTGCACACTGTATTCCAAGGGCTGGTTCTCTAGCCCTTAAGACACGGGTGGGAAACGTTTTCGTGTTGGAAGGCCGCATTTAGCTGTAATCGAAGAAAGCCGTATTCAAGAAATTTCAATGAGATACAGGGGAAATAGAAATTTAAAAATTGTGGGGGGCATAAACAGCTATTTAACAGAGCATGTGATTTGGCGCTAAAGAGAATAAGTATTTTGCTACCCAAGGAGGGAATTCAGCTCTCTTTTCTATGTCAATAAATAGATATATAAAAGGTTCCCGATTATTCGAACTCCGTTTAACCGAAATGGTCAACTGTACTTATTATTATTATTATTATTTTAGTAGATACTCGTTCAATGCTTTCGGTAATAAAAATGGTTATATTCGCTTTCTAATGTACTTCGGTCTTAAGAGGGAAACCAATACAAATGGTAGATATTGGACGTATAAAAATATACGTGTTTATATTTTTTGTATATATTGGGTATATACAGAGATATTGGATTACTCCCAAAACAATTGAATAGGTGATTAGAAAAAGGACAACATCCCAGTCAAGCTTGTTTCTGGAAAATCAAAAGAACTGTTTTACTGAGAAATTGTTAAATTTAGAAAAACATTTTTTTAATTAGTCAATTATAGTATTTTGAAAAAGGTTATTTAATAGCAATGAATGAAAGTCCTCTGTTTATTAAATAACAAAAAAATAAATAAAATAAAAATAAAATTAAAACGTAAAGGCATGTCATCCTTTTTCATTTTTGGAAACTTTTCCAATCACCCATTCGATTAATGTCTTAATTAAAGCATACATATACATTGGTGTCCAAAAATTAAGCATAATTGTTGTTTTGTGAATATTTAAGGAATTCTAAATCGGAATGGAGGGAAACGTGACATGCGGGTATAATAAGGTTACAGAAGAATAAAACAATGGAAAACGAAGATAATATTGACATTTATTATATAAATAAAATGCTTGAATGAAAAATGGGCATATTACTAGTTTCGACTTTAGTGAAAAATAATTATTAAGAAAGACGATGTTAAAGTTTAATAAAATGTGTGGTTGCTACATATGCTGCACAACAATTTCCCATACTTTAGTTGAGGGTGTTAACGAGTTGTGTGCTCAAAGAGTTCCAAGCCTCATGGAGAGCTGCTTTTAATTCTGGAACGGAGTTTGGTGGGTACTGAAGGGCTACAAGCCTTTCCTTGAGCATATCCCACACATGCTTTTCAGGATTCAAATCAGAAGAGTTAGAAGACCATAGCATGCGCTGGATATCTTTGTCGTGGATGAGGGCAGTGTTAATACACTTCTTTTGCGCAATGGCGCCGGAGTAGGATTTCGCTGCCACCATGTTCTCACCGGCACAACTTCGTGTCATAGCTTGTCAACAGGCGATTTCGCTGGGTTTTCCTCTTGGTATTCCAAAGTGAGAGACACTTGTGAATTTTACGGAAACACAGTCGCGGACATTGCGGTGATTAATATAATATATAATGAATCTACTTCATTTGCACTAGAATATATGCGATAACGAAAGCAGTATCGCCTGGATCGGGAATAATATCATACAGGATCACATCGCAAAAATATACACATATGGTGGAAAATTCCACTCACTCCAAGATCAAATGGCCAGGTACCGATACCGGCGCGTGTCCTCAAAGTCTGCTTTCCCGCGGTTCTTTCTAATCCCTGCCAAAAATATCACACTCTTAGGATATCCGCTTTCCTTCTGGAATTCCTAAAGGGGTCTGTGTCTTGTTATATTGCTACGGGGTATCATCACGTCACAATCTTCACTTTGAAGGAAGTCGTCGACCGAGGCAATACTGTGTCGTAGCGCTTATTACCTAGGAATATGAATCCAGGACCGATGGCCCCGGGAAACGGTGTAAGCAAAGCTCAAGGATTTCGTCCGTATCTTATAAACACCACCTTAAAGATGTGGAGTTTGTGCGGCCATCTAGTAAGATGATTGCTCATACCATGACTCCTGCTGAAGGAAAACTATGTGTTTCCGTGATATTTCCCGGTGAAAACGAGTTCCACGTTCTCTCCGTCTTGTTATACGACGAGAATGTTTACAGACTAAACCTAAATTTATCACTGGACGTGCCATTTCCCCGTTGTTCCCGACTCCACTGCTGATGTTCCAAACTCCTCTGCAAACATGCGCGTTTCCATGCAGATGAGAGGGGGATACAAACTGCTGGTCGTCTGGCACAGAGACCACCATTTGTGAGGCTCCTGTAAACAGTTCATCTCGCAACTCTTATTCCTGTGGCTACTGTCAGCACTGAACCAAGTTATCTGGCAGAGCGGTCCTTCTGACGTGGCACAATTATTGTCAAATAACGGTTTTGCCGAGCGGTTGTTACCCTTGGCTGACCTGGTATATGTCGTCGGGTAACATCTCCAGTACTTTGAAACCTCCGTTACGGTCTTGAGATCACACACTGAGGCAAATTCAGAATTCGAGATTCTTCAATTTGAAATCGCCTGGGTTCCAATATTCCATTAATTCTTCCTTTCACAAACATGTAAAATTGGCGTTTTTGTGACACAATTCGTCCATTTTGATAGTTAACAAATCTTCATACCACAGCAATTGCAAAAAATCTGCTTGAACTGACTATTCTGCTTGAGGCCGCTTTATAATCATTCCGACGTACGCAGGTGCTTTGCGCATGTCGACGTTTGACTGAAATGTTTTGCATCTACCCAATCTTTTACCTTTGTCACACGATTCTCCATAATTCATTTTAAATAATTTGATCAATACTTACTCAGATTTTTTTCGCATTTTACGAACTATGCTTAACTTTTGGACACGAGCGTATTTTGTGGCGTTTCTTACAATAAACATATTTGTATAGTAGCATATAATTAAACTCGTTTTTAGACAAATATTTTAATTTCTTTGCACCTTTACTTTAAAAATTGAATTTTTAGATTATCCTTATTATAATTATTTTTTTTTGTATTTTAAATACGTTCACTTGAAAATAATAATAAAAATAAAGTAAATAAATAAAAAATGGAATGCAAAAAGTCATACCAGTAAAACTAAAAGGATTTGGTTTTCAAAATTTGGATTCATCCGAAAGGCCGCACTTACAGGTCATAAAATGACACACGCGGCCTTACGGCCGCAGGTCCCCCCCCCTGCATTAAGGGGTTCGGATTTCTCGGAAAACTTCAAATCCTGACGCAGCATAACTATTTCTATCCCTACACCTTAAAATAAACAAAACGAGATACTTAATTACAAATTTGAGGAATGTAATACGTAAGCACACTTTTTTAAGAATCAAACTTAAAGTCACGTCGTAACTTTTTTAATTATAGGTTATTTTGGCTATACATAAGATGCCTTAATAAAAACAGAACTATAAAAATTTTACAACTTTTAAAATTTTAGAAAAATTACTATGGTGCATAAAATAATTCAAATGCAAGCGCCAAAAATCTCTTTACAACTAGGTTTAACCATACCCTGAAAGAATTGTTCCACTTTAATAAACACTTTGCGTAATTCAGATTTCGACGATTTCCGTTCCCTGAAAAATTTAGCCTTCATTCACCGAAAGAGTAAAATGTGTTTTCATTATTTGATGTCTATAACATTAAGATTTGCGGAAACTCGTAACTTATATAACTTGTCGCTTACAGCAACGACTGTGTGCCAGTTTCCCTGGGAAGCTATTTGATCAAAGCTTTTGAACAATTTTTTATTCGGCCATTTTCCACTTCATCGCATATTGAAGGAGATGGAAAGCAGACGATAAAGGTACAGAAATTCGTTAAGGTACTAGAACACGTCATATATTTAGAATTGAAACTGATTGGACATCGAAATTTATTTAAGGATATTAGATCAGAAGCATATTAATATTAAAAAAAAAAAAAGAAAACGTGAAGAGCATGGACTTGGGGGGAAAATATTGCTTCACATTTCAAAGTGTTGCTCGATTTGCCTACGCAATATTTTGCAACGCCTCTGGTTACGAAAAATATTAAAAACAACAGGTGAATTCGGAGTTTGCCAGACGAGAAAAATTATCTATTCCTTTGTGTACTATAAAACAAAATTAATAACAAAATTTCACAACTAAAAAAAAAAACAAAAACAAAAACGGACCGAAAGAATAAATAAAAACAAAGTTCGAAGACGAAACGAATAACTGTCGTATAGAAAATGTCTGCTGGAGCTAGAGAGTCTATTAACTTCCCCAAATATTTGCTTTAGTTTCCGAAGGACAACCCTAGTAATCGATCAATGTACTTTTTAATAGGTTAATTTCATTTTTAATAACCCTTACGATTTTCTTGATTTATAAAATTTTAAGCAATCAACCAATATAAAATTAGGTCTGGTCGAATAGGGGAGAGAGGGTTAAAAACAAATATAACTTGTAAGATACAATTTATCTTCTCAGGGTCGACACAATTGTTATTAGCTCAACACAGGAAGAATACGTGACTTATGATCGTTATGAAACTATCATGCAGAAATATAACTTGATGAAAACGGCTGAAATTAAATATATATGAAAGTAATGAAAAAGTGTGTTTTTTAGCAACATATTAACTACTAGTATCGGCTAGAAGTGAAAATGGATAATTCTGCTATAATTTTCTGCAATGTTTGATGGCCAAGAAAATTTTGTTCGTTCTCTGTCATTTAAAAAATATTTAGTACATTTCGTCCATGCAAATTTATTTTAAATGGCATTTTAGATTTTTGGAAATTAATAAATTGGTCCAGAAACAGCAGTGCTTTTTTAATTTTCAGTTACTTTAACGAAATCTGATCTTATTATATACAGCTGCAGTTATATAGTATTGAAGAAGTGCAGTAATTCCATCCAATTAAAATAACATTTATTTAGGCTTTAAATGTTTAGAATAATTCATTAATACGTGCCAGAAAATTAATTAATTAAATATGACATTAAAAGAGTTTTCTGCGCCTCTTTGGCGGAGCTTCAGAGAATTACGTGTGAATATTTAATGGTAAATAGAAGATTGGTTTGATTTTAGAATTCGGAAAACAATTGTACATGTGTTGCCAAATATAAAAAGTGAAATTATAATTATACAATATATGTTGTCAGATATGGAAAATGAAATTGAGTATATTTTGAAAACATCATATAAAAAATAAACAATTTGGCATGTTGTCAAGTTTAGCTAATTGCTAGCTAAATTTGCGATCGTTTCTATTCTAAGTGGCAACTGTTAAGAAAGCCTGCGAAGTGAATATAGTGTTTCTATTATGGTAGCCCACAGAGCCAACTAAATTTCGATGGCATTTCTTCCAAAAATGAAATCTAACTGCTTGTTTGAATTTTTGGAGCAAGGATAATGCTGCGCCAAGACCTACAGTTTTCGCCGGCATTCAAATATCCGTCATTCAGGAAACCAAATCCAGGAATATACGGATTATCCGAGAACAGCAAGCGCTCGACACTAACCAGGTCAACGGCCATACAATGCTGAAAATACCGGTTCTTGTAGGATCGCCGAAATTAAGCAGCTTCGGGCGCGGTTAGTTCTTGGGAGGGTGACCTCATGCTGTTGACATTCCTTCTTGGGGCGGCAAGATTTCGCGTAGGGCGTACACGCTTCTCCCATCAACATCTTTTAAACAGAAAAGATGCCTCGATTGCGTGCCACATGTGACGAACCAATAAATGTTTTACATATCTTAACCGCTTGCATAAATTTTAACCAACAACGTTCATTAGCTTTTAACCAAAATAATTTTACCCTTTGTGACATTTTATGTGACTCTCTTAAACATGAAATTATTTTAAACTTTTTATCTATTAGTGTCTTTTCCCATCTCATCAGATTTTTTTTATATCGTTTCGTGGTATATGTAATACGTTACTCCTAATATGTTTTTACCATTTTAGCTTCAAGTTATTTTTTATTTACAACTGTGTGCACGTTCTCACCTTGCTTGGCGCAGAATCACCATTGTTGTCCTTGCGCCATAAAAATACAACCAACCAATCGATACCAACAGGATTTTAAACCGGATTCTGAGCACGGTAAACAAATACATTTTATTGAAGTCACCAAAATGCTAAAGGACTTTTAAGACGTATTTTATTAAGGAGAAGGATATAGACATTAGATATAAGTATTTTTATTTAATTAAACGTTTTTTGGTATAAAAGTTTGGACATTATTCTGAAAATAAATAAAATGCTGGTATATACGCGAGACGTATATAAAGTATTGCTTCCTTTAAAATTTTTGAAATAAGCCTTGAAATATACCAGCAATGGCCCAAGTCCCTACGAGGGACAAAGGCTTAAATTTTTTGCCTCTCGGAATGAGATTCTTGTGTATACTTAAAAAGTTGCAACGACAGCTAGGCCAGTAGAAGAACTGGGAAAGAAATTAACGAAAGGTCAGTAAATATTTAACTACTAATCATAAAAATAGGAAAGTCTTTGAAAGAAAAGATCTCTCAAATAAGTCATAAAAATTGAACTAAGAACGAAAATTGTTTGATTAACAATCAAATAAATTTTTCCCTTCATCCACTGTCCATTTTAGTATAAATCACAGTAAATAGGCAAAGTCGAATCTATGGTACAAAAGTTTTAATTGAGGAAGAAATGGTCAGGAAATTGAAAACAAGAAGTGTGGGTAATGGGGATCTTACACCAGGAAAAAATTATAGGGAAGGAGAATCAGATGTGGAGTGGAATGGCAGAGTCAATGCAGGATTTGATGGCCCGGGGGAGGTTGGGAACAGGGCCAGAACAAGGCAAGGAATGGGAATTGGTAGAATACTTACTGAATTGAGAGAAATAAAGAACTGTGTGAAGAAAAATGAAAAAAGACAAGCTCAGAAAGACACTGAAATAAATAACCAAATGGAAGAAATGAAAAATAATTATAAGTGTATGATGACTACCTTTAGTGATATGTCCACAGAATTTGGAAGAGTGGTAGAAGAAAATAATATATTAAAGAAAGAGATAAAGGAGTGGAGAAAAGAAGTTGAATGTAAAAAAAGACAGAGAGATGAAGAAAATGAAGAATTAAGAGAGAGAGAGAGAGAGAGAGAGGAACAGTACAGAGTTTCACCAGGAGATTCCATAACAAACAGTTATTTCGACACTGGCGTAAGGTTTAAAAAAAAAATCTGGTGCTATTTACCAAATACCGTGTGGAGACTGTGACAAGGTGTATGTTGGACAGACGGGAAGATCGATACGTCTACGAGGGAAGGAGCATATGCGTGCGGTAGCTAGGGGAGACGATTCAAACCAGTTGGCTGAACATGTCTTCAGGGAGGGTCACGAACCAGATTGGCATTCGATGAAAATATTACATCAGAATGTGACGAATCTGGGGAGTAGACTTTTTCTGGAATCATGGGAAACCTACGGTTTGAGGAGTCGTGCAATAAACATCGCAAAACCTCTACCAGAACCTTACAGGATTTTTGCAAAACCTCGAGTTGGGGGTGTTCATCTGACATCGTCGGGTGCGGGGGCTTTCCCGGCGAGGGTTTCCCCGATTGGGGTTTCCCCAGCTGGAAATGCTCCGCACCAAATGGCGTCAGATGGGGATTCCCAACATGCGGGTATATAAGCTTAGGACTTTCACGAACTCTTCATTCTGCCTTCACTTGACAAAGGGAGCAGTTGGCTCCCGAAACGTCGTGTTTTTAAACCTTACGCCAGTGTCAAAATAACTGTTTGTTAGAGAGAGAGAGAGAGTAACAAATCTGGAAGAAGACACAGACAGATTGATGAGGACCAGGTTGAAGCTGAGCAACACAATAGGAGGAATAATGTGGAAATTGTGGGGGATAAAATATAGAGAAGATGAGAATTGTGAGGACCTCGTTAAAAGAATATGTCAGAAATTAGATGTGAACATCAACCAGGAACAAATAGAGTCAGCTCACAGAATCAGCGCGCATACGACAAAATAGTGGCAAGATTCCTGAGCAGAAAGACTAAAAATGAATTAATGTAAAGAAAAAGAGAAACCCACCTAAGAGCGAGCGATATAGCAGATGCCAGAAATAGAGATCAAGAGAATAACTTTATATACATAAATGAGCAACTATGCTCATATAGGAGGAAGTTATTCACAGAAGCATTGCAGATAAAGAGAGAAGGTGGATAGAAGTACTTGTGGACAACAAATGGCAGGATAAAAGCAAGAAGAAATGATCACAGTGAAGTCCTAGTTATTAATAACTATGCCGATATCCAGAGAATGCAATGAAATTTTATAAGGGAGAAGAAAATCCACAATAGAGACAATAGTTATCCAATAAAACAAAATCTTCATAGCAATAATGTAAACATATATAAGGGACTACTACAAACTGCCCATACTAATAATCTCAAAGATTCAAATATAGACAATTTTAATGATATGCATAATATTACAAATAATGTTAGTACTGATATAATGAAATGTGGAATAAATGGTAATCATATAACAAATACCGAATTAAATTTAAAGAATACGAACACTATCATAATCAATAATATGAAAAATTGGTTTTGTCTAAAACAGTGTGTTTAAAAAATAGTATTGATATTGTGAAGATGGAGGAAAATGGAAAAAAAGGTGAATATAAAATTCATTAATAATAAGTGTAATTATGTAAATAATGTTATTGATGCTCTGTATGTAAAGGATTGTAAAAATGATATAACAATTGAAGTCAGTCAAAATTATAAGGATGATCCTTTGAGTGAGGGATTAAATAATGTAAAATATAGAATTGTTAAAAATATTGAAAACTTTGAAATTCATTATAACATAGACAAAACAGATGGAAATGCAAACGTGTATGTTACTGATTGTATAACAGATAACAATGTGTGAGATATAAATGGTACAAATCATATGAAAAATATAAGTATAGAGAAAAATTTGTGTGAAGTTAACAAGGTAGTATGGATATTGATAGTAATGCAAATTGCAGGTTAAAGATTAAAAAAGATAAAATTATAAAAAGAGGGAAAAATGAGAAATTTAGTAATTTTAATAAATTAAAAATTATGAAAATAAATGCGAGAAGCATAAACAACAAAATGGGTGAAACAGAAATGCTGATGGAAAATAATGAATATCAAATAGACATAATGGGAATAAGTGAAACATGGCCTAGAGAAAATGATCACATGGAAATCTATGGATGGTATGGTTATCATCTAATGAGAAACAAGAAAAAGGGAGGAGGTGTATCGGTATATATATAAGGAATATTCACGAGGATTTTGAAAAAATGGACTGAATTATCACACATGTGATGATTGGGAAATAATAGGCGTAAAAAGAGGTAAACTTAGGACAGAAATTGTATATAGAGATCCAAGAAGAAATGTTCACAAGCTACTAGATTGGCTATACTTAAAAATTGAAGAAGTACAAAGTAAAAATATAATTATAGTAGGTAGCCTAAATATTAATATAAGTAAAGAATCTAGTAATAAAAATTATTTGATAAATGCAATGAAAATGATGGGATTAAAAAACATAATTAGTGACTATACAAGAATAACCGATAATTCGGCTCCAATGATTGATTTATGTTTTACGAACGTATTGGGAATTCATTAAAATATTTTGGATTACCAAATAAGAGATCACAAAGCTATACTCATCGAAGTTCAAGAGAAAACTAAACTCAGGATAAACAATAAAATTAAAGTCAGAGA
>QLNU02014176.1:31489351-31504904 GCA_006491805.2 Dysdera silvatica | reverse complement strand
ATAACATACACCCTAGGATAATCAAGGAATGTGCTAATGTATTGGTTAAACCACTGTTGGTGATATTTAATGAAATAATTGATACAGAAGTAATTCCTGAAGAAATGAAAATAACTAAGACAGTTCCTACACATAAGGAAATAAGAAAGATAATAAAAAAAACCATAGACCAATAGCAATAACCTCCGTCTTCGCGAAATCATTTGAAAAATTACTTTACTAAAGAATAATTGATTTTATAGACAATAATTATATAATAGATAATTTCTAATTTGGGTTTAGAAAGGGTAAATCAACTGCAGGGGCGCTATTGAGAACAATAAAAAGAATATAGGAGGCAATAGAAAATAACGAATATGGAATTATCAGTTTTCTGATCTGAGTAAAGCATTTGATGTAATAAATAGAGAAATATTAATTAAAAATTTTGAAACTTATAGATTAAGGGGGCAAATCAAAAAAATTTTTGAGCAATTATTTAAAGGATGAAAAACAAGTTGTATATGTGAAGGGAACGAAATATAATTTATTGGTTAATAATTGCGGAGTACCTCAGGGCTTTAATTTGGGGCCATTATTGTATTCCTTATATGTTGACGATACATTCAACGTGTCTGATGTAGGAAATATCACATTAATTGCTGATGATACAAGTGTCATTATTACTGATAAAGATTTAAATATGGTAATGGAAACAGGTATTAACGAAATAAAAAAATAGATGACGATATGATTAATAAATCTATAACAGTTAATAATAAGAAAATAGAAATAGTGGATAAAATTTATTTCTTAGAAGTTCAACTTACAAATAAATTAAATTGGAATGGTCATATAAACAAAATAGAAAAGATATGTAAAGGTATAGGAACTATAAGACGGATAAGTAAAAAGCTATCCCCAAAAATAAATAATGAAACCTATAATTATATAATTGCCATCCAGTATATTGTAATTGTGTTTGAGGTAATTTGGTATTGTTAACAATGATATTATAAAAAAAATTGCAAAATAAATCAATCAAACTGATTAATAGAGACAATAGAATAGACTTAAAGAATTTTTTAATAAATTCTAATATATTGCAAATTGAACAGATTCATAAATACTGTATACTAATTAAAATGTTTGAAAGGATGAGAGAAATAAACATACAGATCTTATAAAAATTCAATTAAACGAAAAAGAAGTAGATATCGAAACTATAACGAATTAATATTACCCAAAATAAGAACAGAATTGGGAAGATGCAACATAAATTACATAGGACCTAAATATTAGAATGGAATACCAGATAAACTAAAGCGGTTAAATAATATAGTAAAATTTAAAAAAAAAGCTTAAAAGATACTGGATAGTCAGTAATGTCCAACAATTTATCGATAATTAAAAAAACCAATCAATTAAAGACAAATTATAAAAACAACTCATATAAGAAGTGCATTACATATGCGTGATCTTTAGTAACGAGTGAGGGGTGTTGAAATATGTGGAAATAGCCTGATGGCCGAATTTATTGTTTGGGTGAATTGTTATATTGAATCAGTCTGAGGCTCTCAAGCCTGTTATATTCATTATAGATATTTACTTAGGACCTTTCTTTGTGTGGTCATGTATTGTCACAACGACTGTTCCAAGAAGAATAAATAAAGTATTATTATACTTCTCCTTCAATCAGAAAATTGGAAAATGATGGGCGGTTCGAGTTTTTCGAAGACCAAATTGCAGTCCGTGAGCAAAGCTTATCGACTTAGAATGGTGCAGAAAGATACAAAACGGGCTGTTTTAATGGAAATATATTACTTTTTAACTTCGGTCAATCCAGGAGGGAAATCAAACTATTATTAAGCTAACCCATTATCTTATTTATATATATTATTATTTGTTTACAAACATCATATATAATATCTTTATTAAATACTATTATTAAATTCAAGGATGATTCCACTAAAACTTCCCGCACTGACAACGGTGTAAGCACTTGAATACATTGACAAGTATTAAACTTTCAATAATCTTTGCCATCTGTAAACACGTCTTGGTTCTGAGATCTCATTAAGTAGGTGAGTCCTTCCCAGATAAAATTTCAAGCTACGTGGGGACGTAAAAACATAAACATAGACATGAAAGACATTCGTTCCATCCCATATAAACCTCCAAACAGTTGAGGGACGTAAAAGCAAAAAACATAGGCACAAAATCCATCGGTCCGTCCCAGATAACCCTTTCAGCAATCTAAGGACATAAAAATAGAAACGTGCAAAGAAAAAACGTACGTTCCATCCCAGATAATCCTTCAAGTAGTTTGGAGACGTAAAAACCATGAAACATAGGCACAAAAGCCATCAGTCCGTTCCAGACAATTATTTCAGCAGTCTAAGGACGCAAAAATATAAACATACAAATAAATGACATAGTTTCCATCCCAGATAACTCTTCAAGCAGCTGAGGGACGTAAAAGCAATATACATACGTACGCAATCCGTCGGTCCTTTCCAGATAATCCATTCAGCAATCTAAGGACATAAAAATATAAACATACAAATAAAAGACAAACATCCCATCCCGGATAATCCTTCAAAAAGTTCGGAGACGTAAAAACCATACGCACAAAAGCCACCAGTCGGTTCCAGACAATTATTTTAGCAGTCTAAAGACGTAAAAATATAAATATACAGCTAAAAGAAATACGTTTCATCACCAGGTAACTCTTAAAGCAGTTCGGTAACGTAAAAATCATAAGCATATAAAAGAAAGCGGTCCATCCCAGATAATCCTTTTAACAGTCTAAGGATGCAAAAATAAAACATACAAATAAAAGACATACATCCTATTCCAGACAACTCCTTAAGCAAATTGAGGACGTAAAAACTAAAAACATATAAACAAAAGACATACGTCATATTCCAAATAATTGATGTTGTCTGGGGACGTTATAATACAAATATATATAAACAAATTAAAGAATATATGTGTGTCGTAACTTCAGAATCGTTAATTATGTCGATACGTTTATGATTAAAAAGATCACTTCTTTATTTAGAACAGTTTAATACATCAGTGAAAGATCCACGGAGGTGGGGGAATTAGGGAAATTTCCCCTTCCAAATCCATAAAAATGCGATAGAAATCGGTTATAATGAGCGCTGATTATGATGACTAACCGCAACGACGGAATGTTTGCAAAAAGTTTGATTTCCTATTTATGTTTTCAATTGCTCGTAAAATCCGGGGTCCAAAAATACTTGTTCCTTAAAAGCGGTTAAATTGTATTGCGCTTAATTCATAATCATTTATAACAAGGAAAATCCATATTTTATCCACTATATTCGAAAACTCGTTAAATGTGCGCTTATTGTGAGTCCTATCGTATTTTACATCCTCCCCCAAAACACCTCTCTAGATCCTCCTTTGAAGCAGTAGTAGTAGACCCTCTTTGTGGTATGTTACTATCAGGTAAAATCAATTGTATTTCTACTATTATTTCTCTATCTTTGTAAATTAATGTTGTTTTTAATTTTTATTATTACGCATTTTGAAATCAAATACAGAAGACTTGCGTGTGTATGGGGTGTATGTTAAGTAAAATCACTGCGCAGAAAACAAATTTTTTACAGATTAAAACGATACTGTCGAAGAATAAAATAATGCTCTTGGCAAAGAATAAAGTATTTTTATCGTTTAACAATATTACTAAAGATTACGGGCAAAGGGGAATATTTTAAGGGTGTACTGTGCAAATTAATTTATGTCATAAACGTGTAATGGGCATTTGTAACAAAATAATGATACATTATCCTTTGACACAACAATCTCACTTTATATACAATAAATAACAACAAGAATAATACAGAATTGGTTTACCACTGTGCAACGAAGAAGATTTGTGTAATAATGTGAATGGTGTATTGATGACGGAAGATTTGGTTTACACTCACATCTGTACTAACGCTCTTACACTACACAATACCTGAAATAACAATGATCAATGTCAATTTGGCATTGTATCAGCTTTCTGTGGTCACGTTTTTTCGAAGTGTCAATTACTCTTGGTATAAATTAGTCTCGAATTTAAACACTTTCAATTATTAAGGTATAAAATTTCATTGTTATAAATGCACCCTAATTGTATAGAAAGTCCCTGTGCTTTTGCCCTTGTGCGCTTTTTTTGAAGCAATCGGAGAATTTAAATTACGTATATTACCAGTATAGGGATATATATATTTTTATAAATATAGGCTAAATTTCTTTTCATATATTAATTTAGTGACAAATCGTTGCAAAGATAATTGACGAACTACGAACCGACAATACTCTGTGATCATACTGTTGAATCTAAATTTTCTTCCGCTATACAAGATTGAGTGTTCTCCTTCAGCAATTTTAGTCTCTGAAATTCTAAAATAGTTGCCATGGTGCCTGGTGTACCACAGCTGTCTGATTTTGATGCTGAACCATGTTTAGGAACGGATCCGCGTGATAGAGATCCTCGCCAACTTGAGAACGAAGATCCTCTATGATACAGTACCGAAGATTTAACACTGGTATACATCGAGTTCGTGTTGTATGTATTATGTCGGCGTAGTAGACTACCGTTACTGTAACGAAACCTTTGATTCTTTGAGTCACCACATTTACAACATAGTTGGCGGAATCCTTCCCTATACTTGCTGTTCATCCAGCAGTAGATGATGGGATTGTAGCAGGTACTGCTCATAGCCAGCCAGTGACAGGCGAACCATATGTAATGAATGTGCTGGAATTGCCAAATATCTGCATGTTCATCTCCAGCAACGATAAGGACATTCAATGGGAGCCAACAGAAAGTAAACACAGACACAACTGTGATCATCATCTTGAGCATCTGAAATAAGATTAATATCTTTAGGAGGAATATTGAGAGAACAATTAAATTGAGCAGAAAACATGAACTACACTCTACGAAAGAACTAATAAAAGCAAATATTTTTCGCACAATCAAATCTCTGATTATCTACCACTCATTAAACAAATGCTGATTTTAGAACAACTTATAAAATAAAAAGTAGGGAAAATTGGTAACCTTTACGAGGATCGCACATATGTTTTATTACCATAGAGGTAACAGAGAGGAAAATATGTAATAGAATACTGTTAAAGTATTCAGTAGTGACAAAGGAAGTGTGGACTGGCAAGTTATAGTATTATAGTCTATTTTTTTTATTATTATTTTATTACAACGTCTGCAGTCAAAATTTAAATACAAATTTAAATTTACTCAGCCAAGAAGGTACGATTGCAACAAGCATAGAATTTTGAAATAAAAAGTTCTTCGCAGGTTTTATTTTTGCCAAAAAAATAAATTAATTTTTCAATATTTTAACGACATACTAAAGGACCAGAATTTTGTCGAATTATCATTAAATCACGGGAAGAAAAAACTTGTTTAGGCCTGAGTATGAAAATTTAAAAGGTTGAGTTCTGAAGAAGCAGCGTTTAGAAGCCAAGACCTAGTAATAATTATTTTATTCATTTAGGCATATTTATAAGAGCGAAAGTGCAGAGCTTCGTCTTCGAAGTTCCTGTTCAATAATTGCATGCAATAGCATTCAAAGCAGTAGGAAAAAGAACTTGTATGTTTTATTAGAGCACTGCTCAGCTTATAAGTGCACTATGTGAATAAAAGAGATTGCATATCAACATGCTTGATTTTTCCGCCATGCAAACATATTAGAGACAACAAGAGTATCATGCAGAAATATGCAAGCCTGATAAAGCAAGCTTGCGAAGTATTATGATAGGAATGTAGAGGTTCGTACTGCGTCTTTTCAGCATCGACCCAAGTTTTGTTATTGGTCAAATCTGTGTTCTTGTGTTTAGAGTTCACGCTTTTTCGGGCATGGTTGAACTCGGTCTTCGAGGTCAGGATGGTCGACTGCATCAACATTTGGGGCTTTTCGGGACTCACACATCTGAACACAAGTTGGAATCCACGTCGGAACTTTTCGTTCATCCAGATGTAGATAGCTGGGTTATAGCAGGCATGGCTCATGGCCAACCAGTGGCAGGCAAACCACAGATAAATGATGTTGGGAAGGTTGTACAACTCGGGGTATTGGTCCCCAATGACCATCAGTGAATTGAAAGGCAACCAGCAGAGAGTGAAAGCCATGACGCAAACAATCATCATCTTTACCATCTGAAACACATTGCACAAAGACACAAATACAGAAACGGGTGATAGGAAATTCAGAGGGGAAGGGAATTTATGAAGTTCTGAGAACGAAAAAGGAATGTTGGATTCGCATGCTGTGAAAGCGTACATTCCATGTTAAGGAGTTGAACCTAATTTATGCCTTGTTAATGAAAGGGAAATTGATGGGTAACACTTTTAGGAAAAAAGACTAAGGATTAAACACATCCATCCGGGCTACGTTGGTTTTTGATTTTGAAATATTCGAGTCAAATCGTCAAATTTTTTATTTTGAAACTGCTTGAAAATTTTAAGTAATTTTATTTTAATGTAAGCCCAAAACCACGAACCAAAGGCGGTAAATCCAATTGTAACTTTTAAACCAAACCAATAGATTTAAAAGCAGTGTATACCATCGTTGAATCAGATGGAACCACGAACAAAGAAAATCATTATCATACTACGTGTAGAAAAAAGAAAATCATTTACCATACTATGTACAAAACAAAAGAATTTTGCACAAAGATATGTCAAATAAAAAACATGAACTATATATATATGTACATATTTCATTACAACTTTAACATATTTATCAATAGTATGCAAACAATGAATAAATATAAAAGAAAACAGGATATATATATATGTAGGTAACATGATATTTATATCTAAATCAGTAACACTCTTGTTGTCCTTGCACCATAAAAATATAACCAACCAATAATATGAGTCACAAGTAATGTAAAAATGATTTAGCACTAATGTAGTACAATTAATATATCTCTAGGGCTCCATTAAAATTCGACATCTTGGGGGAGAAAAGAAATGCTACTTTGCATATCAAAGAAGTGCTACTTTGCATATCTTAGGTTTAGGTTTTTTAAAACATCAATTGCTTTTCAGAGCAGTTTACGCGGTTTTTTACGCGGCTTTTTACGCGGTTTACGTAAAATAGTATTTCCGTGTAGCTTCTGTCCATGGCTTTGTTCATACTTAGATTTAGAGTCAAATCTCTCAAGTGTGCAATAAATACAATTTTTATTTCACATTTCTGCTTTGATAAAAACTGTTTAACTATATTTAGTTCGATTGCCTGTGGCAAGCGTTTACAAATGTGAATTGATGTTTTACCGGGTTAGACTATAAATAAAATTAGTGCAAAAAGAACGTATTTCCGAGAATGTTCCCTTTCATAAAATCCCCACACAATATGCCAGGGAAAATTGCAATGCGAGGTTTTCATTTGTCAGCAACACGAGGATAATGAAAAATAAATCCAAATTATAATGCATAGATACAGATATAAATAATTTACTTATTGCGTCAATAACGCGAATGACTATTGATTTGAAACTATCTGCTACGGACCGAGAGTATTTTTTACAATCCTTCAGATCAGTAAAATATTAATTAACTGAGAGCTGAGAAATTAAACTAAGGATTATGAAGATAAATTTTGCAATTTAAGAGCAATTTTGCAGTGTTATTGTATACATATGTATTTTCTAAGTGAAATGGAAAGTTGCTACAACCATTGTGACAAATAAATAAAAATTGTTTGTTTAAATAAGAACGATTAGTAACATTTTAGCTATAGTTGACCATTGTTGGAAGGTAGTAGGTGACGTGAATTTTATTTTGAAAATATACGAGTATTTATCTCATTACGTAACACTTCATTTCTTGCGACTGGTCTTATTATGTTGGACTTGACGTATTGTTGTTGTTGTTGATCATAAGATCAGTGAGAATCATATGCAAATGAAACATTGGTTAATGGGCTGCATTAAAAGAAATCAAAAGGATATTTAGCGGGTTTCAATAGATATTGAACCCGCTATTGCTTTTGGCTTTCCTATCTGTCTGTACAAAGAGTAAGGCAAAGGTCTTCCGCAAATGCAAAAAGAGTGGGGATTGTTAACATTGAAAACCTACCGAGTTACTTGAGAATTAGAGAGTTGCGGATTGGAGAGTTGCAAATTAGAGAGCTACGGATAAGACAGTTGAAATTAGAGTTGCAGATTAGAGAGTTGCGGACTAGAGAGTTGTGGATTAGAGAGTTGCGAATTAATGTTAATTGAAACCCGCTAAATTTAAATATCGACCTTAGGCGATTTTCTTTCACTTGCTTATTTTAAAAGTTCTGAAAAATAACCAATGAGGTGTACGTACGTAACAGGAGAAAGTTACCGATTAAAGACTGTATATTTTTGTAAGGAATATTTAAGATATAAGTATTATATCGTGTATGCGTGTATATATATATATATATATTATGATACATAATTCAAATTTGAAATAGTTTAAAAAAATGCACATTTTTCTCCCCATTTTACTCCTTCAGCAATCAACATTGATATTGCTTTTGTACCTCAAACGTTATATCTGATCTTACAAGATTTAATTTCCAAGATAATCTCAAAACAATCATTTCAAAGTTTTATTACAAAAATAAGGACACTTTTACGTCAGGAAGCAAAGTTCGCCCAGAAAGTCGATTTTCAGATCAAAGCTAAATAGAAGATGAAAGCACAAGAGATTCGTAAAAGAGGAGGCGGAAGCATTTTTATAGGTGGATGTTCAAATGCTGCCTTCAGATCTCATATCAGTGCTCTGAAATAACATCCAAGGATGCCCAAAACTCTTTTTAAAACTATAGAGCGTTACAGGTGCCTTTGATTTATTGCATTATCCTCTAACAGGATAACTCTCCCTCGGGTCAGCTGTCCGCCTTTATCTTCAAAAGTTTTCACTTGTTATTATTTTCTTTTGAAAATACACTTCAAGAAATTTGAAAGTATTGTTGTTATCGACAGAGGTTTCGTTATTATTTTTTCTTAAATTTGGAAAGATTGATTGCTCATGAAGATTTTCAATATTACATATGTATTTTAAATGTAAAATTAAACACACTTATTTCTCTCCAAAAGTGAAATTATAGATAAACTCATCTCTGGAGAACAATTTGCATAATAATGTTTCTGATATAGTCGTATGATATTAACATAGAACCTATTATAGTTTGTGATGGTGTTTGTAGATATTAATGGAAATTGATTTTTTTTGGAATCAGAGACAGCTCCCGATATGGGATAGTTTGATTTTACAATGGTGTGAAAGCGATTCCAATTCGGTATACGCCGTACGCTCTCGATATTGGAATTTTGATCTTTACCCAGGTTAGCGATATATGATATTATACATGTGCATACACATATAATACGTGTATGACCATATTATGCTGGTGCATACCCATATAATACGTGTATGCACTTATTATACATGTGCATACCCATATAATACGTGTATGCACGTATTATATATGTGCATACCCATATAATACGTGTATGCACATATTATACATGTGCATATACGTATTATATGGGCGAGTGCAGAGGTACGTCTAACGGTGGGCAAGCTGAAGGGAACGTCTTAGATTTCTAGGCTCATTAAACGCATTTGGGACTTAACATGATTTTATCAGAACGTAACGCCTATCATAAGTCTAAAATCATCTGAACTTCATAAATCTTCACGTGAAAGCAAAACCATTTTTGACATTTTATCAAGTTAGCTTAGTAGCATAATTTTCTGACCGTTGATTGAAGTACGGTAATTTATAGAAGATTTAAAAAGCACCGGTTTAAATCATAGTCAATATCGGCTCATTTGTCCATTTGACATCTTTGTGGCTGATGCACCCAGAGGTATATCCCGAAAAATTCGCTATATTGTCCTTATGATCATTTTCAACTTAACAGTGGTTAAGCTCAAATTAAGATACTTAAGTAATTGGGCACATAATTATGTTGGACAGGAATAAACACATAATTATGTTGTATGTCATGATTCGGAACGTCTTTATTCCACTTGCAGTTCTGGATTCCTGCTGATACGTAAGTGCAAGTGAGTTGAAGATGCATATAATCATATTGTTCAAAGTTCTACGTATATTGTGCTATTTTTAGTCCCTATCGTATGGTAACATGCTTCTCTACGCAAATTATAACCCATTTTAAGTAACTTAAAACCAAATGTAATCATTAAATCGAAATTAAGACATAAATGGTCAGAAAAAGGAAGATAAATATTTAGAATATATTAGCAATTATTAGTTAATCCAACAAAGAACAAAATCTTGCTACGGAGCTGCGTTAGCAAAGAGAGAAGAATACTTGATTCCGTCTTATGTAAAATTGCGATTTTTTTAAGTTTGAAATGCTTTGTTAATATAATTTAATTACAACAGAAATTAATTAATATTAAAGGTATTTTAAAGATTTTCATACTGCTTGGGGGGGTAATTTAGAATTTTAAATATAACGTTGAATATAACGCTGACAAGGGAACCCCTTTCGCTGTTCACTGCATTTTGATATCAGACCTATAGGAGATGATAGTGCTTGACTTCCTAATCACAAGTATGTAATCATTTGTCTGCTAAAATGACATGACAATTTTTTATGAATATTTGAAGTCCAAAAATTACACTTTTTTCGCCAGGTTTGATATTTTTTAATCGCACTGTATGTGAGCAAAAACAGGTTTGAAGTCTGTAAAATTATGACGGATCATCGTATTTAACGGATAAACAAAAATTATGTCTCAACTAATCCAAACCGTGTAAAAAAATTAATATGAAAAATGAACTTTTAGAATAGATACTTGGCGAAATTGAGGACAATTTTGAAGGCTACTCCAGGTTTTCGTTTAAAATAGTTATTTCGTATTATCGCAGCCCATGTCAAGTTTCTTTTACATTTCTTTTTCCAAAATATTATCTCATGAGGAAAAGAAGCACATGAATACATATAAGCATGCATACATGAGTATGAATAAATGAAATGTATGAATATATGAGTATCCATATATGAGATGTATGAATATATGCGTATGAATAAATGACGTGTATGAATAATGAAAAGTTGCTATATTTACACAACCTGGATGTGGTCATTGCATATCACATGCTGTTGCAACCATGGAATTTAAAAAAATTGTGAACAAAACTTAATAGTAGGCTATTTGAAAATGCATTTATTGTAATTAGAAAAAATGTGAACAAAATTTCATGAAATGTATTTTATTTCATGAAGTTATGTAACCATAAATTGTGGATTAATTGTTGAATTATGCTCTTTATTTAAAAATGAGAAAAATTAAACTGTGTACATCTCAGGAATGTCGTAAAAGTGTTACAGTACAAAAAAAGAAAAGAGTGAAGCAAAGCAATTGATCACAGTGGGCACATTTTAAGAATGACAGATTTTTGCAATTATCTCGGCTGCAATTGTTGTATTCAATTTCAAAAGAAATTTCCTCAACATTTTTGAATTTTCCGGGATCATGATCGCTATAACAGCACCTAAACCAAGCATATTGTAATATAAAGCGATATTTTTTAGACTGTAATTGATTGTGAACCAAAGAATGCATTTTTATTATCTCATTTCGATGTCGTATGTCAATATCCATTTCATCGATTGCTATTCTGTTGATTATTTTTTTGTACAAATTTTTTATATTGTCGAAAGAAATAAACATCCAGCAGTTGTATGAGGGATGTTGCTTTGGGGGGTATTTGCAAGGATATACAATTTTCCGGAAAATCTTAATAAGTGTTTGGGTCTGTACTACCTGTCCATGAGTTTAGTAAAACACAGGAAGGAGGAGACATGATGGGTTTCATACAACATTCTACCCACTTTCTCATTTTGATTTTGTCCATTTTTTCCGACTTGGAGCATGTAATATATAAGTTTGAAGGTTGAAATAAATTCGTTTTGAAACGTTGTTAATCGTTGAACAGTCGGGCCAAATGTTTCCGCAGCTTCTCTTAAACAAAGTAACATTTTCCCTGTCAGTTCCCCATTCATTGATATTATTATATATGAATATGTTCTACCAAAATTAGACCCTATTAAAGAAATATTTGGTGTATATTCGAGTAACATATTTTGTTACTTTCCGCGCAACTATTTTGTTTTGGCTCTTAAAATTATCTATAAAATAATCGGAACATTTAAAATCCTCAAATCCTAACTCTTGGCATTTCAGGATCGCCCATCTTTTCAAATCTATATCATGAACAGGTAAATAATTTTCCCTAGCTTTTGTAATTCTGGCTAACATTTCATGTTTTATTATTTTATACTTTTCTATATTTGTGCCCATATTTGATATATGGCCTGCAAAAGGGTTGCTGGTATCTAACTGGAAGGAGACCCACACGCTGAACGTATGTGACGATGTGTGGAACCGGCCAGGCCAGTAACCTAGTGTCCTACCCCGCCTTCAAGTGGTGCAGGCTGAGCTTTCTATTTATGTGGCAAATTAATATTTGCTGCACGGATAGAAAGGCGGAAGGGGAGGGCTAATTCACCAACCCGTCTAGCCAGCGTGGTGAAATTATGGCTAATTCCTCCATTATGTTGACACACCAGAAACCATGGCCCCTAGTCTCCAGGTGCTGGAGTGCTCCTGATCAAGGCAGCGGTCAGTGTGGCATGAAAGCAGGGGGTGCTAAGAATCACTGGAATGGCCCAGGCTGCCGTTTGTTATTGACCTTGGCAACGTATAATGGACGATCCCTTGCTTCTGAAGCAAAACTTCAGGAATTGGAAGAAGAACTTGACAAGATCAAATGGGACATTGTAGGACTCAGTGAAGTTAGAAGAAAAGGTGAAGAGTTGGTGGAACTTAAAAGTGGACATTTGTTTTATTATAGAGGAACGGAAACTGGAAGAACAAGTGGTGTTGGCTTCTTAATCAACAAAAGAATTAAAGACTGTCTTCTGGAAGTTGAAAGTACATCAGATCGAGCAGCGAGGCTTGTTGTTCAACTAACCCAGCGATACCAACTTCAAATAGTACAGGTATATGCACCAACATCAAGCCATACCGACGAAGAGGTTGAAGAATTTTATGAAGAAATCAAAGAGTTACACACCAAAGGGAAACAACATATCAAGCTCATCATGGGGGATTTCAATGCAAGAATTGGACAACAGGAACAAGGAGAGACATCGGTTGGTAAATACGGATATGGGGAAAGGAATGAACGTGGCGATCAACTCATCGAATTTGCAGAAGCTGAAAATCTTAGCATCATGAATTCATTTTTTAAGAAGAAACCGCAAAGAAAATGGACATGGAAACACCCCAATGGAGGAACCAGCGAAATTGACTATATACTGGCAAACAAGAAATCAATTATTGAAGATTGCAGCGTACTGAACAGATTTATAAAGTGTGCTTAAATACTAAATTAGAAAGGCAGAAGCTCATTAGGAAACAAGTATGTAAGAGGGTGGATTTAAAGAAATTAAAAGAAAATACCGAGGCATTCAAGTTGGAATTAAAAAATCGCTTTTCTGCACTGGAAGGACTTATTGAAGAAGTTGACATCTCAGAAGCAAATGAAAACATTGTTAAGACAATAGTTGAAACTGCTGGGGAAATTGGTGGTGTAACCTGTAAAAAGCAGAATAGCAAATTATCTGAGAAGACGAAACAACTCATGAAAAGGCGAAGACTTATGAAGGTGGACAATCAAAATACCAGTTGCAGGATCGAGTATGTAGAACTTTGCAAAACTTTGCGCAAAAACATGAAAGAAGATATAAGAAAATTCAATTGTGAGTTAGTAAGGAAGGCCATTGAAAGCAACAAGAGCCTTAGGGTTGTTAAAGGGAGTTTGTCTATTGGGAAGAAACACATCATTGCATTAAAAGGAGAGGATGGCACCGTAACAAGAAATAGGGAAGAAATACTTAGAAGAGTTGAAGAATTCTACAAAAATCTATACGAAAGTAACAGTGAATTAAACGAAGACATTGAAATAGTCGAAGGAACAGCTCCTAAAATCTTAAAAGAAGAAGTTTCATTTGCAATAAAAAATATGAAGAAAGGAAGAGCCCCTGGTGATGATGGTATTACATTAGATATCCTAAAAGAAGCTGGAGAATATGTAGAAGACATACTTGCAAAATTCTTTACCAAATGTCTTAACAGCGGTAACATACCAAACCAATGGGATTCTGCAACAGTAATTCTTTTGCATAAAAAAGGTGATAAAGAGGATTTGAAAAATTACCGACCAATTAGCTTGTTACCTGCTATTTATAAAATCTTCACAAAAGTGCTAACACATCGCCTGCAGAAAAAATTAGATGCAGCTCAACCAAGAGAACAAGCTGGATTTCGAAGTGGATTCAGTACAGTGGACCATATTCAAGTATTAAGAGAATTAATTGAAAGAACACATGAATATGAACTTCCATTGTGTGTGGCATTTATTGACTATGAGAAGGCCTTTGACTCTATTAAAACATCAGCAGTCATCAACTCTTTAAGATCAGCAGACATCGAGGATGTGTACATTGACATGGTGAAACGTGTGTATAAAAATGCAAGTGCAAAATTTCGGTTACATAAAGATACCAAAACTATTAAAATTGGTAAAGGTGTGAGGCAGGGAGATACCATTTCTCCAAAACTTTTTACTTCAGCTTTACAGATGATTTTTCAGCAAATAAATTGGAATAACAGGGGAATAAAAATAAATGGTGAATATTTAAATCATTTGCGGTTTGCTGATGACATTGTTATTTTTTCAACGAACCCATCAGAACTCCAAGACATGGTACAGGAGCTCTCAACTAGAAGTAAAGAAGTTGGACTCAAGATGAACCTACAAAAAACTAAGATCATGTTCAATAATTTCGTAGAGGAAACAAAAATACAAGTTGACAACATTGAGCTAGAAATTGCTGATTCATATATTTACCTTGGCCAGCTGATTTCAATGGATGGCAACATTATGAAAGAACTCAACAGACGTATTAAACTTGGCTGGAGTGCATTTGGAAGAAACAGTTTTATCCTGAAGGGGAAATTGCCTTTGTGTCTAAAAAGAAAGGTCTTCAACCAGTGTGTATTGCCAGTCCTCTCTTATGGATCAGAGACATGGAGTCTAACAGTTGGAGCAATACGAAAGTTACAGACAACGCAAAGGAGCATGGAGAGGTGCATGCTTGGAATAACTAGGAGAGATCGAAAAAGGAACACTTGGGTGAGAGAGCAAACTAGAGTAGAGGACATCATTGTTAAAGTAAAAGGGCTGAAATGGCGATGGGCTGGGCATATTGCAAGAAGAACTGATCAACGATGGACAACAGAAATTCTGAACTGGATTCCAAGAGACCACCGAAGACCTAGAAAACGTCCTCAAACTAGATGGGTGGATGAAATAAGAAAACAGGTTGGGGTGACGTGGAAGCGAATTGCTCAGGATAGACTTGTGTGGAAAGCATTTGGAGAGACCTTCATCCAGCAGTGGATAGATAATGGTTGAATATGATGATGATGATGATATATATA
>QLNU02014176.1:31425726-31481979 GCA_006491805.2 Dysdera silvatica | reverse complement strand
GAGTAATATAGACTATAACTATAGAGTAATGTAGTCTGTAAATGCAGAGTAATATATAATGAAGATGCAGAGTGCTGTAGAATGTAAATGTGGAGTAATATATAATGAAGATGCAGAGTAACGTTGAATGCAAATGCAGTGTAGCATAAGTCACAGTTATAAAATAATATAAACGGCAGTTGCGGAGCAACATAAGCTACAGGTGCAGGGTAGCAAACTACAAATATGGAGTAACATAAGCTACATATGCAGGGTAACAAACTGCAAATGTGGAGTAACGTAACGCGAATCTCCATACTCGCTATAGGAAGGTTGAGTTTTACCTACGGATCGGTGTGGTGGCAATAGTTTGAGAATGCAAAGTGAATAAATTCGGAAAGTACTCATTGTATACTTGTTGCTTGACGAAGAAGACGCGATTATCAAGAAATTTGTTGCCTAAAGTAATACTACTATGACAGGAAGGAGCTTTGGCAGCCTTTTATTTAGTCAGAACAGCGATGTCACGGTAGGTGATAAGGCAATACCCTATTCGCAACAGCATGGGGTGTTCTTAAGTCTTAATCATTTTTAGGACTGATAATGTTTAATATTGCTTAAACATAAGTTATTTGCTGTTAATTAATGTTTATAGTGTGGAATGACTATTTCTCCCTTATGGCCAAATCCTTGTTTACTTATTCGCATGTCTCTGCTTAATTTCTGTTCTTATAGTTAGTGCGGGATGGATACCATTTTTGGAAACCTTAGCATGAGCCCTAATGAACAACATAATATTCGCAATTTTATTGCTGTTTCTGAGGATCTAAGCTCTTAACCACAATCGTATTTAAGACACGGAGGGAGGCGTTGAAGCAGAGCCGTAGCAAGGATGGAGATAGAGAGCTGAACCCCCCTGAAAGTATTTCTTTCAAAATAAATTATTTTATAATTTTATTTTAAATTTTTTGTTTTGTACAAAATTGTACATGACAATGATTGTTCTTTAACGTTAAAAATATATTCAAAATAGCTTTCTACCGTAGATTTTGTGTATATAACGTGTTTTTTTATATACGTTTGAATCTTCATATACTTTATAATAATTATAAGGGAAATTATAAATTTTAGTAATCTCTATGAGATTTCAATGCAAAATTTTCGACAAGAAATTTATTCATTAATGTTAAATATATTATGGTACTTCGATATTCGGTATCCTTAAATATATTAATAAAATACATTAAAATATTAAAGAACTTTAAGCTCCTGTAATTTTCAACCCCCCCTCCCTCTAGTAACAAGCGCAGGGTCTGATTTAGGTTTCGTGGGGCCCATCTTAGACAAATATTTTTCGGATCCTATTGTAATATGAATTAAGCCTGCATAATTGTAGTAGGACCCGTATATAACGCGGATCTTGGGACCTATGAAAATGCTCGCTAAATACGTTTTACAATTTAAATTTTAAACTTGGAAAACAAAGTCGGTACAGGTATATTTACATGCAACGTACATACAAAAGCTCCTAATTTTGTGCCATGATAAAATTACTTCTTTAGTGATAAGGTCCAATTGCTGACGATTTTGAAGCGGCTTTAAGTCTTCAACGTTTCTGGCCCCTAAAAGTAAAAAACAAACATGCCCGAGACATTTCTCTCGATTGCCTACGCAATAATCCGGCCCTGAACAAGAATTTAGCTATGGTCCTGCGTTGCGGCATTTTGTATCTCTTAAAATCGTTGATTATCTTGACGGTAGTCGTAAGGGTACGATTTTTAACAAGATTTATGTCATTATGACTGAAAATACCACAAAAATGGTTCTATTTTAAACCTTCAGAAGTTTTGGGATAGATGATTTGCACCATGGCGGAGGGGAGGAAGGGTGAGTTGAAAGCTTATAGCCGACTTGAGTGTCACCGAATTCGTGACATTAAGCGATGTCTTCTTGTTTTCCTTTCCAAAATGACTAAACTGTCTGTTGACACGCAGACATGCGTTGAGTTATGAGCCTCATTTTTCCAATACAACGAAAAGTAATGAGAAAATGAGAAAACTTTTTATTTTCTATTTTTTTTCCTAGCAACTTAAAGTTTGCCTAACTATAGTAAGTGGATGACTGAGAACCGTGTGCGACTTCTTTGCTTAAAAAGAGAGCCATCAAAGAAAGATTTTAGCGTCTGAGATTAGTATATATGAGAGAAAACGTTATATTAATATTAATCCTTTTTGAAATGCCAGAGATTAAGGCAGAGATGTACCTTAGACAAATACAAAATTAATTAATAAAAGTTGAACATTTAATTTGGTATTGAACATTGATGTAATCATTGAATAACGCTGTCTAGTTCTGACAAATTACTTCTTTTTTTCGGATGAAAATTCTTATGTAAATATTAATGTGTTTTGATTTGGAAATTCGAGAGCTTTCTCCGACAAAAGAAGTTTAAGTATGTAGAAAAACCATTGGGTTCATTGAAGAAAGGGACGCTCCTCCTTTAACTCGGAAAACTAGAAACTAAAACAAATTTGAATTTTCCCCCTTGGCAGACAAACCAATTACCTTTACGCAGTGGCATGATAATCGACTCATGATACGTTAAGTGTCGTCTGGACTAGTATGTTAGCTCAACTGTTGGAGATCAATGTACGTTTTTGCTTCAAGAAGTAGTTATATAGATTTTTCATGACGTATTTAGGAACCAGGATCGAGTCTGAGTCAAGAATGAACGTCTGAAAATATGTTACAATTTGAAACTACCTTTAAGGTGGTGGTCTCGGGAACTCTTTGAAAGATGCAGTCAAATATAAGCATCCTATCTGAGTTGAAACCACCGAATAAACTCGTGATAAACTTGATCACACATTGCTTAATTAAGAAATCATTTCTGCTTAGAATCTTTAAACTAAAAGTCAGAGTCAAATTACTCAATTTTCCAAAATCTATGCAGCGCCATTAATACAATTTTAAAGAGTTGCAACAAATGGGGAAAACTAATTAAATTTCTAATAATGTTCAAGTTCATGAAAATTTACTAAGTTTAATTTGTTTTAAAAATATGTTAATTATAAAAGTTAATTAAAAGGTAAGCTACATGCAGATTAAAAAATAATTACAATTTTTAAAGTAATAAATACGTGTGGAGGTATAATTACATGGAATAATCATTAAAATACTTTGAGCAAGACTTTATCTTTTATTTATCAGAACGTGTTTTGTAAACAAATTTAGACGCTTCAGAAAATTCGTTTATGATCTCTGGCAACGCCAATGCATTGTAGCTACAGGAATATCTATTTGTGTGCATATATATAATGATATAAAAGCGAATTGCTCAGGATAGACTTGTGTGAAAAGCATTTGGAGAGACTTTCATCCAGCAGTGGATAGATAATGGTTGAATATGATGATATTCTGCATGTATATGCACTCAGTATGTAGGCACAAACACATTCCTATATGCTGAGCAGCCACATTGTTAATTATACTGCTTCCTTCCAAACAGATGAAGCGATCTAATAACCCGACGTCACCTTATCACTGTGGAAGTATATAAAGAGATTAAGAGGAACAATCTGGATTATCGCTGCAATCGGTGCAATCGCTTATTTCGGAATTAGGAAGAAAGCCGATTTATTTGTTTTTGGATATGGCCTATGTTCAAGTGATAGAAGGGTTGGTTCTAGTATGTTCAAACCAGATATTTTCACAGATTTTTCACATCATACTTGCTGCTAGAACGTTGGGGCAGCTTAGAGGCCTTGGGGGGATGCAGCCCCCCATTTCTTTGTTCTGCACATGCAATTTATTTAAAATTTTCATTTTTCTAGGAGAGCTAAATTGATTCTAGGAAGAGTTAATCTCTCTAGCCACGCCAATGTTCAGTAATGTACCGTGAATGATTGGCTAGCCAAAATACATAACTCAGTAATTCGCCATCGGGCAAAAGATAAAAGAAAGGTTAATGTAAAGGCTAAAGGGAGCCTATATGTACATAATTATATCGTAGGTTACATAATTAATAAAATTTTTGATACTGGTCGGAACATACGTAAGATAAAAGAAAAAGGTAAAAAGCATATACCACATGCAAAAATATCCGAAAGGTTTCGAGAACTACTGTTGCCTTCATCAAGCGAATTATCAAGGAAGTGTAGGTATCTATAATTTATAGTTCAACTTTGGGTTTTCCAAATACTATCTCACAGTCGGATTTTCCCTCCTCTCTGAATCTCCTAAATACTGTCATGCACTCGGGTTGCCCCCCACCCCTCCCACCTCCCATTTGAATCCGATCCTCCCATCTCCTAGCAAAAATGCGGTAAGGTTCAGGCATCGATTTTGCGATGTTCATCGCCTTACTACGTATTCGGAAAGTCTCCCAAGACTCCAGAAAAAGTCTACAGTAGCGAGAAGTTACATTTTTATGAACTTTTGTACCTTTCCAATCAGGAACATGACCTTTCTCCCAGGCATGTTCTGCCAGAAGATTAGTCATCTCACCTTTCTCCACAGCACGATGATGTTCTTTTTTGCGAGTACAAAGAGTTCTTCCCGTTTCATCAGTGTATAATTTTTCGCAGTTAAATACTGGGCACCCACACTTCCTTGTGACTTCTCTTGATGAAGGGAACAGTAGTTCTCGAAACGTTGCGAATATTTTTGCAGACGGTAAATATCTTTTACCTTCTTCATTTGTATTTCGTATATTCCGACCAGTGTCAAATTTTACTAGTTATGGTAAGCCCTGGTCAATCTTTGTACGTTGTTGTCATAGGTTACGTAGTTACTAATGAAACCGCGATATAGATTAGCGCGCACTTTTGAAACTACCTTTATGATATTTTTTCTGTTGAAAATATAACGTACCTCCTTCAAAATGAATACAAAATTCAAAAGTTAGAATTTTCGAGGAGTCGCGATCTATGAAAAATTGAGAATGTGAAGTTCCTGATGGGCTCGTATTTTTATTATGAATTATTTTACAAGAGACTTATTTTACAGAGAATTATTTTACAAGAGGCTTATTTTACAGGGAATTATTTTACAAGAGGCTTATTTTGCAGAGAATTATTTTACAAGAGGCTTATTTTACAGAGAATTATTTTACAAGAGGCTTATTTTACAGAGAATTGTTTTCCAAGAGGCTTATTTTACAGAGAATTATTTTACCAGATGTTCTTTGAAATTTGGTTCAATAATTTTCTTGAAGCATTGCACTTTGTATGAAGTTTTTACATTATAAACCATCTATAGCATAGTGATGCACTATTATTCCAAACATACAACAGTGGAAGTTAACAGATGTGACATTCGCAATCACGGAAGCGTCAGGTTTGACTTTCTGACATTATAACGTTTGATATGAGAACAAAACAGTATCGATTTCCGGCAGCAATGCAAGTCGGTATAATGCTGAATAATGGATGTTGCAGTCTCCAGTCTCCAGTTGCCAAACGATTGGTCATTGGACACTTGTGCTCAAAGTTTGGGGACCTTCCAAACTTACGAACAACTGTCCTCCATTTGTAGAAAGGTGAACAAACAAATCTAATGAAGTCAAGAATTTCCAGGAATCTAGCAACGTATGCAGAAAAAGAACAAAGATAATTGAACTTGAACGGGACGCTGTCACGCTCAGAAAATTACAGGGTGCTTAAATTTCGTCAATGTTCAAATGCATTTTATTAATATATTTAATACTAAATATCGATACTAATATATTTAACATTAACGAATAAGTTTTATAACTTAAATTTTGCTTTGAAAACTTAGAGGTATACTAAAATTTATAATTTCCATTGTTCTTATTACAGAGTAGATGGAGATTCAGACCTCTGTGTGTAAAAAACACGATATACATAAGATATACAGTAGAAATCTATTTCGAACATATTTTTAACGTCAAAGCACGATTTCCATTGCCATGTGTAATTTTTTACAAAGCAAAGAATTTAAAGCAATTTATTTTGGCAAAAACTGTTTTCCATGGGGGTAACTACATTTCCAGGGGTCTCAACCCCCATAGCCCAAGCCTGGCTACAGCTCTGAATTACGATGTTAAGGGGAGTAAGAAATCATGTCCGACAACTGCGTGAGGTATTATGACGTCATTGGTAAAATTGGTGAACAATCTCCGCGTCTTTAGAAGCTTTTCAGAACGACAGAAATCATCTTCGATGATGACTTTGACCATCGATAAGAGTATTATCGGCGGCAGTAGTGAAAATAAAACTTGTCAAGGAAAGTAGCCACTAAATTTGATGTCCGGTTTACCCAGTCTTAAATTTTCACTTCTTTTCAATATGTACTACCATTTTATATTACTTTTGTTAGGTTTAACATCAAAGAAGTATCCTATGTTACAGGGGAGAATTGTGAAGACATGAACTAAATATTTTTTTTTCATTTTGAGCATTATTTTGGTACAGAATAGCCATATTTGACTTAAATTGAAAAAAAAATGACTAAGGCGTGGGCTGCAGTCGAACCGGGAATCATCGAGTTACAGGTACGACACTGTGGCTATTAAGCTTTCGATGTTAGTCTGTATAAAAAAGGGATTTTTTTGGAGAGTTTTAGTGTGCTTTAGTGGTAACGTGTTTGCCTATCGTGCCATTAACACGTGTTTGACTATAGCAGTACCGTGAAACGAGCGTCGTTTTACTGTTTACTTAGGTTTCTGAGGTTTGGTTATTTAGGCAACAAATGGTTTGACTAGTAGTACCGTGCAACGTGCCCCGTTTGAGTGTTTACTTAGGTTTCTTAGGTTTGGTTATCTGGAAACATGATTTGATTCTAGTAGTACCGCGCAACGCGCGCCATTTTACTGTTTACTTAGGTTTCTCAGGTTTGGTTATCTAGGAAACATGGTTTGACGCTAGTAGTATCGTGCAACGCGCCCCGTTTAATAGTTTACTTAGGTTTTTCAGGTTTGGTTATCTGGAAACATGATTTGATTCTTGTAGTACCGCACAACGCGAGCCATTTTACTGTTTACTTAGGTTTCTCAGGTTTGGTTATCTAGGAAACATGGTTTGACGCTAGTAGTATCGTGCAACGCGCCCCGTTTAACAGTTTACTTAGGTTTTTCAGGTTTGGTTATTTAGGCAACAAATGGTTTGACTCCAGTAGTACCCTGTAACGCTCGTCGTTTTACTGTTCACTTACGGCACTCAGGTTTGGTTATCTAGGCAACAAATGCTCAGATTTCGTGGACAACTATTGGTCTGGCAGCACGATCTGAGTTGTCTCTGCGCAGTAGAGCACATATGTAAAACAACAACAACAAAAAAGTAGCAATAGAATGCTCGCTCATTCCGGAGTCCAGCTTGATAGAGGTGGTATTGTATATACCAAAAATTCTGTATTTGGGTGCTATATAAATAGGGCGCATACATAAATAGAAAAAAAAAGAGAGATTACATTTTGAGTTTGTGTGCCGTTCTGAACAAGTTCACGCACAGTTTTCAAGCGCATTCTTAATTTGATTTTTTCCTCCAGAAATATCCCCTAAGGTTTCCAAAAAAGCCATTAAAATAGCGATAAAAGTTTATGAGTAATGAAATTTAACTTTTAATGTCTGCGCAAATATTCGATTTAGAAATATAATTTTACTTTATTTGACTCGTTAGATATTATAAAGCAATATTTTTATAATTGGAAATAATTGAGTAGAGGGGGTGGGGGTCCATATAAAAAGTTAAATTCCGTATTTTTATATATACACTATCCCTGTAAAATAAATAACTTATCCAACATCCATATAATAATTCGAAAACTGTTTTTTCCCTGGGAAGTTTTTTCTGTGACTAACGGTTTAACAGATAATTGCGGTAACATCAGGGCTGCATTTCCCATTAGGCCGACTAGACCCGTGTCTAGAGCGCAAAATTTGAAAATATTTTTTTTTTCAAATTTTTTTAGTTAAAATCTTAAAAAATCAAGAGCGAAATAAAGTGTCTTTTACATCGCTTCAAATTTATGCAATAATAAAAGTGTAAACGATTTGAAAGTACAAGTGATGAGAAAGACTTTTATGATATATACTATTCCTTCTGATACCTTATATATATATATATGAATAAATCCTTTTTTACTATTCTAATATGTTTAACGCATCGTAAGAAATCAGAATATAATTCAAAACATCTGTCCCAAGTGTTAATTTTTGTACCGTACTCGTAGCATATCATCATCATATTCAACATTTTACTATTCACTTCTGGCTAAAGGTCTCACCATATGCTTTCCACACAAGTCTATCCTGAGCAATTCGCTTCCACGTCACCCCAACCTGTTTTCTTATTTCATCCACCCATCTAGTTTGAGGACGTTTTCTAGGTCTTCGGTGGTCTCTTGGAATCCAGTTCAGAATTTCTGTTGTCCAACGTTGATCAGTTCTTCTTGCAATATGCCCAGCCCATCGCCATTTCAGCCCTTTTACTTTAACAATGATGTCCTCCACTCTAGTTTGCTCTCTCACCCAAGTGTTCCTTTTCCGATCTCTCCTAGTTATTCCAAGCATGCACCTCTCCATGCTCCTTTGCGTTGTCTGTAACTTCCTTATTGCTCCAACTGTTAGACTCCATGTCTCTGATCCATAAGAGAGGACTGGCAACACACACTGGTTAAAGACCTTTCTTTTTAGACACAAAGGCAATTTTCCTTTCAGGATAACACTGTTTCTTCCAAATGCACTCTAGCCAAGTTTAATACATCTGTTGAGTTCTTTCACAATGTTGCCATCCATTGAAATCAGCTGGCCAAGGTAAATCGGCCTCATAGCATATAGTAAGTAATATTTAACTGTAATAAATTTTTGATTTATTAATTAAGCTTCATTTAGTTAAGTTTTATTTTTAATTTAGGGAATGGGGGGTGAAAAAGGAGGGAACAAGAGGGAATGGGAGTGTTCGGGGCGCCAACGGAAAAAGTGCCTGGGGGCGCTGAGTTTCTAAATGCGGCTCTGGGTGACATCTATTCTAAATCGCTCTGCATAGTTTCTTTGTTTGGTCTACGACACCTCACACTTTTTTTCTCTGGTAGTAATTCCATTACCTAATTTTAGAAGTATTGGCCAAAAATGTTTGCACGTTTTAACTTCATATATAATCATCATTGTATAAATACACCTAAACAAATGCATATATGGAGACGTCTGAAAATGTTTGTGTACATGATGCATGCATATAATGCTTATTTAGCATAATACGGAATAAGTCGGCATGATAGGAACTCGCATTGTGTTGGAAAGAGATCATAGGCGTAGGTAGAAAGTTCATAAGGGGGTTATAGGCTTAATGGGGGTTACAGAGCTACAACTCATATATTCCTATGTTAAATATACAAAATTTCATTGCGATGGGGGTTACAACTCCAACCCCCCACTGGCTACACCTATGAAAGAGTCCTACTTAAACAGTGCTACTATTATTTCCACATTCATTCGCTGAATTGCCATCGTAATAATATTTTGGGTAACAACGTATTTTCCCCAATTTATGAAAGCAAAATTGCTAATAATATGGACATCGTAGTATGATCACAGATTGAAATTCAGTTGCAAATAAAATTATGATCCTTCTTCCATTTTTATTGCTCTGATATGAGAATTACTCCTGGCGGAGGCCTGTTGCTGAAACGTTCGGAATTTTGAGTGATCTGTTTCATTTGCTATTCAACCAGCGTTTAATCCTTTTCATGAATAAAAATAACCCCTTAACAAATTTCTCATTCGCATTCCAATAATTTTTCTGAAAAATATATATTCCTTTGAGACGTTTACACAATCGAGGAAATTTGCATAAAAAAATTATATTTATTTCCTTCTACGTATTTCTCTTCAAAATGCGCATTTTAATTCGATGAATTGAGGTCTTTTACGTTTATTTATATGTTTAATCCAATAAGTTATCTTTATTTTTGCAAGTTTGATCTACCGTGCAAATATTTGTTTTATTTATTCATTCATTTGTATGGAAACACTTAAAATTAAATATCAAAAATTTCAAAGGATTTCAATCTTTTCTATAATGCTTTTTAATGACGCGATTTCCTGGTATTCCTCTTTATTAAACTGTTTGATTTTGTCCGCCGTAGAGACGTGGCTAGCCGTTGTCTCCCTAAAAATGAATGAATTCGTATTTTAGACGAGGCTTTATATACATTCACATATTGTCTTTTTTTAAAGTAACGCCCCCTTCACCTATTTTTAAGTGTTGTTTCTTTAAACTAATATGAATTTATTCCATTAAGTGGCGTAACCAGGGAGTTGCTAGTGGGGATTAGTCCTCTCTGCAACAAATTTAACTTCATAGAAAAACAAAAATACAAATGCAAGTTCTGTGAGGATAGTTGAGATGGAATATAAACCGCTTAGACTTTGGTAAAAGCCACGTCAATAGATTTACTGTCTTTGTTGAACATCATCGTAAACGTTGCTTTGTCTAAGTGCAGTTTCTGTAAATAACGATGAAATGTTATGCATTTGTATCCAGAACGTTCAAAAGTAATTTAACTACACCAGAATGCAGGTGGAATATTTCTATTTTTTTCAGAGTTGTCTATAAAAAAAGAACACCGGACAGTTTGAAAGTCTGTGTGCAATGTTTACAGAGGATACGAATAACTTCTAAATTGAAGGAGAAAGTTAATTCGTTAAAAAGTTCTTGAACTAGTTGCAACTTACCTGGATTTCTCTTCTTTCCGTTTACTTTTCAGATTATATTGCTTAAAATCTAAAAGACACTATAGGGAGAATCTATCTTTCCAGTTAACTGAATTACAGTCTCCAACAGGGACTTGAAGAAAACATACAAGACACAACAAAAGGAACGCTTTACAGAGAAATTCAATTACATAGTGCAAGAAGTCCAAAGAGTTTTGTAAACAAGAAGACAAGAATGAGACGAATGTTATAACAGAGCAAGAATTCTAGTAAAGCTCTCAAAAATTAGTAAGATGGGCTTTCTATAGGATTAAACATTAACGAAAGTTTTTTTTATATCTTACGCCAGAAGACGAAAAATTATCCGCTTCTCTTTTCGCCGCCAAGTAAAGAAGAGAATTCGCAGTTTAAAGGGAGGGAAATGTGGGCTTAAAAGTATAGGATAATCCCGTAGAGTCCGCATTAACAAAAGTAACAGTTAGCTGAAAGTAAAGTGCTCTTTTTAATTCAGCGCCATTTTCTAGCCTTTCGGCCATTAGTTTTAGTAGTCCAATATGGGTTTCATAAGGTGATAAAAACATAACAAGAATTTTCCAGAGGGTTATTGTTCAAAGCATTTTGTAGGCTTGGATATGGAAGACGGTGGTTTCCCGTCATTAGGTCAAGTTCACACTAGGTGCATGACAATTAATCAAGTTAGGTCGATAGAGATGTTGTTGCAGGTAGTCATGTCCAGCCGTAAGTCTGAAGGAAGCTACCATGACCTTCCTTGGAAGGGTCTTTGGTATTGTGCAGGAGAAAGTAAAGTGCTATGAGTAAGCTTGCACAAGATCAAAGTGGGTTTTTTAATTGGAAAGATGATTGGTACATATATATACAGGGTGTCTGTTAACGACGGTAAGAAAAGCATATAGCGCGATTCCTTGCAAAATTCTAAGCAAAAAATGTTAATGTGAAAATGCTGAGAAATCTATATTTCTCTAGTTATTAAGGTCTCAAGCTCATTCAATCAAAGAAAATTTTGACCACCCTTTTCTTGGCGAAAACCCACTTACGAGAAGAATTACTAAACCTCTCCCTTTGAAATATAAAGCGACCAACTCATTGGAGATAAAAATAAATCCCCTTTCTGAAGTGCAATCCACTTTTCCTCTGAAAACTGGAATAATTATATAAGGTGCATGACGCATTGTGACGTAAATTCGGCTGCCACAATTGGCAATTTTTTCTACTATATAGGCTACTTTTATAGTATATACTTCTTCTGTTACAAATATTAAAAGAGTTCTTTTTTTATTTCTATTAAAGTTTCGTTGGTACTAAATCAATTAAATTTCTTTGGAACTTGCTTTCTTCTTACAATCAACTTAAGTCCTTGGATATTGTTACGAATAAGAACGATAATAAGTATACGTAAAGAAATAGAAACACACACATATTGATAGGATATAAGCACAAACATAACTTTAACAGTTTATTTAGGGTTTGTTTCGTGTTTTATGGTGCAAGGACAACTAAGGCTATTGTCCACTTTGATTTATCGTTCCCAAGGAATTCAAACATCTCTGTTGCCTCGAGAACCACACCCAGAGTTCATACATACATAGCCAGGACACACATAACATACCAGGATTAAAATATCTTTTAATTACAGAATTTTTCCTCACCTGATGAACCCGAAAATACAGGCAGAGATGATGATGGGGGAAGGTTGGATGGCATTCTCAGATTAGTAGGAATGACAAATATGAAAGCTAGCGAGTTTGCTCACATGGTCGAAGATTTAGTAGTTTCTGTTACGTTTACTACCGTTCAGAATTTATAAGAAATATGATTGAAGGGGGAAAAATTGCTGAGGAAATGGAAGCAGAAGAGAGCATGGAACTGCCACAAAATTCTAACATCAAAACATATTTTGATGTTTTGGTAAATTCACGGGAGTTCCAAAACATTGCTTTTTTTTTTTTGGTTTGCTTTTTGGTTTTACGGCTCAAAGACTACAGTGGTCATGCCAACCGCTTCCTAGGAATGAACCTTCTTTCCAAAAAACCCCGACTATAAAACCGTTATTCCGGTGAGTGCGCAGTTCTGAAATGCTGAGTTGAACCCGGATTAGCGGCGCACTAGGAGAACGCGTTACAACACTGCGCCACCGCAGGGCCCCAAAACATTGCATTGAACAAAAATGATGACGAATAAGACAAAAGGATTATAAACAGAGGAGAATATTGGGGGATGTAAAATACAGTAGATCCACATATACTGAGCTAGCTTTTGGCGAGTTTCTGGATATAGCGAGGAAAATATGGATTTTGTTTGGTATAATGATTAAGCGCAAGACAGTTTAACTGCTTTTAGCGAACAAGCCTTTTTTGGACCCCGGATTTAACGAGCAATTTAAAAAATAAATAAAATGGGAAATCAAACTTTTTGTAAAAATTCCGTCTTTATATGCGGTTGGTAGTTATATTCGGTGCTCGTTATAATATTTTTAACGCCGCATTTTTATGGATTTTGGAGGGAAAATATTAATTCTTCCCCTCACGCATCCGCTACTGCTAAAAATATTATTTCCTTAGAAATAGGACATTTGCCATAAAAAAGCAAAACAATTACGCATCACTGATTTTTTTAATATAAATTAAAATAGGTGAGGATTAATGTATTTGAAATGGTTATAATTTTTTATTGTTAATTTTATTTATTTTGTTCTTTTGTACTGAACCTCTAAATAACAGCCACCTCCGAAGGACGGTCACTTTTGCAGAATCCCACGGTTGACCGTTATTCGGATGCTCTACTGTATTAAATAGCATACAAAATTTCAAAGGTGTCTTGAATGGGGTTGGAAACAATGCAGAAATACTTTTTCTTGTATTAAACCTTTTAGTGTTCAAATCACGAAATTCTTGTATTAAACCTTTTAGTGTTCAAATCACGAAATAAAAGTAGGAAAATGTGGATAATTTTTGAAACAGTCGTGTAAAATTTTTTCCTAGAAGCAAGTGCTATTGGAGAACGGATACTAGTCGAACCTCTTCAACGTGAATACTAAAGGGAACAAAAATACTGTTCGTGCTAACAGTAGTTCGCATCATCTGGAAAGAATGCTATCGTATTTTGTATTAAGTTATTTATTCCAATTTTGGTTACCATATACATATTTTGACGTTAGTAAATATGTATTATTTAACTCATGTTTGTAAAAATTGCAACACCATGAAGGAATCACTTGATTGAGCTGAAACTTTCAGGAAATGCAAATTAGGGTATGCTATTCAAATGATTAGAATTTCAGAGTCATCACGCATGCGTGGGCTGAGCAGCGCCCTCTGAACTGCTGATGGATCCGTATAAATAGAGGGCTGTAGCGGGGCGTGTATGGCTATCTGCTAGTGGTAAACGTTACATGAGACGTCACTATGCCTCTACGACGAAAGAGGGCGACATTTCAGCAAGTTACGGAGTTTGAACGGGGACGAATGATCGGCCTTCGTGAAGGAGGGTTTTCTTATCGTGCAATAGCAGCTCGTATGGGGCGTAACAGCAGCACAGTGATGCGAGTGTGGAAGCAGTGGGTTCAAGAGAACCAGACAACTCGGAAATCCGGGAGTGGACGCCGAAAGGTGACGTCAGCACGGGATGATAGACACCTGGTCCGCATGGCGGTGACGGACCGTTTTGCTTCATCTGGACAGTTGGCAGAACGTTGGTGCACTGCTACAGGTGTATCATTGTGTGCTTCATCAATTCGTCGGCGTCTACTGCACCGTGGACTGCGTGCAAGAGTTCCTTTATACAGGATCCTCCTGACGCAAAACCATCATCGCCTGTGGCTACAATGGGCTCATGGACATAGAGACTGGCGTGCTGATTGGCAACAAGTGGTGTTTTCTGATGAATCCCGCTTTAATTTGGGGTACAGTGATGGCCGCATCCGTGTTAGACGCTATACCGGTGAACGCCACCTTCCGGAGTGCGTTATCCAACGTCATAGTGGACGAACCCCCAGCGTTATGGTCTGGGGTGCGATTGCGTATCATGGACGATCTCAGCTGCTACGAATTGTGGGTAATCTTAACAGCAACCGGTACATCAATGAAGTTCTGGAGCCCGAAGTTGTTCCCTTCCTTCAAGGCATTCCCGGAGCTGTATTTCAACAGGACAATGCCCGCCCACATATTGCCAGGAATGTTCAAGACTTCTTTTCATCACAACAGATACAGCTTCTTCCTTGGCCTGCCTATTCGCCGGATATGTCGCCGATTGAACATGTGTGGGATTTCGTTGGTCGGCGTCTCGCTCGTGATCCTCGTCCCATAGCTACTACAGATGAACTTTGGGGTCGCATACAAGCAATCTGGAATGCTCTTCCTCAGGCACACATTCAACATCTGTTTGATTCCATGCCACGTCGTATAGCATCACTTATTGCAGCGCGTGGTGGCTTCACCAAATACTGATTTTCGACATGTAATATTGTTTTTTTGCTTTGTAATTTTAATCGTTTATTTGTATCAACACAGGTCGTTTGTACATTAAATTTCATTCAATTCGGACGAGTCCTTCATGGTGTTGCAATTTTTACAAACATGAGTATATTACTATTATGTACATTTTATTATTGTGATGACGCCCGTTTTTTTCTTATTAAGGTCGATATGTATTATATTATGGTAAAGGCGTATATTTTAGGATATTGATATATTTTATTATTTTTGAATAATATCCATATCCTCTGGCAGAAAGTATTATATGTTTATAACTTTAATGTTTGTATTAGGCAGAGTAGACGATTAAGAAATTATTGGTTTATAATACGTGCACTTTATTATATACTCAAACTCCTTAACAACACAAGCAGTTTCGAGTTTTTCTTAATTCTTTGAAATCGTCGATAAAGTACTCTTTGCAACCTTGAATTTTACGGGAATTCTCCTGTTTTAAATAACTTTACATAATCCACATCAGTTAAAGTTTCTCGTTTCTATTTTTCAACGACTTCTCAATTTTAATGCAGTGGTTTACATTTTTTCTCATAAATGGTGAAGGAATTTGGCATAAAACGGTTCTTCATAAAATACATACCAAAATGAATCGACTATTGTCTATCAAAATGTGAATTAAAGGATATGATAGAAATGAAACTATTAAATTTTCCTATAGTGGTCAAAACTATCTGATTACTTCAACCCGTTACAGCTATTAGAACAAAAGATATCCATTTTAACAGATAACATTATTGTTTGCTTCCTTGGAACCCTCTATTTCGAAGAAAGGGTAGAACCCGGAAAAAACTGCATCAGAGACTTGGGAAAACGCGTTTTATTCTTGTTAAGCAGAGAACATTTTTCAAGGGTTGTTGAATATTAGTTCTCGTTAAATTTGTTAAAAACTAAAAGCACAAAAATTCTTACATAATTTGACAGGGATCAGTCAAGTAGTTTGTGTTAAAAGTAGATTCAAACAAGGTTCGACTGTACAGATTATAGCCTTCATAAAAATTATTAAAAAATCGTACCTTCTGTACCTAAAAAAAGGGCTAATGAAGCGTACGTTTGCCATAGAAAAAAAAATTGGAAATCGTATTCGAAAAGCAAATAGAACTTCGCATTTAGATCACGACACAAAAGGGGTGGTCTCGCCAAGGGACACAAACGAGCTAAACATAGGGGAAAAGAAAGAAATTCGAAAGAAAAAGAAGTGATGATTTCTTTGCTAAGAGCGCAAGGAAAAAATTGTCTTCTTATATTTTGCTGGGAAGTCGTTTCCATTTTTCAATCATCTGACAAAAACATTCCAATTGTACAGATTCGTTGTGCGGAGAAAAATATGTTTCCTCTACTTTCAGCTTCTTTCACTAAAGATAAGTTAGATATTTAATATGCATATTCAGGAGGATATGATTTGAATGTTTACAATAATAGATAATACTACATAATTAGCATGTATGTTGAATCGTCTGGCCAGCAATGGGTAACGACAACTAAGCCTTACTGAGCCCATCAAGGAGAGGAAATGATTTGTGTAAATAAATGTGTGAGTATACTTGAAAAGGCTAACTGGATTAATATGGTATAGAGGATGATGGGAAAAAAACATTTAGGAGGAAAATAAAGATGTTTAAGATTTCATTAACTATGTACGGAGATATGTTTTAAATATTTTCGCAAGTGAGTTTAAAACTTGCAGTGTATTAGGAAGATGTGCTTCATAGCTGCAGGCCCTAACAAATTATGCGCTCAAAACAGAGATTTTAAATCGATGTCATATCGTTGATAGAATTACATGATTTCTATATATTTACAAAACCATGAAAAAATGCATCAACATTACCATGCCAACAATCAAACAATCAATTTGATATCAAAATATTCTTCGTTTTAACGGAATTTTGAATTATTTAAGAAAAGAAATTTCAGGAGATATGTAAAGAGACTGTACATATATAAATAAAAAGATATATATATAGTAGAGTCTTACTAATCAGGACTTAATGGGACCGGACCCCGTCCAGATAACCGAAAGTCCGGATTAAACGGAATAAGATTTAAAATGTCTGTAAAACAAGTTTTAGATGGGTAAAACTATTAAAATTGATGTTTTTATCATAAAAATGTCCTTTTCGGTCTTAATACTAGAACGTAGGTCTACCTTTTTAACATATTACTTGATTTAGGATAAAAAAAAATCTTATTGATTGAAATTCAAAGTTTGTTGATTGTACGGTACTAAAGAAAACTACAGTTACATTATTAAAAAGAGTAAAAAGTTCGGATTAACCGGATGTCCGGACTATCAGGGGCCGAATTAGAGAGACTCTATTGTATTCTTAATACAAATAGTTCGTATTTGTTAATTTATTCATGAATCCGTGTCTCAAAATGCAACTGTCATTATTCATAATTATGTATGATATGCTTAATTGCCTACGTTTTAGTTGCAATATTGGATTTCTTTCCAAAAATTTGAATAAAATATTAGCACTAACTGTAATTTAGTTTTTTTTTGTAAAATATTGGACATTGGAATTTCAAAATACCACAAAATTTTAGATAGCACGTTTTATACACTTCAAAACTTTTAATTCCACATACAGGAGGGTAGGTATATTAATTTCGGATGGGTGTACTAATTTGGGCGATATTACTTAAAACAAATTTGAAATATTTTGTGTTGGATTTTCTGCTATCATGGTAGTGCCACAAATTTTAATCTTTCTTTTCATGACACTTATCTTTGATTTTCTCTTTCACAAGGATATTCAGTTAATTTTCACAAGTGATTTATTTTGTCATTTATTACAGGATGGTAAGTCTTAGTTCGCATACATATGCGAACTAAGATAAAAGAAACAGTCTAAAAAAAGGAGGAAATCTAGGTAAATATGAAACCATATTGGGATAAAATAGATGAACAAATAAATTTGGAAGTTGGAAATATAAAGTAAAAGGGTGTCACAAATGGTCAGATGGATTATCACTTAGTTTTCAACATAAAATCGAAAGCACGATAATATCTACTGGAAATTGTTCAAAATAGTCGTGAAAATCCTGAAGTGTTTACAGGAAAATAGTTTAAAATCCCAGAAGCACTTCAAAAGTACGCATTTAACAAATGAGTAACTAATATCTTCGAGAAATTTAACAATTTTACCGAAAATTCGACCCAAACTGGCAATAACCATTAAATGGGAAGTATTTACTGAGAGGGGAGATTGGAAAGAATGAGATTTTTCTCTCCAAAACTAGTACTCTTTGGACTTTGTAACGGCACTGAAGATAATAAATATTCTTATTTAAGAAACTAAAACGTGGTATTTTGTTCTGTAAACTCCAATACAGACAGTGTTTCCTTTACAAATTTTTGAAGCAGACCTCACGAAGCAATAGGTACAAGCAAGCATCCTTTCACGCCTTGTTGAAGAAAAGATGGCCTTTTTCGAAGCCGAATTCGATAAACCAAATCTATATCCAATTTTATTTTTTAAGTTGAAAAAAGTGCAGAAAACCAAGAAACGGTTTTTTTTAGAAGTTATTGGTGATGGTTTATTTTATACACATCTTTACGTACTTTTTACGATTCAGCAATTTTATGAAGTGCTTCCACTTTTCTTTATTGTTGATAAGAAGGTTGCGGATCAGTCAAACGAAGTGGAAAGGCCACAAATAGGACTGTTTTTTATTGGTTGAGGGAAGAGCAAAAATAGCTCGCTATTTGGAAGATGTGTTTTCGATAGGGAAGCGCGCTCCGCCGCGATTTTTGAAATTCGAGTAAGAAATTTTTATGAAAATTCTTATAAAGGCAAAGATTCAATCAAACTCTTATTGTTGTTGGATATATTTAGGTGGGGAAGAAACACTTCCTACATATCCGACGGAGCTACCTAAGCATAAAATGTCATACACATTTTCTTCAGTAAACGTTCTATCTAATAAAAAACGTTTGTGTTGTTATTCTTCTCCTCTCCTGTTCTCCACATTTACATTTTTTCTGCTGGATTTTATCGATCTGTACCAAAGAGGTTGGTTATTTTTTTATAAGTAACAGGAATAGGATATTGTGGAGGAAACCTTGTTTTTAACAACTCACAAAGTTTAATTTTTTTGATTAATCCTCGTGCAAACATTCACTTAAAAAAACACGAGATCTAAATTTAGAATTATATATTCAAAATATAGCGGTGAGCACGGCATTTTCTTTCAATAATAAGATATTTTGAGACTTTTTTTTAAGAAGATTCAGACAAAAGGAAGCAAATGGCAAAATTTCATGACAGAAATCGACTACTAGAATCTACGCTAAGATATGGGTGTTATGTAGTTAATGATTGATTGATTGATTGTTTGGCTTTTTTATGGCGCAAGAGCATCTGGGCTATACTGCGCCATTTATGTAGTTAACTCAATCCTGCGGTAATACAGCATATTACAACCATAAGGTCAGTCTTATTACATACTCACCCATAGACCTTAAAATAATAACTGCTAAGAATATAAACATAGATGCCGGGAATGGGAAAAAAGGCAACTAAAAACCTGACAACTTCCTACCACCACCATCATCAGAAACGGCAACTCAGCGATAATATTAACGAGTTATGCATATAAACAAATAAAAACAGGTTTAAAGGGAAAATTCGAGAAGAAAATTAGAAGAACAGGTAAATAAGCAGGTTGCGTTTAAACAATGGCAAATTATTTATGGATCGCAGAGCCATAGTAAGCGAGTTACAGAATCTAAGGCCGACCATTGTAATGTCATAGAAACAGAAATTAGTTTTTGCGAAAGGAATATGAAGTTCGGCAGCAGAGCGATATATTTAGTATATATATTTAGGGAAAACAGGAGGATCCCCTCAGTAGATGAAAAGCGAACTATGTGATTATAAGCAAAAAATTTCCGAGAGTGACTCTGGTTAGCACTAAAATATGGGCTTATTATCTCAACTGGTTCTCCAGATGTAAATTTTTTTTAGGGAGGTTATTGTAGCGCATCCTGTAAACAAGAAGCGAATTATATTTTATAGAATTAGTACAGGTGAAGTGAATGAGTATTTCAAATTCCAACACAAGATAAGTCAGCTTATGTGCTTACATTTCATAATGAGTTTCTTCGCACAAGTTTCTCTAAATAGCGATCTCCAAGAAAGAGGTCGATAAATTTAAGATCTCCAGAGAAAGTTACGTTTATATACAGGGTCTTTATAATTAAAGTTCCACTTTGAAATGGCCATAAAATAAAAATTACTGGACCAAATATTATCAAACTTGGTAATAGCTTACAGGAGGTCATGGGATTTTATTTTTCGTATAAATAAGTAAATAAAGCAAAATAAATAAAAATAAAAGTTAAAAAATCACCACCAGCAGGAATGGCACTGTATGCAATATTGTTAAACGAAATAAGACATGAAGACATCGTTTTAAAACGTTTTTAATCGTTTCTAAAACGTGTTACAAAGCATGTTGAATGTGGCGTCCACCATTTTCTGAAAGCAAGTTAAATCGCATTACTGCGTTCTCAACAGCAGCTCTTAGCATATCAGGAGGAATGTTGCGGACATGTCGGTGTATCGCATCTTTCAATTCCGCCAAATTGTTTATGTTATCACCATAAACAATTTGCATAACCCCACAAAGTTTCGTTTTAGAAACGATTAAAAACGTTTTAAACCGATGTCTTCATTTTTTTTATTTCGTTTAACAATATTGCATAGAGCGCTATTCCCCTGGTGTTGATTTTTGAACTTTCGGTTTTAATTTTTTTTTACTTTATTGGCTTTATTTTTATTTTTTTTACTTTATTTATTTTTATTTCATTTATTTATTTTTTTACTTTTATTTATTTTATTTTTTACTCATTTATTTATTTTTACTCTTTATTTATTTTTATTTTTACTTCATTTATTTATTTTTTTATCAGATGACATATTTCTTTATTACTTTATTTATTTATTTTTATTTTTGTTTTTATTTATTTATTTTATTTTTTGGCTTTATTTATTTATTATTTTATTTATTTATTTTTTTTTACTTTATTTATTTTAATTTTATTTTTTTTTTATTTTTTTTGGCCTATTTCTTTTATTTCTTTTTTACTTTTATTATTTCTTTTATTTTTTATTTTTATTTATTTTATTTCTATTTCTTTTTATTATTATTTATTTATTTATTTATTTATTTATTTATTTATTTATTTTTTTGCGGAAAATAAAATCCCATGACCTCTTGTAAGTTATTACCAAGTTTGATAACATTTGGTCCAGTAGTTTTCATTTTATGGCCATTTCAAAGTGGAACTTTAATTATAAAGACCTTGTATTTATTCGGATATTAGATTCACTCTTGATGAAGCTACTTTCTTTGAATTTTACAAATACTTAATATTTTGCAAAAAAGTTATTGGAGTGCTAATTAATTTAACAGAGAAATATAATTAGTAGCTTGATAGCATTCTAAGGCATACTTTGAGATTAACAAAATTTCATATAAAATACATATATAGTAATGTGGCTATACATTTTACTATGTTGTCTATCTTAACACAATTAATTCGTTCTCCATGTAAGTTAGCTTATTATATAAAGTAAATTTGTTTGGCATATTCGGTCTGGGAATATTACTAATGCGATAAATTAACATTTGTGGATTTTACCTGATACTAGGCGTGTAAATTTTGGTAGCTGTAGTATATTAGTATAGTATTAGTTAACATGTAGTATCAGGTTGTAGTATATAGTACATTATTACCTTTCATCACTGCTTTCGTACGATGTCCGTGCCTTCGCTGCGTGAATAACAAAAGGAACTTTTTAGGAGGTGTGAGATCCATAGATACGTAAATGCAGAGAAAACGAATCCAGGTTCCAAGTATAGCTGTTATTTGTCCGGCATTTATGGTTCAAAATTATCTAAATTTATATGGCACAGAGAGCTACGAGAGATCCGAACATTTTCCGCATGGAAAATTCAACTTTGCTATAGATTCGTGAAAAATACCACAAGGACTCTGCACCTAAGGCACTAAAACTAAAAGTTCCTTCACACAAGACAAAAGCCTCATCTATGCTCTATTGTATGGGCGCCCACGTGGCGTTTTCTAAAGCGGGGACGGATTGTTTCATCAAGAGAAAGTTAGACACAATTTTCCAATGGTATTCCTAGAAAACGCTAATTAACGATGAGAGAATGAATACATTCATAATTCTCCTCTTCAAAACCTTCCTATAGTGTCTTAAAGAGAAAGAAGTTTCTCCACATATTTACATTCTTCGTTGGGAAATCCCTTGTTGCATTTCAATGCTTTGTTTATCTTGCATCTGTTTTCTTCTATAGTTTGTTAGTTTTCCTTACAATTAACTGGATTGTCTACGACTTTTGTGATATTTCTTTTACGCGATGAAAATTTTCATAATTTCTCTAACGTCAGTGTGTTTGTCATATTAGTTATTTTAATTAAAACAATTTGCTTTGACGCCTGTAACTTAGATGGTAGAGCACTTGATCGGCAATCAAGAGGTCGTGGGTTCGGGTCCAATAATGTGCGGGAAAATCATTATTTTCTTTACGAGTAATTTAATATCCAAATAACTGATTGTTTTAACTTACAACTATCTCATTGGTTTTTGGATACACGGTATCTGACAGTCTAATATGAAAGTAACAACTAAGCATCAAAATTAAGCTTTCGAAATTCAGAGCACTATTTAAGGTGCTTTAAAGTAATAATGTTTTTCTCACACGAGGTCAAGTTTGAGGAGTCTGGTTGCTTAATTCCATGTAGGTTCTGAAGATAGACTACGCATTCACATGCTGGGGGGGTGTAAATTCAGTGCCAGATATACGTATAGGCCAAATAGGTTCAGATTAAGGGGGCCCCCTCCTCAGTTTTGGGGCCCCCACGGAGTCCTGATGTTTTTTTAAACTGTAAGCGTTATTTTAATCATATTCATTTAAAAGTGTCCGAGAAATTTTCATTATTTATAAACCTGGATATTGAAGACAATGAACTTAAAACTAAACAAAATCACGCGATTTATTTACTAAGCATAGTGAGGCCCATGTTATCTACAGGCCCATTATATCCTTCGGGCTTAGGGCCTATAAAGCCTACAATCTGACACTAGATATATTCTTTGGTGGTGGAATGCCATATAAGTGAACCAACCATATACATATGGGCATATCATAACATTTGTAACAGTTGTAGGGCGTATGGAGCACTTTCTTAATTCACTGGACGTTCATTCAAAGTGCTGCTGCTATTAAAAAGTTTCAAGTAGAATCCAGCTAAACTGAAATAAAAGGGGCGGACCTAATTTCGGATAAGCAGGGTGTCGGATGAGCAGAATTTTGGATAATCCAAAATTTAATTTTCAGTGCAAAGATGCAAAGAAACTACAATATTAATCCAAAAACACGCTGTGCTTATGACGTCACCCGGACGGTAATTTACTCATTTCTTTCCTTTCCTTTTTCCTACGGGACCATATGTCCTAGGTTTAACTAGTTCAGCAATATCAATTAAGCTCCTCGGACCTCAAAATGTTCATTCTTCAAAACAAGGTTATATATGGTCGTAGCCGGCATAGTGGGTGAAACAGAAAATATACCACCACCCAACTTTTATTTTGTACATTTTGTTGTTATATGTTTCTTAAATATTATTTCTGTCCGTTTTCTCTTTAAGATCAGTGTACACAAGAGAACAAATATAAGCGTTTTTGCCGAAAATATTGCATAGGCGTCTACTTTAAAAATTAATGATAAAAAAAAAGTACAGCAAGCTGTTTCGTTTAAATGAGGTTCAGTTAAGCGGAGTTCCACTAAATATAAAATTAAATAGTGACGATTTTTGATTTCATTTAAAAATTTAACATGCTTTAAAATTATCATTGAAATGCTGAGTAGTGTTATGCGAGAATGATCTGTATTCCGAAATCGAGTCAGATCAAGCGTTTGTAGAAAACCATGGTATTTTGTTTTTTGCAATTTTCGTTAAGATATTTTAATCCTTTTTGTTGATTTTTTCGAGTGGTGTTAACGTTCAAAGGGGGGAACTTATGGCTCTCTTCATAAACTACATTGATTAAGAGGAGGTCTATTAATGGAATGGAATAAATAAATATCTAAATTAAGGAGACGCGATATCATCACTTATAATCATAAATATAAAACACGTAGCGCGATTATGGTATTCCTTGTTTATAATAGTAAATAAAAAGATGAAATGTGATATATTTCTTGTCAATATTATCAATAAAAATATATTTGTTTACAAATTAATCTCCAATATTTAAAAAGATATTAAGATGTTATTAATATGAGTCAGGGTAGTCAAACCTGTGGCCAGTGGCCCGCAAGTGTGCCGTAAGGATGCTTTTAGAGACCCTTGATTACTTGCATGAATATTCCTAAAGATTTTGATTCCTAAATCCTTATAAGGCTTTAGAAATATCCTAAAGCCTCATTAGGCTTTAGGATATTCCCAAAGCCTAATAAGGTTTTAGGAATATCTTAAAGCCTTAAAAATTTAAATCAGTTTGTTAACACATATTTAATTATTAACGTAAGTTTTTATAGAATTAGTAGTCTCGTTGTACATGCTCACATTTATTCACAAAAATAATACCGAAATCAGCAATTATAAAAGTATAAGTACGATAATTTTGAAATACCATTTGAGTACGGGTATTAAAAGCAATAGCTGTTAACACAAAAGCATATAATATGAAATTTGCATTAAGTTGGTTTAATAATTAAATATTTTAGTTGCGCATTTGATTACATTTTTAATTAAATATAATATATGTGTATGTTAAACATACTTTGAACACTTTAATTTACGATACTGAAATTTAATTCGATGTGCGCCCGCGAATTCTGTGTCGAAATACTCGTGCGGTCAAGTTGGACCACCCTGGTATAAATAATAAAGAGGATATATTTAGTGTAATTATATAGAAAATAAATAAACGTTGTATCAAAAATAATAAATATAAACATTATATAAAAAATAATAAATATAAACATTAAAAACGTGTAAAAGGAAACAAATATAAATGAGTTATATAAGAAATATATAAATGTAAACATATATGTTAATAAATATAAACGTTAAAAAACGTGTCAAAGAAATAAATATAAATATTATATAATAAATATATAAATATTATATAATAAATATATAAATATTATATAATAATATATAAATATTATATAATAAATATATAAATATTATATATACAAATATATAATAAATATATAAATATTATATAATAAATAGTACAAAATAGCTTATATATCAAATATAAATATTATATAATAAATATATAAATATTATATAATAAATATATAAATATTATATAATAAATATATAAATATTATATAATAAATATATAAAATGAATAAGTGGTAAATAGCAGAAATGTATTATATAAAAAATTAGGGCCTCTAATCCGTTTAAACCTAAATTTTCTCATTTTGGGAAAAATAAATCTGTTGGTTTCTAATTCTTAATATAATGAATTTGGATTAGTTCGTAGTTTCATCTCAACTTTATACGTTTTTCTGCATAGGAAGTTTGGGACTCAATAAGTTTCTGAATTTTCATGTACGAAATTATATAACCTTTTTAACTAAAATTTGTCAATTTCAAAAGCATGTACAAAGTTCTTTTGATAACGTATCTTCAGTTTAAGAAACTTTGAACATTGGATTGGTATATTTTGCAGTATTTTTAAACGGATATAAATCCAACTCATGAGAAAAACAGTTCGATCTTTTAATTATTATAAAATTATGCCAATCTTGCAGATAAAAAAATTGATTACCAAGAGTTATTGGAGTCTTAAAAATAAAGATTTGGTACTAGTGAAAAAGAGTAGGTATCAGTGGAGAGCAAGAAGAATTGCGAAAATTAAAAAACTAGAAAACCGAACAACATGGAAAACACAGACCATAATGCAGTTTTTTCAATAGATGTTCCTTAAAGAAAATAAAGGTATATAGATTTGGCATGAGCTGTTCCAGAATTCAATTTCCAACCCTCGAGGATAAATTTTTGATTATCGTCTAAAAGATTTCGAGAAATCCTTCTCCCATTGGAAACTTTAAGAAAACATTTATTTTGCTCCATAGATACCGTTAACCAAAAGTGGTTTCTCTTCGTCTTTCCAAAATTTCTTGTCGTTTGATGTAACGTTACACGAGTTAACATAAGAAAACTTCGCTGATAAATTGGTTAGTTCTGTGTCATTTAAATTAATGTTTTGTATTTTTTATCGCAAAACACTGAGAATTCTATCTCAGGATTTTTCACAACACACGGTCTTCCTGTAATCACTTTAAACAAGACATCCTGTCGTCCAAAAATTAATGGGCACCTAATATATTTAGGTTAACCCTATTTTCTTATATAAAAGTGACTAAAGCTCAATCACAACAACATCCGTAAAGCCCAAGAATTAAAATTAAACTAATTAATGATCGTTGTTTCTGCATTAAGATAATTAGTTGATAACCAAAGCTTTTCTCCAGGAGAGGAAGTGGCTTCATCCCACTGAATCTTCTGAGAATTGGTCGGGAAATCAGCCATGATACATAGACTCGAAATAGTAAGAAAATAGTTAATTAAATAAGAAACGAAGAGGAGGACAAAAACCTTTTACTTGGACTAGGGATTTCTTGATAAATGCAGCAATATATATTCTATGTTTAGCCAATCAAATTATTTTAATTGAATTTGGGGAAATTTAAATGAGAAAAATTCGAGAACATTAGAGTCACTTCAGTTTAGATTTTTAAAAATAATAGAACGAAATAATTGCTTACATTTAAATCCATTACTACTAAATATTGTACATTACCTATTGAAAAATTTATGAATTTTCTGCCTTAAAGGTAATGTATGAAAGGATAGAAGATAAAAATATCAGGAAAATATGGAAATACGTTATTTAGAAGAGAATAGATATCTAAGAAGGAATAATCAACATAAATTATCCAAAATGAGAACGAAAGTATACAGGAGTAAAAAGAGTATTGAATACTCATGATTAAAATACAGGAATAACATCTCAGAGAATTTTAAAGATATCAATAATCAAAAATGTTTAAAAGAAAAAATTTTCAATATCTAATTAATGAAAGTGCACGTGAGGTTTAATAGGGTCCCAAGTCAGTTGAATTTTTTGTATTTTTTCCGAGTACCCGTCTTGGTGTTATTGGGTGTGCCGCTTTTCTGTGCTTTTGTATAAGGAATATCTTGTAAATAGAATTTCATAATCTATTGAGTCTATGTACATCTGTAATTCAGTGACACATAAAATATTTAAAATTATTATTAATTTTTTAAAAATTAATTGTTAATCTCCATTTTCTGAGAATAAGAAGTTCAAGAAATGAACAATTATTTTTTATTGCTTAGTTAGGAAAAGAAAGGGTATTATATTTGTGTTTATTTTTTAAAAAAATAACACATTTTAAAGCCGGTGGAAATAAAACAATGTGTGGGACTATATTCCATGCCTAGCGCACTAATACTGGTGAAAGTGCAATTTGTTGTAGTGCGTCCTGCTCTGAGTACGAAGGCAAAGCTGCATAATCTCTGTTTCTGAAATTTAACTAAGTTTCTGAAATGAGTTGGACTTGAATAAAATCTTTAAACAATGTTGAATTAAAAAAGGTGGCAAAAGTGTTTTTGCACCTAGGCGGCTGACAATTCAGCAACGGCCCCAAATACAATACGTAGCATAATGATAGGTCCATCCGAACAAAAACAGAAGTTCTATTGAACTACTGTTTCATGTTTTTAATTTACATTTATTACAAGGCTCTTGTGATAACAAATTATTTAAAAGTAAAAAGGATTGCAAATGTACTTACAAGAATAAAGTCGCAATAATTAAAACAGGTGTTGCAAAAAAAAGGGCCACCATACAGAGCTTACTCACAAAATTTTTTTAGTAGGATATTCCCCCCCCCCCTTCTTTAGAATCAATTCATAAATTCTTTTTGCATAGAATTAATAACATTCTGCAAGTAATGCACATCGATGGCACGCCACTCAGACAGAATTACCTCTTTCAGGTCATTAGTAGTATTGTATTGTTTTTCACCTGCGTATATAGCTCTTGCAAGTGTTCACCATAGATTGCCTGTGGGGTTTAAATCTGGACTGTAAGGTCGCCAGTCAATAATGTGGACACCGTTTTCTATAAACCACTCAGAGGTTGAATTAGCTGTATGAATTGGGGCATTATCGTGTTAAAGCATGAAGCATGGCCCTCCGATTTCTGCTGAAAATGGTAGCAAGTGCTCATCAAGTAGGTTTTGATAATCTGTGGCATTCATACGAGTATTTAAGAATGTAATATATGTTTTTCCTTGCCATTCAAAGCCTGTACAGATCATGAAAGAAACATCCACACCATGTCGAAAACATTTGTTCTTCTTTGCGCAAGTCGTGCCAATAAAATTGCCAGCCATCTGGCCCATCCAAATTTAATTTCTTTTCGTCGCTGAATAATACTTTTCTCCAGTCTTCTTTCTGAGTCATTATTTGTTGCGCAAATTTCAGTCTCTTTTCTTTGTGTTTTTCAGATAACTTTGCGATAGCTTTCCTTTTTTTGCATCTTAAACAGTGCACTGTCTTCAGGGTCCTAAACAGCATTGACGTTGATATTGGAATATCTTTTCGACGTGCTAAAGCACCCAATGAAGTTGAACCAGATGGAACCCCCTTAACAATTATCCTTGTTTGGCGAGAGGTCAGTTTAGCAGACCTCCCGGGGGATTTTTTTGTGCTGTAAGTGCCCTTTAATCGAATAAAATTATCCACCACATTTCGTGATAGTTTCAAACGCTTCGATATTTCTCTATTCGACTTTCCACATTCCTTGAAAGTTTTAAGTTGGCCTTTTTCTTTTTGGTACGCTAATTTTGTGGTGGCCCATTTCTTTTTTTGTTCATTAAATCGGTACTATATTAAAAATAACAGTTAAAAACACATTCTACAGCTCAGTGACGTCGAAAGCACATGTCAGGACGCAAATTTGCATAAATGAGAAATAATCACACGGTATTTTGGAAAGAGATCATGCGAACCTTTCTTCTTTTTTGCAACACTTCAATACTAAAAAATGCAGATTTAAAAAAAAAAAAAAAAATTCTTTCAGCACATTTAGCTGTTTAGATTTATAAGCAAAAACCAACATTATAAGCGTAAGTAAGGTTGTTAAAACGGTTTTTATTTCAACGTACGTTTCTGACGGACTTGACCGTATGGAACGTAAATTGAAATAAAACGTTTTAACAACATTACTTACGCTTATAATGTTGTTCTTTGCTTATAAATCTAATCTGCGTAATGCTACGTCAAATTGTCTTAAATATCTTGAATATTTCGTTGTGTTATTGTTACATACCCAAATACGAAACCAATGAATTTTTTTTGGGAGATTATTTGCATATTCTTATGAAGAAAAATTTATTTTTCTGGGTGGACCTATAATTATGCAACGCACTGTATAAATATATACATAAACTAGGCTAGAAAACATCGACAAATTATTTATAATTTGCGCCTCTCTCTCTTTTAAAGGGAGTATAATCAACCACAGTAAACCATCATTAAATGCTGAAATAACTGGCAGTGGCATAGGTAGGTAAGGGATCAGAGACTTAAGCCTCCCCCTCCCCCTTTGGATATGAAAACACATCATTTTCTCTAAGACCGTGTCACTTAATCTTCTTTAAAGTTATTTGACCCCCCAAGAGTTTTGAATTGCTACAGCATTGATGACTTGCTAAGGAAGTATATTGGAATTGAACAAGCCTTCCATTAGTTATTGAATGATAAACCGGTTTCGTTCGAATTACTTTGTTAGTTGGAATGATTAGTCTTCTATTCTTCGGTACACTATTTTGCTGAATGGATTAATATCTATCCGTCATCCGTACGAATGATGCACGTTTCTTGGATTGCGTTTCTAAGCTTAAAAGCCTGATATGTAATTTTATTATCTTGATGTAATTACACGCAGTGTAGTAGTTGCGTTTATCTTTTAAATGTCGCTTAAATGTTGTTTTGGCCAAAATGAGCAGCAGTTGCCGCAAATAGTTGCAGGCGCTTTAGTGCCTCTAAAATTAATGTCAGGTCCAAAATAGCATGGAAAGGTGGAAGAACACTAAAATCGCATAGAACAAAAATAATTTCCATTAAAACGTTAAAATGTTTTCATCCACAAAAGATCAATAGACTTTTAGGCCAGATTATTTATTTTCTTTCGAACGTTTCACCATCTAATCACGCCATACCATCGGCGTTGGTATCACTACGCCAATAAACGTTGATTAATATTGTTGTTTGACTTTTAGAGATGTTATAAAATTATGAGCTCAGTGATTGGTGAATCAAATATCAGGTGAAGTGTCTTCAATCTGAGAGCGGAAGGCATAAAAGTTAGTGAAGAAGTGTAGCTTCTAATAGCTTCTACGGGTATGATGAAAAGTGTTTGAAATACAAGAAATCCCACGAATATTGGAGCAACGACAGATAATTAAATTAAAATATAATTTAAGGAACCTAATTTTCTTGTTAAAGTGTGGTGATCAACCGCTCTGAGATGAAACTTTGAGGCGGCACTGAGAAGGAAGTACCAGTATAGCCAGGGGCGGCTCGAGGTTGATTTTGAACCCTGACGGCATGGCACGGACTGATGTTTGGCGCCCGTCTCTGGCGAAAACAAGAGATTTTCAAAGATGCACAGTGCGCCATATACCCATAGGTGTAAGCAGGAAGTTTATAAGGGGGTTATAGGCTCAATGGGGGGTTACAGAGCTACAACTCACATATTCCTATGTTAAATATACAAAATTTCATTGCAATGGGGAGTTAACTTGTCACTTTTTAGAGAGATTTTCTACTGTTGGGTCAATTAAAAAAAATTGAACTTGACTTCAGTTTGGCGCCCTCATCCAAACGGGGCTCCAGGCGGCTGATCGTCCGACCCTTAAGCCGCCCTGCGTATATCACTCACAAGAAGATGTTTTAGAAGTTATTTTATAGTAAGCAGATTTCGAAGCTTTATTCAATTGAGGAGATGATGAATTATCCTAAGTACATAGAAGTTATTGCCACTATTATATGGATGGTTTGGATTGAACTAATCTTTATACTTTACCGTTTTTACGAACTATAAAGAAAATTGGGTATTATTCGCAATAGATGTCTCAGAATAAGATCAAAGTTATTGATTCTCCATCTTACCACTCACTATCGATGTTACGAGTTTGACGTTAATTACTCATGTTAAATAACATGGATACTATGTAATTTAACAACCTGATCATCATGGGCTTCGTCCTCACCCAGGTGTGGACTGAGTTCCCTCAAAGGGCGCATAAAATAGATTGTTAGAGGGCGCACCTGTCCGGGGACCGGTCCGCCCCCGTCTTATCCCATTATTGCCTAGGCAGATATGCAACAAATCATTGTATCTTCTTATGTATAACTTACTATATACTTATAGCTATGTTATAATAAATGAATACGCTCGTATTTTTGTATCTGTGCTTGAAATAAATTTTGAAGATTTTAAAACGATGTCGCACCATTGCATGAGAACGCTTGCTAGTAGAAAAGACATATTCTAAGCACACTATCATTTTTTTCCATGTTACAATTCAAAAGCTGTAAACGTAATTATGCACGGGGAAAGGACATGAAAGCACTTGAGTGAAGATTGGAACTTCTTCGGATTTAAATTTCAATCGAAAACCTTTGGAGCGATTTAAAAACGCGTTTTAAAAAACGAACTGCTTAATTCAAGAACAAACAATTACAAATATGTTGTGAAAGCGTAGACTTTTGATGAAATAGTAAAGAAATGTGTGATAAATTTGTGAAATTAATGGAAAAACTTTATACTAACAATGCGATATATGTAGGTGAGTCAAAAAGTTCCAAGAAAAACTATAAAGCTAGTTATTCAAAAAATAAATTCAAATCATTGAACAAACTTATAGAGTAAATATTTGGCAATACCCAGGTAAATTAGTGCCTTTCGAACGCTTACGGCGCATGCGCAATAACTGAAAACAAATGGCGACGACTATAGGAGCCCTGACAAACATTGAGCAATGTTCTATTCTAAACTTTATAAACAAAGACGGCGTAAAACCTAACAAAATGTTGTCAAGATTACAAGTAAAGTATAGTAATGAATATATGAGTAAATTTACATTTTATTTAAGGCATGATAAATTTAAATCGAGGCATGTATGTGTTTGCGACTACGAGCGCTGAGGGTGACCTTCATCTTCTATTCGGAAAGGATTTATCAACCTACTTTTGGGACTCCAAAGTAAAAGCGTACATTGATGTTTGGAAGAAAACGTACAATAAATTCAAAATACTACCCTAACTAGCTTATAGGTCCAGTACGTGAAGCTATACGTTGTAGAAGAACAGGAAAGCTGAAACATGATGTCATTTTCCAACGTGACAATGCACGTCCTCACACAGCCAAATATACTATGAAAACATTAAAAAAAATTAGTTGGGAACTGTTAGAACATTCTGACTACAATCCTGACGTAGATCCTTGTGACTTTCATCTATATGCGTACTTTTAAGATGCTATAGTAATTTGGAGAAGAAAAATTTGCCCAAAACTGGTGTTAGGGAAAACCACAAATCTACTTTTCTGAAGAATTTGGCAACCTTGTAAAAAGATGGAATAAATGTATTATTGAAAAGGATGGTGATTATATAGACAAAAAAATGTCTATTCTGCTTATAATTTGTTTTTTATTAACTCTTTCCCAGAACTTATTGACTTACCCTCAAAATATATTACATTGTACGTGCATTATTTATAAAATAATAACTTCTTTCAATATGTCACCGCAACTTAATTAACCTCTATTATTGTTTGGAAACGTAATTAAAAACATAAATAAAAATAAATTGTACTCTCAAGAAAGTATTCTGAAACTGGCTTAATCTACATTACATTTTGTTTTTTATTGTAGGAGGTTTTTTAAAGTACATTTATTGCTCTTCATTTAGAAACTATTTGAAAGGAGTGACCTATATGTATGTAAAATAAAACAAATTTCTTCTGCAAATAAGATGATTTGCCTTAATTTAAGATTCCATAATTGGAAATGCAATTAACAGAACTGTTTTATTTGCTTCTCCAAATAATTTGTGGATTAGGAACTATTGGTGGTTAATTGCTGGGCATGAATTATTCGTAATTTATATCTAGAGAAAAAAGGGAAAGAAATTTACCTAAAACATTTCTGACAATTGTCACTTCTCAGTTCCGCGTAATATATTTTTCCTAATGAATATTTCCATCACTTATATTTTTCCCACAGATTCGAAAAAATCGTTATTTTACTATAACTGACATAGATTGCAGTTTTAAAATTTTGATGAAACGTAACAAGAAAGTAAACATAAACTTAGTAAATCAACAATTTTTTCATATTAGTCGATGATATGGCAACAATAGATGTTGAATTCTTCGTAAAGAGAAGAATGATTTTCCGACGCCTGGTTATGACCCGAATATATGCTCGTAAAGGATAATAATAATAATAATAATAATGATGATGGCGCTTGTCTCTTAGTTGGTAGAGCACCTGACCGGCAATCAGGAGGTCGTGGGTTCGGGTCCCACCAGGCGCCGGAAAATCATTCTTTTCTTTACGAGTAATTTAACATTAAACATAAACTTAATTTTTTTCCAAGTGCTTGATTATGGAAAATAATTATAAATAAACAGGAGACGACCGAAAACTGATGTTCGTTTGTATGTTTACGACGCAAGGACAGCAAAGGACGTGCTGCGCCTGGACTTATAGTTTTCCGAGGACTCTGAACCTCCGCCGCTAAGAGAACCAAACCCAGGATCACGGTGGGCAGGAAAATGGCAAAGTTTCTACCATAAAATTGGGAATCGAACCTTACCATGGCGCTGTAGACGAATGGGTTACAGCTACGCCTTAGGCCAGTGAACGCACATTTTTCTGGGAAATTTGAACCTTGCAAAGCCCAGGGAATAAACACCTGGTCTACAGCTAGCAGATAATTGAGATAATTGTGCTTTTTTTCTTGCACCGCTAGGAATCGAACCCGGAATAGCGGAACCTTAGGGGTGAATGCTTCATCACTGAACTTCCGTGGGGCCAGAAAGTTCAAATTATCGAACTTTCTAGAAAACATTAGGCGGAAAACAGTCGAATAAAAAAAAAACAGTTAGAGTTTTCATTATAGTTATATATAATCAATTGAAATTTTTATTTTTTTTTGAACAGTGATGTTCAGTGGCGGCCATATGAGTAATTCTAGGGGGGGGCTGAGAAATTTTCCCTTATTCAAAGCTGTCAAACATTTTAGTAAATGTGCAAAATACTAAAATACTACAAAATAATCCACATTGTTTCATAATTAGTAATGAGTCGGTATGGTAAACAAACGTTATCTCTATTCAACTATAGAGATAACATTTGTTTACCACATGTTATCTCCATACTACTATACGGCGAACAGTTAGAGAAAATTATCTGTAATTTTTGTATATTAGTTTTAATATAATGCTATTAGAATCGAATCTCATCAATCAGAGCAGTTACGGTCATATAAAAAATGTTCATGTTAAAAGTAGTTGATATTATCCTCAAAGGATTGGGAGTATTATTATTAATATAAAATTTGACAGGAATTTAGAAACCAGTTCGTAATAACATTAAATCGAATTCAGAGTGTTCGCGTCAAAAGTAATTCGTGTTAAGTGTTTTAATGAAGCTCCATTCTATATAAAAATATCATTATATATATTTACAGATCATATATCCTATAAAGGTATACGATTATACGATGGGCGCCCATACGAGTATTTCTAGGAGGCCTGGGGGGAGGGGCTGAGAAAAATTATTACTTTCTTCTCAAAGCTGTCAAGAATTTTAGTGAATGTACAAGATACCAAAACGCTACAAAAATAATTGATACTGCTTGACAATTAGTAATGAGCTAAAAAGTACCTTATTTTAAAATGTGACTGTAAAACTTTTGAAAGTAAATGCATAGCAGGTTCGGGCAAATAAAATTTTTAAACGGCTAGGGGGGATCGATTCTCCTTGCCCCCCCCCCCACATATGGGCGACCATGGATTATACCGATTCGTTTTTACCGTTATATGCCTGGAGGTTTTAATTTTTCTAGGGTGGTGATACATATATAAGTATTCCATAAGGTAAATAAGCCTGCACGTCTCGATGTGAAATAAGAGCCTGGCTCCCAAACATTCTTATAGAAAAGTACATATGTTTTACTTAATAATAAACCTTAATTTAATAATAATACAATTACACACAATATACACCATATAATAATAATACACCATACAATAATACACTATATAATAATAATACCTTAACTTAATAATAATACCCATACATTATTCTTCTCGAAGTTAAATCTATTATTTTTAAATCTATTATTTTTAAAATAGTTGTAGGTATATTACAATAAGGAGTGATGGCAGGTAACTAAGCCACACGGGCGGAAAATATATGAAAAAGACTGAACTGCCTCTTAATACCCTCTACTTTTACTCGACTCTCCACATGCTTGCCAGGCTTATGTTATTAATTTCAAAACGTATTACTAATGCAAATAGAATATATTATATTGTATAATACTATTTTTCTTGACATCAGCAGATAGCATGGGCGATGAAATTCTTTCTAAAATTCAAGAGGACGATAATTTAAAAAGCGTTGAGGAAACGGACTAAGGCAATTGATATCATTAACCATGAGAGAGAGAGGATTATATAGATTAGAATTATATGAAGTGTATATCTGGCATTTCAAGTATTCTCTCAAAAAATTACAGAACAAATGGACAACTATTTAATTATATGTCGACGGTTATTCATTACTTGCTTGCTAAGAACCCTCATAGTATATCTCTAATTTTATAAAGTGTGTTCATTTTCTTATTAGGGTTTCTTATTAGATTTATTCATTTCTTATTAGGTTTCCTTTTTATCCATTTCTACAAAATTATGCTTTTCTTCCAGCCCTGATTACATGAATTATTGATTGATTGATAAATTATTGATTGATATTGATTCTCTATGAATTATTGAAAGCACTCTCTTTTTCTTTTGTTATAACAAAATTTATAATTTGCCCGAATGAGAAAAAAGCAAAACACTATGATAAAAATGTATGGAAGTGAATTTTATCAATAAGATGCTAGTTCAATATGTTTTTATTTCCGGTATTTCAGTGAGGCAAATGAAGGGAAGGGGGGGGGACTATTTTGTCCTTTGATGAACATTGATTCATAATATTTTCTATTTTTAACACGTTTAAAACTGAGAAATGTGGCAAACGGCATATTAGACAATGATTAGATGAAAAAAAATTATAAATAAAAAGAAGAAAAGTTACCTTTCTTTTCGAAGCTGCCATTTTTTGATCTCTGGCATCTTGAGCTTCACCTGGGGCCTTCTTACCCCACACAACAATAGCAATTCTTGTATATGTGAAGATGAGAACCACGAGAGGGAAGAAATACTGAAGCACCATGAGAGCCATGCTGTAGTGATATCTCTGCGTTGGGGACTCCCAAGCCTCCATGCAAGTGTATCTGTCTGTGATATTCATGATCAACCATCCTTTGGGTTGTTCAAGCCTGGACATGATAGCTGTTGGTAAAGGGGTAAGCAAAGAAACAACCCACACCAATACTATTGTCAGCTTGGCTTGAAGCTTGGTCATTCTTGGGCGAAGTGGGTATAAGATTGCTATGTACCTGTCGAAGCTAATGGCCACCAAAGTATAGGCACTGATAAACACTGAAACAGCTTGGGCGTAACTCACAATCACGCACATCACCACACCGAACGGCCAATACTGCAAAAGCAAATTAGACACGAAGCCAAATGGTATGCACAAAGAGGCCATCAGAATGTCTCCAACAGCTAAGTTGACAATGAAGAAGTTTGTTACCGTCCTCATTCGCTGGTAAGCAAAGACTATGTAACACACTACACCATTTCCACCAATGGCTGCTACAGACACCAAAATGTACATGATGTACATCAGCGCTTCTACGGATTTCGGTACCGCAGGTGATGCTGCAGCCGTCATATTCCAAGGATTGACGTCCGATATATTCTCCGAAGATGGGTAACTTGTATTACCCTCCGTGATTACAACGCTAATCTTATAGCTCATGTCTGGTAATTCAGGAATATCAGACATGGTGGCTTAGTTTTTAAGTCCTTCCTTGGCAAGAAGTTTTTATTAGGTGCTGGAAAGTCAACATTTCTATTTTTAATTCACTCAAAAATTGGGCAAATTCTCGTCGAGTGAAAATGCATGAATATATAAAGAAAACTTTAGAAGCCTCTTGAAAACTTCTTTTTGAAATACTATTTGTACTACTAAATTTCCTTCGTAGTTAGTCTATCTGGTCTTAAATGTTAGAACTCTATTTAAAATTTCGTCGCAAAAATAACATGAATGCTGTCATAATGAAATAACATGATGCTGTCATGTGAAAATAACATGATGATTGTTTGTTCCCGAACTATCTGATGTAGTTGTAAAATAAAAATGAATAAGTTTGGTTAAATCTCTATACATTTTTATATTTCTGATGTATCTTCCTTAAAATAACAGGGATAATATTTGAGTGTGCATGCTATGAGATACTACTTCGTCTCATGCAAATTAATTGCAATGTTAGAAAAGAGGGTACAGCATACTTTTTCAAAAGAAGAAAAATTGACACGTAAATAAAAGTCATTTTCCATTTTCACGCCTTTGTAAGTTTCTTCATTTTTATTTTCTACAATTCTCAAAAATTATTAAAATTTCAAACGGAAGCCGTGTTATAAAAAGCCGATGGAAATTTGTTCGCCCTGAGTTTTGATTTTAGTTTTTCCTTTCACAACTTCCAAAGTAACGAAAATGTTTTTGCTTTGAAGCAAAAATATAAATAATTCATTATGTTAATTTTCGAAGTTTTGCGACTTAGTCTTTTTTCTCGTAAGAAAGCAACTGTCTTTTTCTTGAATTGCCTGAGACCGAAGAACAAAAGCAAAATTTTTGCAGTTCCGTTTAAATATAGACTGTCTTATATTATATTACTGTCTTGTATTTCATTCGCTTATAAAAAGAATGGTTTCTAAAACTAATTTAAAATTGCTGATATTTCAAAATCAATAAATATTTACTTTTTCAATTTGCATCAAATTACCACTGAGATATCTGTATTTTCTGTTTAGATCAACAATACAATTTATCGGCTTTTATGCCTTTAGAATGTATGTTTTTTTAAACATTTATTCCAAAATTTTTCTTTTCATATGCTTTGGTTATCCGCTTTTTTTAAAAGAAATAGCTGCCTTATTTTTTAAACATTTAGTCCAAAACTTTCCTTTTCATATGCTTTGTGCCTCCATTATTTTAAAGAAATATCTGTTTTATTTTTTGGTTACATTTGTAGAAATTTAAGAAATCTGACTTCGATTTTCATGAATATTTTGGAGACGAAAATTTTCCTTATTTCCAACTAATTAGGCAAGATAGATTCTATGTTTCCGAAAGGTTATTTCGATTGCAAAGATCCAATTCAGTTGTCGATAATATCCTTTTTTGCAATTTTACATGGAGATGAAAATATCTAGATATGCGTATTTCTTAATTGTGTCTTCTCCGAGAACTTAAATTTCTTCGCGAAGTTTTCCCAAAGTTTTTACTTCATCTTTTCTATCTGCAAAGAAAAAAGATGATAATGAGAAAAATAATTTTAAAATATTAAATTTCACTGTAGTATTTACATACATATGAACGAAAATGTGAGTAGGTATATATATCGGTGGCGGTTTATGTGTCCAGAAATATAGTGTTGCACACATATTTTTGCCCTTAGAAATACATTTCGAGAGTGCTGTTTTCCTTTTCATCTGTTCATATCTAGGCATAAGGGATATTTAAAGTATTACGTGAGCACATTTCTGGCTGTTTTATATCTCCCCTTGTAAGAAAAAATAAGCAAATGCCTGACCCCTCTCATGCTTATGTAAGATTTCGGTTTTCTAATGTTTTGAAGTTTTTGAAATAAGAATGTGTGATGCAAATTATAATACTTATTTACATTTTTATTGTAATATTGAGCACTTATTAGTAAGTTTGTTATAATATTAAATGCTTATTTATAAACACAGCAAATTATCTTATTTTAAAAAAAGTTTTAATACGCTTTCAATAGCTATTCTGATGGTCTATATGTCACCACCATCAAAACCTTGCATCAGCTTATAACAACGTATTAAAACTTACGATGTAAGCAAATAGCGTGTAATATATAGGAAATTGATTTGGTAAAATATATTTATTAAAAATAATACATTTATGATAATTTAAAAATGTCAGGGAGGACATGGGTAGCCTTGAATGGGATCCCCCAACCAAAAAAAAAAAAAAAGTTAGAGTCGCTAATTTAAATAAATGTTTAACTGTGATTACGTATGTTTAAAATTTCATATCTTTTACTCACAGTGTGTTATACATCTAAGTATTGCTTTTCTGTCAGGGCGATTGTCATTTTGTGATTATGTACTAATTTTATTATTGTTTATACCTCATGTAAGCGTGCTTCAGACCCCCTCCCCGTTGATAGAAAAAATAAGCAAATCTCAAACCATCCTCTTCCAAAGGTGCTTACGTAATACTTGAGCGGCCTCTAATTTAACATTATTAAAAACAACTTACCGTAGCAACAAGCCATTTTCCGCGTAATTACAATTGCCACAGTTCAAGATTTTAAATTACTTAGAAATTAATATAATTAATAGAAAAGAAAATGAACTGCCAGGGAATGAATGGGTGGCCAAGCTCGAGTGGATATGGGGGCTTTGTATGTCGAGAATTTGAGACAAAAGCAAGAAATGGTACGAAACATAGGAGCCGATAAGCATTTTACACTATTCATTTTGAACTTTAAAAATACGCCTTAATATATGAATAACGACCACGTTACTTAAGTACTTTTGGTAATATGATAAAGGAATAGCGGATTGGTGAAACGTAATCTTCTCTCTAACGCAATGACATCGCAGACTATGTTCGTAATGAAAAGAACGTGAAACTTACAACGATTGCGCAAAACTTTGAGCGTAGCTAACGAGAGGGAGAAACGCCCATTGCAAAGCTTGTGCAACAATCAAACAAACAATGAACTAACTGTCTGTGAATCTAACGATTGCTTCTAGTATTTTTACCCATACCTAGCTCTTTAGCGGCTCACTGTTGCTATGCTGCTGCAACACAGGCGATTAGAAGATAGTCTATTTCGAATATCGGACAGTTTTTTGAAATTTTTGGTCTGGGTGCGATCATTTTCGTGACATATTTTAAGCTAAATGAACCTATTCTAATAAAATTATAACAAGAATATTAACGCAATTTTTTAGTGAAAAACTGGTTGTTTCACAATAGTACAATTTGACCACGATCTGCCACTGATATATATATATATATATATATACAATGTGATATACGGTGAATACAAATTTATTCAATATAAAAAACTATATTCCGAATAAATAGCATTTTATATAAACGATGATGCAAGGAATTAGTGCATGAAGAGATTTCAAGAAATACGTAAGCAATATTTTGGCCATTTCAATCCCCCCTCCCTCCGGGTAAGCAAAAATTAACATTGACCAACATTTGAAAATGAGTACATCCCAACAGGTGGTAACACTCCCATAGGTGCTTACGTAATACGCAATACTTGGATTCTACCATACCTAGGAACTAATTGTGATGAGAGAGAAATAATACTTAGTAATAATAATTCAAGTGCGCTTTTCGCATAGTTTCGCACAAACAGGGGGCCATTTAGCAGAATTACTAGTTTTTTCCACACTCACCAAATTGATGCGTTATTGATTATGGGGTAGTTTTTGATGTTATATTTGATGTTTATCATAATCTTAAATGAAAGATAATATATGATTATGAATGTAAGACATGCATGAGGATGGCTGAAGGGCGTTTATGATTATAAATGAAGAGCGTACATGCATAATTATGAATGAAGAACGTACATACATGATTACAAATGAAGAAGTACATATACGATCATGCATGAAGGACATACATACATGATTATGAAGAACGTGTATGAATATGAAGGACATACATGATTATGGATGAAAAACATACATGCTTATAAATAAAAAACTTACATACACGATTATGAATGAAGAACATACATGATTATGAAGAACGTGCATGATTGTGAAGAACATACGTGATAATGGATGAACAATATGCATGATATAAATAAAAAACTTACATACATGCTTATGAATGAAGAATATGCATACGCGATTATGAATGAAGAATATACCTACACGATTGTGGATGAACAACATACATGATTAAGAACAAAAAACATACATGATTAAGAACAAAAAACATACATGATTATGAATAAAAAACATATGATTATGAATGAAGAACCTAGATGATTATGAATGAAGAACATATATGATTATGAATGAAGAATATACATGATTATGAATGAAGAACATATATCATTATGAATGGAGAACATAAATAATAATGAAGGAAGGATGCATATAATCATGAAAGAAGGGCATTGTAATTGTTGCTAAAATTCTTTTGTATCAGAAGGTGCGTTTTCAAATCAAGTTTGGATCACCACTTGTAGCTGTTGCTATAATTCTAATAGGATAACTTTGAGATGCTAAATAATGATATTTGTTTAGACCAGCGATTTTCAATCAGCGTGTCGCTAGGATTTTTTAAAAACTATTTAGTTCTAACTATTTAGTCACATTTAGACTATTTAGTCACAAACTAACTATTTAGTCACAGGCACTAACCTTGTTTTTCTGAGCTTTTCAAGTGAAAAAAAATGGCATTAGCCAACACACCCATAATACATAATGCAACGCTGGTCAAATGTTTCGAAGTACACAATAAATTAGCAAACCAACTGAGTCAGTGGTCCAATAGATTGTCCACTGACACATCTGAGAAGACGGAGATATGCTTATTATATGCTGCTTAGAGACACTACTTGTTATTAATATTTTGTAGATCAATCAAAATTATACTTGTTTTTTTTTTACTTATTGTTATTCATCTAATTTATTTTTAGTATCAGATCGGCAGGAAATATATTTTTTGTTGTGTCGCAGAATATTACTAATTAGTTTTCGTGTATCGCAAAATTTTAGTAGATAGCTTTGGTGTATCGCGATTGGATTGGAAAAAGTTAAAAATGGTTAGCTTAAACTTAAACCGAAAACTTTTATTTACATTAGTTAATTTTAGCAAGCCAGCACATACACCCGACCGTCTAGAATGGAACGCTCATTTGTGTCGAAGAGATGACGTAGTGACTGTGTATAACCTAAGAATATAGTGAAGTGATTGGTAGAACGACATGAACCCGTTTTTAGTAGCGTAAAAACAGGAAACAGGTATACTTTAAATTTTATTAATATTCATATATGATTAATGAAGTGGAAAAAATAAATTTATTTTGTAAATTTTGAAGTAGGAAATTTTATTTCACTTAAATGTAGTAAATCCGTAAACATGTGTGAAAAATAACTTTAAAACTTGGCTATATTTAATGTGTTGATGGGGAAAAAATTCAAAGCCAATATTTATATTATTATCTACCCTCGAAAACCGTGTAGAATATTTTACGAACGTTCTAAAATATCCTAAATTTTAGACTAAGATATCCTCAATTTTAGACTAAAATATCCTCAATTTTAGACTAAAATATCCTCCAATTTTAGATAAAATATCCCAAATTACAGACTAAAATATTTTAAAACGAAATTAATGTAGATTTTACCTCATTATATATATATATATATATATATATAAAAAATTTTCCTCGCCCATTCTTGGCGGAAACAGGCTTTGGGACGGGCAGAGCGCCATGTTCCCAAGCCTCTTTTTACATCACTTCTTAATGTGCCATGTCTAGAAACTTCCTGACAATGTGACACGTGTTTAGGATTGTGGCTTTTTGTATTTCAATGTAGGTGTTTGGGTCAATGTTGAGTATTCCCAAATTCGTCGCAAGCGTTTTTGGTACTATCCCTGTTGCTGAGATGACTAACGGGATGATGAAGATCTTTTCCATACCCCATATATCTCTTACTTCATGTCTGAGGTCTTGGTACTTGGTGATTTTCGTTGTGTAGGTTGTCTGTATGTTATTGGTGTTGGGTACTGCTATGTCGATTAGGTACGTGGTCTTATCAGATCTATCGACGAGGGTTATGTGGAACTGTCTCGTCTGTTACGATTGCTCTATCCCAGTAAATCTTGCGTGTTTCGTTCTCAAGTACGGTCTCTAGCTCATATTTGTAGTACGGGCATTTTTCTGTCAGGAAGCTAGCATTCGCTGCCAATTTCTGGTGGACTATTTTCGCTACTTGATCGTGTCTATGTTTGTAGTCTGACTTCGCAAGGATCTTGCATCCTGCCATGACGTGTTGGATTGTCTCCGATGCCCCATGACAGTGTCTGCATTTGTCTCTTTCTATGTCTTTTCTCTGGATGAATTTCTGATTGTTCCTTGTTGCGATCACTTGGTCTTGGATGGCTAGCATGAATCCTGTCTCGTTTGGAGTGCGGCCAGCCAGAATTTGAGGGAATCTGCTTTGTCTCCAACGCTTGGCCCAATGTGTAGTTTATTTACCCGGAGTCATTGTAGTGCCTGCCATGTAATGGTTTTTCGGCCCAAGTTCTTAGTTTCTGTTCGTTGGCTGTTTCAGGGACACGCTCTTCGGTACTACACAGGTTTAGTGGAGTGTAATTTGCATCTGCTTGTATTATGGCTTGGATGAGTGGCGATCGGGGACTCTTCAATTGGAAGTATTGCCTCATGATCTGGATCTGCTTGTCATGCAAGTCTTTGAGGTCCGCTTGTCCGCGTCCTCCTTCTTCCAGGGGTAGTGTTTGCCGTTCAATTGCCGTTGCAGGGTGTAGTTGTCCGGCTCTTCTTTGGATGGTTCTCATTTTCCGCTGGAGTTGTTCTAGTTCAGTGTTGGACCATTTGATGATCCCGAAGGAGTAGGTGAGCACTGGTACCGCATATGCGTTAATGGCTTGCGTGGTGTTCTTCCCGCTCAGTTTCGTCTTCACAATGCTTCTAAGTCTTTCTTGGAATGCTTGCGTGAGCTGGACTTTGACTTTCTTGTGCTCCTGCTGCCGTTTTTGCATTATCCCTAGGTATTTGTAGGTTTCGCCCTCGTCCAAGGTCTTCAGTAGTCTCCCGTCTTCGAGTTCGATGCCTGGTAAATCTTCTTTGCTATTCTTCTGTATTTTGCACTTATCGAGGCCGAATTCCATTCCTATGTCCTTGGAGAATGTCTCTGTTATACTGATGAGTTGTCGGAGTTGGGTGATTGTTGGCGCGTATAGCTTGATGTCATCTACGTACATGAGGTGGGAGACTTTATGTAGGTTTCTCTTGTCTTTCTTCAGCATGTATCCGTATTTACTTGTGTTCAGCATCCTTGACAAGGGGTTTAACGCCAAGCAGAACCACTGGGGGCTTAGTGCGTCTCCTTGAAAGATTCCGCGGCGGATGGGGATCTCGGCCGTTTCTATTTTACTGTCTGGCGTGTTTAGCTGTAACCGGGTTCTCCATTGTTTCATGCTGCTCTGTAGGAATCGGATGATTGAGGGATGCACTTTGTATATGCTGAGTATTTCAAGGAGCCACGAGTGCGGAACAGAGTCGAAAGCCTTCTTGTAGTCTATGTATGCGGTGTTGAGTTTTCGCTTTTGTTTTCTTGCTTGTTCCAGGATAACTGAGTCGATGGTAAGCTGCTCTTTACATCCCAGAGTCCCTTTCTGGCATCCCTTTTGTTCTTCCGTCATTAAGTTGTTGCTTTCGCTGTGCCGGCTTATTTTTTCAGAGATGCACCCCGTGAGTATCTTGTACAGGGTGTTAAGGCACGTAATGGGTCGGTATTTCGCTGGGTATATATAGATATATATATGATCACCTTTCTTTCTTTAGGCTAAACACAGCACTCACAAACAACAGTAAATTAATACGTTTATATTAGCTATTAATATCTGCACAAAAATAATAAACGGTCATAACAGATCTCTACATAAACATCTGGCTTCAGTGGACGCCACCCGCCAGAATGCCGGATGTCCGCTCCTCCTCCTCTAGAGGGCGCTCTCGTCTGCTCTTGCACATACTGTTTCCACATCTTGGTCCTCCTGACGGTTGCTTCGTCCGGAAGCTATAAACCAGAGCCGTGTTTAGGGAGTGCAAGCTGGGTGGCCGCCTATAAAGCATAGTGCAAATACAAGAAATCAGTTTTTAGCGGCCCCATATACTTTCGACAAAGTATTTGGTCAACTCACCTTTTGTGTGTGTGACGTCATACTTCCCATAATGCAACCTCTAAATGGTGGTCGAAATAAATACATGTGTTATTAGTCAAATGAGTTAGCATCTGTAGCTTATGTAGGTTATCATGTTTATCGTGGCGGTATATGACCACTGCAAAGACTTCTGGTTTCCGAAACTTGGCTGCATAAAAAGCTAGAAAAATTACTTTGTAAGTTCTAATAGTATAAAACAAGCGGCTTTGTTCATTGAATTAGCTTTTCATTAATTCGTTATAATTATAATAATTAGAGTAATAATAAATTACAATGATTCGTATTTTATTTAATTAATTTTTATCCCCTATTTTCAATTTAACTTCATTATCTGCTCTTTATCTTTACCCACAGCTTTTATACCAGATTGGAGAACTTTATTTTGTAATGCTAAACCCAGATCAATCTTGTTTTGTTGTGTTAAGTCAAAACGTTTTTAAGGGCCGCTAAACTCTGCTTTGCCCAGGGCCGCTAAACCGTAAGCACATCCCTGCTATAAACAGTTAATTATTATACACGATTACCTTTGCTACACATACATACTACCCGAAAATAGAAAAATAAGTATAATATTAGATACATTTACGTCTAAGTTTAGTTGGAGGACCATGGTTTCATGTGGTCGGCTGTAGTCGATGTCACTAATGGTCCTTTATGATTGCCCATCTTTTCCACGTCATAACGGTCATTTTGTTTCAATTTGATCACCCCATATGGTCCAAGAAATTTCGGTCTGAGCTGTAGTCCTGTTCCAAATTGAGTTCGTTGGTTCGCAACCAGATCGTTGACCGTATTTCAATGAGGTTTCGTCCTTTTCCGTTTGTACTGTCGTTGATTCTCCCGTTGCAACTTCAAAATGTCGTTCATCTTGAAGGTTTCCTTGGGACCAGATTCTTGACCATCATCTATTTCTCGGAATTTGTTGAAGCCAAATTTTCTTTGTGGCCCAGATCCAAAGCTTCCGCGATGTTGGTTATGAAATTTACGTGAGCCCTCATTCCGTGGCTTGTTCTGGCTGAGCTTAACAAGCATGGGCCTTCCGTTGACCCCCGTTCCATCCACAGCCAAAGCTTTACCAATTCCGCTTGAATCCTCAAACTGGACAAATCCAAATCCTTTGCCAATTCCAGTGACATTGTCACGGACAACTCTCACACTCTTAACGGTTCCACAGTTGGAAAACGCATACCACAGCGTTTCATCATCCACATTGTACGGAAAATTTCCAAGAAGAGTATAACTTTGTTGTCGCGTTGCTGGAGTGGTCCCTTGCCTTTAAAAATATCCTTAATTTCGGCTTCAATTTTGGCATTGGGGGATTCATCCTGTCCTTTTTCCGCGTTTAAACATCACTCAAGTCAATCTCATTAATAGAAATTATATTTGCTAAATCCACAGAAAAAGCGTTTACTGTCGAATGTACATTATCTAAACTATTGCTCATTTCCACTATCAGCGATTGAAGGTTAATGTCCTCACTTCGGATTACAGCTCCGCAGCTCGAAGCCTTTAGTAGACAGGGGGTCCCCTCAAATGGTCAAAACGAGTTTTGGTCCAAGGGATATGCCCGTAACAGCTCCACTCCATGATGCTCACTGGGTTGCTAAGCACAAAAAGTACTCGCTGTTTCTGGTGTCTTTGGCTCTGCTATTCTTTATACAGTGGAAATCGGTTATAACGAGCGCCGATTATAACGACCAACCGCATATAACGACGGAATTTTTACAAGAAGTTTGGTTTGCTATTCTACTCCATACTAAATATATCGGTTATAACGACATCGTATATAACAACGAAACCTGATATAACGACGGCGATTTTGTAGTCTACGTAGATTCTAAGTAGGGAAATTCGTATCGGATATAACGACGCGACTTGATAGTTATACGTCGGAACAATGTGGGTTCGAGACATGTTATTAAAATTTAAGCGTTATTTTAATCTTGTTTATTTACAAATGTCCGAGAAATTTTTATTACTGCTAAACCTGAATGATGAACGTAATGAACTTTTAAAAAAACAAAACAAAAAACCCCTCATGATTTATGGATTGAATATTAAGAGAGCCACATTCTATTTCTTTCAGTGTAGTGTTCATAAAATTCTCAAACCAGCACTGTTCGGAAGTCATTGGTATAATATAATAAATATTATTTATTACATTTTATTCCATATTATATACTTTATATAGTATTTCCTATAATTTTTTTAATTTAAAAAAATAAAAAAAGCACTATGTATTTAGTGTGATTTTATATATATGTATATATATATACATATATGGTAATTAAATTCATTATAATTAAGTATATTTTTATTTAATTTTTAAACAAAACGGTTTAATACGTTTCTATTAAAATGATTTATAGACTCTAAAGTACGTTACTATACTATGATTTTAAAAAGATATTGTTTATAACGACTAACGGTTATAGCGACCGAATTTGCACGGTCCCTTGAAGGTCGTTATAACCGATATTTACCGTATTAAATTCTTTTGAAATAAGTAGATCTGTGGCTTGTGTCGATCTTAAACTGACTTCATGGGGTGAAAAGAGAACACACAAAATTTGCTATAGGCACTGTCTTCTAATTTGGGGCAAGTTATGCTTACTCAGTTCAGATGGGCAGAACCTCCAACTGTGGTGAGATTTTCCTTGACTTTATACAGCACTAATGCGAAAATTGCAATTTGCATATGATTCCCAAAGACTTTTTAGCACTGTTATCCTATTTTCATCGGTGAGGTTAGATTTCTTGACATAATTAGAAATATCTGCAGTCAGAATTTCTATTTCAACTGTTTTGGACTACCTTTACCTCCTGGAAAGCATTTGAAGACAGCCCCAACTCACTGCTGTTGCTTTCCTCAACAGCAGTCTCATCAATGTCACAAGAGTTCAGGGAAATGTCGCTGGGATCGTCACTACTTTCAGAAAAAAGAATTTCAGTGTCTGTTGGCGTAATAATTTTCCACTTTGTTAGCCCAAGGGGTGCGCGGGCCCCCAAGGTAGGTGCGCCAGGGCATGTTTGAACTGATATGATTTTTAATTAACTTTAATTTAAAAAAAAGAACGTTTTGTACTTATATACGTAAAATACGTGAATAATATTAAGTATTGCATCTTTCGCTTTTTGTGTTGTGGTAGTTTAAACTGAATCTCTCTGAGGCTTTCGGGGCTCCTTGAGATTGAGGGCCTGTGACCCCCATTATGGAATCCATTGGAGATGGTGATTGGAAGTTTTCTGAAATCCGGCCATATATATATATATATATTTTTTTTTTATCGGAACTCATTTCTATAATTATCTTTTCTTAATTTCAATGTTAAGAAACCAGGTTCATTAATATGAATGTAGTACCGGCAAAAACGATACACCAGTGCCCTACTTTTCCATATCATTCTTATTTTAAAAACGGCTTTTTTTTTTCATACTTTAATTCGAAATGACACTGAAAGGCGTATATGCCTGTGCGTCATAAAAATTAAATCAACCAGCCAATCAATTTCAAAGTTTTATAGTTGCTAGATTTATGTAATTGAAATACAAAAATAATAAAACGTAACCCATTATTCCTAACTAAAATCAGATCCTTAGCCAGTCCGAAGCTGAGCGCCCCCCCTGGAAACGTGGTCAGCACCCCCTGGAAAATAGTTTTTCAAAGTAAGTTACCCTAGAATTTTATTTAAGATTTTTGTTTTCTTCATGTACTCTATAATAAAGATAAGGGAAATTAAAAATTTTAGTATACCTCTCTAAATTTTCAATGCAAAATTTAGGTTAAGAAATTTATTCATTAACGTTAAATATGTATTATATCTACGTATATATATCTATGTATATATATCTACGTAGATATTTAGTATTATTAAATATATTAATAAAATACATCAAAACATTAACGAATTTTAATCTCCCCCTATAGTATTCTGGTACGTGAATTGGCTTCTAGCTGTGTGTCTGGAAGCTAAAAATACATTCTTTTCAAGAAACGTAAATTTTATAACTAATTTTTAAATGGGAACCAGATTTGATTATTGACTTAATAATAATAATCATGAATTTCACTTTAAAATTTTGGCCATAAAGAGATTTTAATCTGAAAAAGATTATAACAGTTACATTTTAACATGGATTACTTATTACCCAAAGGTATAGTTATTAATTTAATTTACTATATTTTCCAGTATGATTATGTTATTTATTATTTTTGTTATTTTATTATTTATTATTTATGTATTTGCTTATTTTATTATTTTATTTATTTATATTTTATTATTTTATTTATTTACTTATTTTATTATTTGTTATTTGCTTATTTTATTATTTTATTTATTTGCTTATTTTATTATTTTGTTATTTATATTTTTATTATTTTATTTATTTACTTATTTTATTATTTTATTTGTTACTTATTTTATTATTTTATTTATTTAGCATTTATTATTATATATTTTATTTGTTAGAGGTATGTTTTTGGTGGTCTGAAATCTGGGGGCTGGCCAAGCACCATTTGCCTGGGTAATGGGGGCGGACACAGACTTTCATTTTGGGGGATCAGAGGATAAGGGTGCCATGGTGAATAGCTTACCTTGTTTATCATGAAAGTTTGGTTTTTACAGTGGGAAACAATATGTGTGGGAGGGTCCATGACTCCTGTTACCTTTTCCCTGTGTCCGCCCTTGAGGTGAGTATCAGGCCCCCTCCGGATTTTCATATTTCTTCTTGACAGTAATATTTTATATTTATACTGTGCAATTTCAAAATGAAAACTTTTATTAGTATACAATAAATTCAATCTAATGTAAAACAAAATGTGTGATAGTCTGGTGCACTTGCTTTTATGAAAAGAAAATAAACTTACAGTTTCATATTTTTGCTAGAGTTTTGGTGGCATCATGCAACAAATTGCTATGAGAAGATTGAAAGAGTCAAGTAATTAGGTGTTACTGTACTTTAACCGTTAAACAATATGGATAAAAATATATTATTAATAAATACTGTTTCCAATAATATCTTCACTTCAGGCTCTTCTTAAAAATCAAACTTAATAGCGAAAAATTCTTCTAAAAGGCGTAGCTATGCGTCATGAATAGTTGTCCTCTGAATGTTTGTGATAACATGAAAAAATCATTTACATTGCGAACAGAAGAAAAAACACATATTAAATACATTAATAAGCTCTTACAAGTCAAATGAGTAAATTCCGCCTTTCTTTTCTCCCTTTTCCTTGCAATTATATGCTACACTGTACCGCACCATGATCGTTTTAACACACTAGAAGAATAGAGAGAAGCTTGCTAGGAAGGAAGGCGAATCCTTTGCGCACGTGACCAATGACGTGTTTAAAACCACGTGATGCAGACCCCCTCCGAGAGCAGCTGTTAACATGGGAACACTTTGCCTGTCCTTTATATGGTCGAAGTTAAACACTCCCTGACGAAAGCGTGCAGCAGTGATTAACGATGTTCACGCGCATGCGCTGTGTGGTTGGGTAGCTGACTCGAGATTACCGTTGAACATCTCGATTGTTAAGTTCAAGGACGAATGAATTGTTGACTCGATTGTAAATAAGATTCGATTGCGATTCTTTAGATTTAAAAAATGTTTCGTAATCGCTCATTACTGATCAGAATAGATATCATGACAATGGCTACCAATTTTGTATTTTCGCAAAATTTGGAGTTCTTTCCAGAGTTTCGAATTTTTAATTCCTTATGGTCGTTGTCCAGTCTATTAAAACAGAAAAGAAACAAAAAAGATGGTCAAGTTACCGGCATCAAAGTCAACTTGTTATTTTAATGAATAAAAATCTTCCCATTGGTAAGTCTATGCTATATTGTCTTTTTGTATCCTTTAGATAAATAACTACATTTTCATTTGTTGTATTACAATAAAATAGGCAACATATAAATAAACAAATTTGCTATTTATTTTAATTGATGAGATGTTTTCCAAGAGGTAGTCACGATTTATTTGCCTTTAGTAATCAAATCGCGTATATGCTAAAATTTTTTTTTTTTTTAAAAAAGAAAATGACATGTAGATTTCCATTGGCTATGTCGTTAACACTTTTCGTCGCTGCCACTTTTGAGTAGCTGAGTTATTAAAGTTAGCAAGTTACCACTGATAGGTTGCGTGAATGGTGCATTTTCTTTCAGAGCGTGACAGTTTTTTTTTCTCGAATATATATACATATCATCATAATCAACCATTTTCAATCTACTGCAAGATGGAGGTCTCTCTGTTATTAAACTTACAGGTCGTACGGTGAAAGAAATACAGAAAAAGTGTAATTAAGCTCACCAGTAAGTTGTAACTACAGTTCAACGAAGATTCCGAACTTCCGTCACCACAGTCGAAGTTCTGGGCTAAGGCGGAACTCGTTGTGTCATCCTTCTACAGAGTGACCGTTACTTGGGCCGCTTTGAAGCGGCGCTCTGACAAGTGCCAGTGTTCTTGGCAGAGGACGGCTGTGGGGGGGAAAAAAAACGCACACACACATATATATATATATAAAAGTTTTCCTCGCCCATTCTTGGCGGAAACAGGCTTTGGGACGGGCAGAGCGCCATGTTCCCAAGCCTCTTTTTACATCACTTCTTAATGTGCCATGTCTAGAAACTTCCTGACAATGTGACACGTGTTTAGGATTGTGGCTTTTTGTATTTCAATGTAGGTGTTTGGGTCAATGTTGAGTATCTCCAAATTCGTCGCAAGCGTTTTTGGTACTATCCCTGTTGCTGAGATGACTAACGGGATGATGAGGATCTTTTCCATACCCCATATATCTCGTACTTCATGTCTGAGATCTTGGTACTTGGTGATTTTCGTTGTGTAGGTTGTCTGTATGTTATTGGTGTTGGGTACTGCTATGTCGATTAAGTACGTGGTCTTATTCGATTTATCGACGAGGGTTATGTCAGGACGGTTATGTGGGACTGTCTTGTCTGTTATGATTGCTCTATCCCAGTAAAGCTTGTGTGTTTCGTTCTCATGCACGGTCTCTGGCTCATATTTGTAGTACGGGCATTTTTCTGTCAGAAAGCCAGCATTCGCTGCCAATTTCTGGTGGACTATTTTCGCTACTTGATCGTGTCTATGTTTGTAGTCTGACTGCGCAAGGATCTTGCATCCTGCCATCACGTGTTGGATTGTCTCCGATGCCGCATGACAGTGTCTGCATTTGTCGCTTTCTATGTCTTTTCTCTGGATGAATTTCTGATTGTTCCTTGTTGCGATCACTTGGTCTTGGATGGCTAGCATGAATCCTTCTGTCTCTGGCTGGAGAGTGCCTTTGGCCAGCCAAGAATTTGATGCCTTTTTGTCAACGTGTGGTTGTTGCAGGTCATTGTAGTGCCTGCCATGTAATGGTTTTCCGGCCCAAGTTCTCAGTTTCTGTTCGTTGGCTGTTTCGAGGACACGCTCTTCGGTACTACACAGGTTTAGTGGCGTGTAATTTGCATCTGCTTGTATTATGGCTTGGATGAGTGGCGATCGGGGACTCTTCAACTGGAAGTATTGCCTCATGCTCTGGATCTGCTTGTCATGTAAGTCTTTGAGGTCCGCTTGTCCGCGTCCTCCTTCTTCCCGGGGTAGTGTTTGCCGTTCAATTGCCGTTGCAGGGTGTAGTTGTCCGGCTCTTCTCTGGATGGTTCTCATTTTCCGCTGGAGTTGTTCTAGTTCAGTGTTGGTCCATTTGATGATCCCGAAGGAGTAGGTGAGCACTGGTACCGCATATGCGTTAATTGCTTGCGTGGTGTTCTTCCCGCTCAGTTTCGTCTTCACAATGCTTCTAAGTCTTTCTTGGAATGCTTGCGTGAGCTGGACTTTGACTTTCTTGTGCTCCTGCTGCCGTTTTTGCATTATCCCTAGGTATTTGTAGGTTTCGCCCTCGTCCAAGGTCTTCAGTAGTCTCCCGTCTTCGAGTTCGATGCCTGGTAAATCTTCTTTGCTATTCTTCTGTATTTTGCACTTATCGAGGCCGAATTCCATTCCTATGTCCTTGGAGAATGTCTCTGTTAATAAACAGTTATTTCGACACGGCGTAAGTTTAAACACGACGTTTCGACCAACTGTCTTTGTCAAGTGAAGGCAGAATTACTGATGAGCAGTTATACTGATGAGTTGTCGGAGTTGGGTGATTGTTGGCGCGTATAGCTTGATGTCATCTACGTACATGAGGTGGGAGACTTTATGTAGGTTTCTCTTGTCTTTCTTCAGCATGTATCCGTATTTACTTGTGTTCAGCATCCTTGACAGAAGTGCCGCAACACGACGTGGCATGGACTCGACTAATGTCTGAAGGTCTCTTGGAGACCAGAGTAGTCTGCAGAATAGTCCACAAATCTATAGGAGGGCGATGTTGTGGAGATCTCTTCTGAACAGCACGTTGCAAGGCATCCCAGATATGCTCGATAATGTTCATGTCTGGCGATTTAGGTGGCCAATGGAAGTGTCTAAAGTCAGAAGAGTGTTCCTGGAGCCACTCGGTAGCAACTCTCGATGTGTGGGGTGTCGCATTATCATGCTGAAATTGTCCAAGTCCGTCGGAATGCACAATGGACATGAATGGGTGTAGGTGATCGGACATGATGCTTACGTACCTGTCACCTGTCAGAGTTGTCTCTAGACGTATCAGGGGTCCCATATCACGCCAACTGCACACGCCCCATACCATCACAGAAGCTCCACCAGCTTGAACAGTCCCCTGTTGACATGTAGGGTCCATGGATTCATGAGGTTGTCTCCATACCCGTACACGTCCATCCGCCTGATGCAATTGGAAACGAGACTCGTCAGACCAGGCAACGTGTTTCCAGTCATCAACAGTCCAATGGCGGTGTTGGCGGACCCAGACGAGGCGTAAAGCTTTGTGCCGTGCAGTCAACAATGGTACACGAGTGGGCCTTCGGCTTCGAAAGCCCATATCAATGATGGTTCGTTGAACAGTTCGCACGCTGACACTTGTTGATGCCCCAGCATTGAAATCCGCGGCAATTTGAGGAAGTGTTGCACGTCTATCTCGTTTAACGATTCTCGTCAGTCGTCGAATGTCCCGTTCTTTCAAGGTCTTTTTCCGGCCGCACCGCTGTCGGAGATTTGATGTTTTACCGGATTCCTGATATTCACGGTATACCCGTGAAATGGTCGTACGCGAAAATCCAAATTTTGTCGCTATCTCGGAGATGCTATGTCCCATCTCTCTTGTGCCGACTATAACGCCACGTTCAAAATCACTTAAATCTTGATAACCTGCCATTGTAGCGGCAAGAACCGATCTAACAGCTTTGCCAGACATCTCTTGTCTTATATAGGCGCTGCCGACCGCATCGCGTTACGCTGATTGGTTGCAAAGCTCCGTTATTTGCATACGCACGCCTGTGCCAGTTTTTCTGGCACTTCAGTGTATATTATGGATTTTACAGCTTTAGAGATGATTGGTATAAATGCAATTTCTATTTTTTGTAAAAATATAATCATACATAATATAATTATCCTAATTAAACAGAGGCCTCTGCTGTGCTACAGTGGTAACGAGTTTACCAGGTGCGCTTGATTTGACTTGTACAATAGTTCATGGGAGTGTTGACCACGTGAGCGGTTCTATATTCCCAGTTTTGGAGGGGTAGCACCGGGTAAGACAATTGAATGTTGTGGAGCTCCTAGACAGGAGTCATAGGAAATGGTTAGTGCCTACAAAGTAGGCGTCCAAGGCAGACAGGAGGGGACGCTGAAGGTCGAGGTTTATCCGAAGAGACGAGATCCTTGAAGGGAAGCGGGGTGACTAATGCCCAAAGTAGAATTGGTCTTTGCGCGGTTACCGTAAATGTGAGCATAAGCTGGGCAACTCAGCAGGAGGTGCTCCAGGATTTCGTCCTGGCTCTTGGTGTATTGCATGCAGACAGGATAGGGGATTTTCTTTATTTTGCGAAGGCGAGGAATTCTACGGGAGGCGGGGGGGGGGGATACTGCTGTGCATTTACTGTGGAGAGTTGGAAATCCTGTATGCTTTGACCTATGGTTTCTTGACTAAGGAAGTTCACTTTTTATTTGGAGAAGGCAGCATGGAGCTTGTTGAGGAACTTTGAGAGACTTGGCTTGTGGTAAAAAGGTAGGTTGCTGAAGCTTTTCTGGAGGTCACGTAAGGCCATGTGTACCCAATGGTTAGCAAGGACATGGCCCTCGATACCGCAATGAATAGGAATCCGGCAAAGGGTAATTTTTTTTCCTAAAGCGCACTGAGAAGCCAGACTATTGATGTCTTGAGTGATTGGGTTTACATCCCATGATGCGGGGTGAGCAGCAATAAAATGGAGAGAAGCTTGCGCCTTACAGGGAATTGCAACCGGAACTGAGGTGAAGCTGAGTGTCCAGTTGACTACCTTCCAGACGGTGATGAGCTCCACTTCTGTTGAGGAATAACAAGAACGTAAATTGAAATTGGCGCATGGTATGCTGTTATCGTAGGTTAGGCTCAATGATGCCAAAAAGAAAAAAGAACCCTTACTGACTAACTGTTCGGTGTAGTCCGGGAGTTGGTTCTCTAGGCTACAAGAGCTTCGGAAAAATATAGGTCTAAGCGCAGTA
>QLNU02014176.1:31385296-31401708 GCA_006491805.2 Dysdera silvatica | reverse complement strand
GTCGATCATGGTTGTAACCCCCATTGTGATGAAATTGTGTACAGTATACATGTAAATACATTGGAGTTGTAGTTATGTAATGCTCCCCTAATGAACTTTCTGGGTATGCCTATGGTGGGTGGGTGGTGTGCAAAATGGTGGTGGAATAAGCATAGGAGTAGACAGAAAGTTTATAACGGGGGGGTGTGTAGGCGTAATGAGAGAAGTTACAGAGCTATAACACATATATTCCTATATTAAATATACAAAATTTCATTACGATGGGGGTTACAACCTCCAAAACCGCCCCCTGGCTCCGCCTATGCGGACAAGGGCATTCTATATCTGTAAAATGCCTTTTATTCGTCATCCCCCACTTTGCTATTTGCATTGTATTACAACCCTCTTTCCTTTTTCTGCTGAGAAAATTTTCTTCCTACTAACGATTTTCCGCTTTATGCAGGTTTTTCTCTTTGACGGGACTGAATAGTACTTTCCGATACCGCGTTAGACAGTTTCCGTTTTAGCTAATATTAACTACCATTGACTTCTGAAGGGACGGCAAAGAAATTCCGTTTTGAGCAAGTTTCCGCTTTGTGCAGGTTCCGCCTTAGACAGTTTTCACTGTATTTACATTTAGTAGTAGTATTATAAATTTATTTTTGTCGAATTGAATCTGATAAATAGTAGTATACAGTAAAAGTCATTTATAACGATGCTGGTTATAACGACTAACCGCATATAATGACGGAATTTTTACAAGAAGTTTGGTTTGCTATTCTACTCCACACTAAATATATCGGTTATAACGACATCGTATATAACAACGAAACCTGCTATAACGACGGCGATTTTGTAGTCTATGTAGATTCTAACTAGGGAAATTCGTATCGGATATAACGACGTGACTTGACAGTCATAAGTCGGAACAATGTGGATTAGATATCGAAATTGAAGGTTAGTTATCAAAATTTAAGCGTTATTTTAATCTTGTTTATTTACAAATGTCCAAGAAATTTTTATTAGGGAGAGTTCAAATATTACGTAAGCACCTTCTTTTGGGGGGGTTACCGTTGTGCTTATTTTTCCATGTTAGCCAATGTTAATTTTTGCTTACCCGGAGGGAGGGGGGGTTGAAATGGCCAAAATATTGCTTACGTAATACTTGAACACTTCCTTACTGCTAAACCTGAATATTGAAGATAATAAACCTTAAAAAACACGTGATTTATTAATTGAATATCACGAGGGTCATATTCTTTAGGGGCCTATTTTATTTTTTCAGCGTAGAGCCCATAAAACTCTCAAACCGGCACTGTTCGGAAGTCATTAGTATAATATAATAAATATTATTCATTAGATTTGTTTTCTACATTATATACTTTAGTATTTTCTAGAATTTTTTCAATTTAAAAAAATAAAAAGTACTATGTATTTAGTGTGGCTATAAATATAATTTAATATAGACGGAAATTAAATTCATTATAATTAAATATATTTTTATTTAATTTTGAAACCAAATAGTTTAATACTTTTTACTATCAAAATAATTTATAAAACTCTTAGAGTGTATTATACTATAGGCTACTGTGATTTTAAAAAGATATCGTTTATAACGACCGAATTTGCACGGTCCCTTGAAGGTCGTTATATCAGATTTTCACTGTAATTATATTTTTTTTTATTCCCCCTTTTAAAATAGTTTGATTCGCATCCTGACTAAAATCGATATATAAAGATTAGACATATATATCGATTTAAAAAGTAGTATATATATAATACATTATTTCTTCACTAAATAACATCTACCTTAGATAAGTAAATGTTCAGTTTAATTAAATATTTGTCAGTTTTCGAAAATCATCATAGGTTTACAATAGATTTGCAATATATCTTTTCACGGCTTATTCTAGATTGCCAAGAATTAAGGGAGTTGAAGGCGATTCCTTGGTTGAAGATTTAGCAACATTCGATCGAACGAGGCTGGTGTTATCGGCTCCTTTACCTTCTGAGAAATCCATACAATAGTTTCGGAGCCAATATTCTTTGTTGCAGAAAGTTGCTGCACATAAATATTGCTGAGAAAAATTACCGCCTTTGTATTCTGTCCCTCCCTCCTTTATGAGCCTCATGATGATTTGTTAGCTAGTATTATAAATAGGGTATTGAGTCGGACATGGTATGGCTTGTGGTTTGATGGGATGGCTGGAAATAATGAAAGGAAATCGGCCATAAGCTTTTTAAGCAAAAGTAAATATCTCATGTTTTATATAAGGAGGTTCAAATGCATGGAAAAGGATGCTACAAACCTAATAGAAGACTATCAGAATATTTTATGGAAAGCTTTTACGCATTCATTAGTAATGGCGTACTGAAATATTAAAAGGAAAATAACATCTGTTGATGAGATAATACACGTTGGAGTCGTCAAGTTATTGAGATAATGCACATTCAAACGCAGTATGACAACAAGATACAAAGAATTACTTGAATAGGTTTAACATGTGTATATATTTGACATCCTAAGACTATGCTGTGGGTTATATAGGATGAAATGGTTTAAAATGATCATCGAATTAGGATATATTTACAAGCCACCGAAGTCACTCTGGAGTACAATTTAACCCAAGGAAAAAAACAGTCATAAGCTCTGGACTACTGGGGCATATGGGCATATTGAATAAAGAATTGTTATGGTAGTATTGCGATCATATCTAATTATAAGGAAATCTGAAGTTCAGGACGAGATTTTATTTCCATATGGGTGCATTCGCGCTCTCACTAGGGTATTGCAAATTAGACATGAGGGTATCAAGCCAGGGGCAAACTGGGTCCTCTCAAAGGGCGCATACCCTGGATTTTCTGAGGGCGCGAGTTCTCGCCCATTCAGTGGTAATAGTGCTATCGCCCACGAGGGCGCAATTGCCCGAGGACCCGGTGGCCTAGTCCGTCCCTGTTTTACGCATGTATATGGGCAAAATCGCAAATCACAAGCTGTATCTTCAGGTGGAAGTTATTTTCTTTGAATCTGGTGCTATTTTCTGCTTTGAAATTAGTTAATTAAGAATATGCCCTCTATAACAAAAAAAAAAATATCGACGCATCAAGAAGGGGTTGTACAATTGTAATGCTTGCTTGCTTGCGTTTTGGTTTTACGGCTCAAAGACTACAGTGGTCATGCTGCGCCGGGACCTACTGTTTTCCGAGGAATCCGAACCTCTTAAGGCCTAGGGAACCAAACCCCGGACTACAGTGAGCAGTGCGATCTTTATGAGATCTCTGAGTAAGCGTTCTTTGCACTGTTGGGAGTCGAGCTCGATTGTAATGAAATTTCGTATGCAAAGACATTTTGACCGAACATGCAAATGATTAAAATTTGGTGTCCAATGAATGAATAGCGGGAACTCCAGCGCATCGGAACTGCGCATTCAGCAGGTGTATATAAGGAGCGATTCTCAATATGTGGTCAAAATTTCTGTTGCATTTTGACTGCGGATATCTTACGTCGACTGTAACAATGCCTCGCCGAAAGATTCGTGCTCATTACGAGCATATGTCAGAGTTTGAAAGAGGTTGTGCTATCGGATTGAAAGAGGCTGGTTGGACGAATCGAAGAATCGCTGGACATGTGGGTCGAAGCGATGCGGCGATTGGACGGTGCTGGCAAGAGTGGATCCACAACGGCAGATGTCAGCGTCGGGACGGCAGCGGTCGACCTAGGGCCACAACAGAACGGGAAGACAGAGCGATTGTCAGAGCAGCTGTCACAGCACCGGATTCGTCGTTGTCAACTATACAATGTGTGGCCCGCACACATGTGTCCAACATGACCCTCTGCAGACGACTGAGAGAGCGGAATTTACGCTCGCGCCGACCGTTACGCCGCTTACCTCTCACGCCTTTACACCGTCAAGTCCGATTACAGTGGTGCCGGGCTCGATCAACTTGGAACTGCGCTGACTGGGGACGTATAGTCTTTAGTGACGAGTCCCGTTTCCAACTGTGTCCTGACGACAACCGCAGACGTGTCTGGAGACGTCCAGGGCAGCGTGGGGATCCTGCCCTTACTATCGCACGCCACACATGCCCACAACAGGGCGTTATGGTCTGGGGTGCCATCTCCTTTGATAGCCGGACCCCTTTGGTGGTCATTTCTGGCACACTTACAGCACAGCGGTACGTAGACGACATTCTACGACCGGTTGTGTTACCGTTCCTTTTGCGACACCCTGGACTTACGTTTCAACAAGACAATGTCCGGCCGCACACGGCACGTGTTGCTATGAATTGTCTTCAAGCTTGCCCAACACTTCCTTGGCAAGCTAGGTCTCCTGATCTCTCTCCCATAGAGCACATTTGGGACGCTATGGGAAGGCGATTGCAACCATCCCGGAATGTTGACGATTTAGCCCGACAGTTGGAGACAATTTGGCAAGAAATTCCGCAGGACACCATCCGGGATCTTTATCAGTCTATGCCACGCCGGGTGACAGCTTGCATCCAGGCCAGAGGTGGACCAACGCCTTATTGACTTCCTCCCTTTGTAACGGTCAAACTCTGCAATAAATCATTCAATTGTTCTGAAATTTTAATCGTTTCTTTTTCTATGTATGTTCTTCACATCCACCAATTTTTATCGCAATCGGACAACTCCTTCTTGGTGCGTCGATTTGTTTGTTATTGAGTGCATATTTTATATATTTTTGATTGGGGTGTACAGGGAGTTGCATAAAAACGTTAGAGTAAACGTTACCATTAATAATTTTCAAGGGGCGGAGAAAAAACGTTGTTATACAGAAAAAGATGCTAATGGAAATTGTGAAGTATTTGCAAAATACCATCTTTGGAAGGAAATAGTCGTTAACGAGAACGGCGTTATCAAGAGGAATTACTCTATACGGATAGCAGCTTACTATTCCATATTAATATTAATGACAGCGGAAATGTGAATTATCATCCACACGTTGTTTTATAACTCCAACTATCTGGAGCAGTGTTTCTCAAACTTTCTTTGTTCACAACCTATATTTTAAGTATTCTTTTACTTACCGTAAATCGTAAGAGAGGGTAGTGGGACAAGTCAACGGACATTGTCTGGGGAAGCATTAAAAAACATATGGTCTGAAAGCAAGATTACTAAATCTGGCCACTATAGCATTGCAGTCGAACTTCGTTAAGGCGAACACCACACAAGGGAGAAAACAGAAAAGCTGTTCGTGTAAACAGAAGTTCCTGTTATTCGGAAAGCATAGGATCGGATTATTAACTTATTATTACATCTCTGGCGACCATGCACATTTTGCCATTATTATAAATATGTCTTAACGCGCATATTTTATCATTATTATGACATATACACGTGTAACAAAAGTGAAAGTAGTATATGCCTACTTTAAAGTCCATATTATATGGCTTCCTCACCATAAACCTTTTTAAAAATTATCTCCCGCTTATCTTTGAATAATTTTAATAATTTGGATAAGCATTTAAGATCACTTCCATTCAGAGCATTAGAAAGAAGGTGGACTTTTTTTTTTTTGAAAAATCCTATTTGATCCTTCTTATCATCGCTTTCAACTTCTCCATTTTTGGCAATACGCGTTCTTTCTTGAGCATGCCCAAACTGATTAATTGCACAAGCAGATTTGATTTTTTAAATTTGTCGATAAAGTACTTTTGGCAATAATGAATTTTACGGCAATTTATGCTTATTCCACATCGTTTGGAACTCCTAGCTTTTATCCTAAAAACTCAACGAAATTTGCGTTTCTGATTTATTTTTGTCCTTCCCAGCGTAAAACTAAAACCGTTATGGGCAAAATACACAATAGAAGGAACCGGGATTGGACTGTCCGTCTCATAGTGTGAATTTAGGGGGTTAAGAAAATGAAGCACTGAAGTCGTCCCATCCCCGGCCCTGCGGTGGCGCAGTGTGGTAACGCGTTCGCCTAGTACGCCGTTAATCCGGGTTCGACTCCCAACAGTGTACAAAGAACGCTTACTCAGAGATCTCATAAAAAGATCGCACTGCTCACTGTAGTCCGGGGTTTGGTTCCCTAGGCCATAAGAGGTTCGGATTCCTCGGAAAACAGTAGGTCCCGGCGCAGCATGACCATTGTAGTCTTTGAGCCACCGAAACAAACATATACCGGCAATCCCACCCCTCGCCAAAAGTGACGGTTGCCCCCCAAATCTTTAGAGCAGGGGTCGACGACCTATGGAATACGGACTAATTTGGGATTGTACGCCAAATGGTTTTAAACCTATTGAAAGGAATCCCCACCTTGAATAATGTTTTTGTCCACTAAATTAATTAATTATTAATTTATATCCCCTTAAACTATTAATTATTAATTTTATTCATTTAATAAACTAATCTGTAACTTTAAAAATGAAAATATAATAAATTTTCATAACGAATTACAAAAAATTTATTGGCAAAAATTATTAAAAAAGAAAATTTACCAAAATCGGAAACATGATACGATTTATTTATGAATAAATTGAAAGAAATATATAATGAAAATTTTCCAATGAGAGTAATAAAATATAAAAATATTAATCCAGGATGGTTTACAAATGAAATAAAAAGGGTAACAAAAACAAAAAATAAATTATACAAAATGTTTATACAAACAAGAAAAAAAGAACATCGGAATGAATTCCGTAAAATAAGAAATTCAACAAATAAACTTATAAATAAAACAAAAAACACTACCATGATATATTATAAAAATGGAATAAAACGGAAATGGAAAACAATTGATAAATTACTAGGACGAAAAAAATATTAAACAAGAAACAAGCATAAAAATACTTAAAAAATGAAATATTTGGTGACCCAAGAAAAATAGCTAATGAATTTAATAAATTCAACATAAACGTATCAGAAAATTTAAATTTATCAAGTTCACTAAACAGCAAGTTCAAAAAATATCTTCAGCCAAGCTTAACAAATAGTATTTTCTAACATGAGGTTTCTGAAATCGAAATTGTAAAAGAATTAAATAAAATAAATAAAAGTAAAAGACCAGGAATTGACGACCTAGCGCCAAAAATAATTAAACGAAGTGCTCAACATTTAAAAGAACCATTAACGATAGTTATAAATGATATCTTTGAAACAAGTATAATTCCTAATGAACTAAAGATTGCTGTAATTAAACCGATTTTTAAAAAAGGGAAAAGGCTCTCATAGAAAATTACAGACTAATAGCTTTTTATGAGTGTGTTTTCAAAAATACTAGAAACAGTAATTCACAAAAGATTAATTGAATTTTTAAATAACCACAAACTAACCCAATATGGATTTAAAAAACAATAAATCAACAGAGGTTTGTTTGTTTGGCTTTTTTATGGCGCAAGAGCATCTGGGCTATACTGCGCCAGAAAATCAACAGAAGGCTTTTTATTAAATATAGTTAACAACATACAACAAAAAAATGTAAGCTAGGGAAATAATATACGGTTTTTTCCTGAATCTCAGCAAAGCTTTTTATTTAATAAACAGAGATATTTTTAAAGAAAAACTATTTAAATTAGGAATAAGAGGAAAATATTTAACCTCATAGATAATTATTTTAAAGATCGCTACCAAATTGTCAAAATAGATAATAAAGTGTCATAAAGAATGATTAAGAGGTGGTCCACAAGGAACAATATTCGGACCATTATTATTTATATTAGCAATAAATGATTTGATGTATTTAGATGATAATATATATAATTACTGGTTAATAAGTGGATCTGATATTGAATTGCTAACGAACATAATAAAAGTTAAATTAAGTTTGATCTAACAATGGTTCAATGATAATGTTCTTATAGTAAATACTGAAAAAAACCAAATATATAATATTCCATGCTAATAATAAAAAAATCAATAACGTAGAAAATCATATAAAATTTAATGGAAAAATACACTGGTGTGCATAAATTAAGGATGGGACAGTTTTTCGAATGCAACGTTGCACTCCAATGCTTTTAATGGGTACAAAGCATACCATAATATTTCCAAGATGTAAGATTAAGGAAAATGTGGACGATACTGACCAAGAAAGGAATCCAAAGGATACAAAAGACTTTTATTCAAAAGTGGGCTTTCAGCACAGGAGGACAGAAGGCAGAAACGTCCATGTGACAAACGGCAGGCAAGAAAAACAGTTTTCAGTAGGGGATATGATAACCCCTGATTGCGATGCAGGATGTACACCATCTGTTCATGTTCAGTAAGAGGTTGTTGACAAGCTCTTGAGGCATCATAGCCCATTCCTCTTGTAGCGCCGATCGCATCTGCGGAATCATTGCTGGCCGATGGCAACGTACTACCAGGCATCTCCCGAGAACATTCCACACGTGTTCTATTAGATTCAGGTCCGGAGACCGTGCGGGCCATTCCATACGATGAATATCTTCACTCTCTGACAGCTCAGCGACAGCAGCTGTACGATGAGGTGTAGCGTTGTCATCCGTGAAGAATTTCACCCGCTGTAAGTCGTCAATCTCTCCTCGCCTGTAGAACAAGATACCGGTCCTCCCTTGCCATGGTTGCTCGTGGACAATCACCACTAAACCAAATCGTCGGACAGCTGTTCCTGTCATTTGAAATGCCGCCCACACTCGTGACACGATGCTGTGTGCGATTACGAACTCCTCGGCTACACTCGTCACACTCCAACCTTCTTCCAACTTTCCAATGGAGTAAAATCATTCAGATGTTGCCTATCTATTGGACATCTCGCACTGCTACAGCAACTCCCTTCGTTCAAACCTATGTACACTGTGCAATTGCTTCCACTGAAATGCTGGGCGAACATCGCCCTCGCGCTTTATACCCAACCCATATGCTTATATTAGGTCATGATGCGTATACGCAAATGCCCTACCGTGTAGGACCCTAGGCAGTCTCCTGATTGGTCTTTCGGTCGGTTCTGCCTGTTCGTTCCGCTGTTACGTTACTTTTTCCATCTTATCCTTAATTTTTGCACACCAGTGTAGTAGAAAGAGTTAAATCAATGAAATTTCTATGTATTAAATTACACGAAAAACTTTTATGGAATGAACAAATAGATGATATAAATAAAAAAAAATAAGAAGAATAAATGAACTATTAGCCAGATTAAATAATAAACTAACTTTAAATGCAAAAATTGATATTTATTATTCAATAATTTACAGTATATTGTTATAAAATTCAACATGGGGAAAATTAACTAAAACAAACTTATTATAAACAAATAAACTATTACGTGACACAATAAATAAAATAAAACCATCATACAATCAACCGATCAATTTAGAGAAGAATATCAACTACTTAATATAGAAAATATACACAAATTAAAAATATCTCAATATATATACGAAAGAATAAATGAAGGAAAACACATAGACATAATAGAAATAATAAAAGAAGACCACAAATATAATACTCGTCATAAAAAAGAAATTAAAACAAAATATATTCGAACTAATTATGGAAAAGATAATATAAATTATTACGGATTAAATATTTGGAATAGCATACCAAACGAAATAAAAAATTTAACACCAATAAAAAAAATAAAAAAAGAACACTTAAGACTTATTTTTTATGTAACCAAATATAAACAGCCACAATTTTCAGGTTGCATGCGCATTAGCTTTTTGTTTTAGCATGTAATCCATCATGCATGTATGCATATGTAATCTATACACATATGTATGAAAATAAAATTCATTTGTATTGTATTAATTTTCATTAATGTTAAAATAGTAAACTTCCATAATTTGGGCGAGCATAGGCAGGTACGCGGAAGGAGATTGCAGTATTGTTCTGGCACAACGCTTTTAAAAGGTTGCCTATGCCTCCTCTCTCCAAGCCAACTTTCTCTCTCTCTCTCTGTAGCCAACTCTCTGTAGCCAACTCTCTCTTCTTATGCTGGTAAGGTTTTAGGAAGGTTTGTTACTGAAGAGGATACTGTAATTCCCCGTGAGAGACGGAGAAGGATGCGTTTTTACTCTAGAGCTATTAGAAAATAATTATCTCCTTTAAAAGACAGCATTGATTTTGCTTTCTTTGGAACTCTCCGTTTCGAAGAAGGAATAGAATTCGAGAAAATTGCATCGTGAGATTGGGAAAAGCGCGTTTTGTTCGTGGTCAGTGGAGAATACTTTCTAAGGGCCATTGATTACCAGTTCGCGTTAAAAGAAATAAAAGTACAGGAATTCCTATGAAATTTGACGGGGATCCAAGCAGTTCGCGTTAAGCATGTTCATATTAACGAGGTTCGACTGTATTAGTTGCAATTAATCAGTATTAGCTGAAAATATAATAATTTTATAAAGTGCACCATTATTAAAATATTATTATACAAAAGCATCTAGTTGAATTTGTAGAAAGAAACTGGTAAGCTCTAGGTAGCTGGTGGAATTAAACCTGGGTCATACGCCTGGTAGACGAACGCATCACCACTGCGCCTCTCCAGGGCTAAAACTATACACAGCTTATGCTCTTGCTTATACAGTATTCTGTTGAAACAGAAAACGAGTGCTATCACATAGCAGGTATGGCAAATATGTTGATTGGAAAGTAATTAGTCCATCGCTGCCGAATTCGTAATGTGGCAACACCGGACGCTGTAGCGTTCACTATTGCTAGATTCTCAAACGTTTTGTAATCTTCATTAGTTATCGGGTTTTTAATATGCCTACCTCAAATGTATGTTCTTTGAGGTGCCTCCTCTTCGCGTTATCCGCTATGGATCCGTGTTCTGAACTGCTTTCTTAGCAGTCCATTTTCAGAATTATGCTTCACTGCGCATAGTCAATTGTGTGGTCCCTGGGAAGGACCATAATATCCAAACTCAAAATTCCCAGTGCGTACTGAAAGCAAAAGTTCGGTTTTAACCGCAAATGATGTTCCGGTCTTAACCGTAAAGAGCATTTGGTCTACCGACTACCTACTTATAAAAACAAATATGTAGGTTCACTATTTCCCTATTGTGTCAATAGGTTTGCAGTCCACGAAAATATCTATATTTATAAAGGTCGTTTACGTTCTTACGAGTATATTTCTATCCATGTTTATAATAACTTTCATTTTGTAAGGCTATTGACGTCAGAAGATCATAAGTACAATTATATTATTACTTTGATTTAATATTGTTTTATAATTCATCTACTAGATTCACGTACCGTTTCCCATCATCGATTTGATTGGATTGATTTAATTGGATCGATTTGATTGGATCGATTTGATTGGATTGTTTCCATCATTGATCTCCACCATCGATTGGCTTAGAGGGGCTTGAATCAGTGCCGAATTAAGAATTTTATGGGCACTAGGCCAGAAGAGTACAATGAGCCCTCTTCAGAATGTGGTCTTCGCGATATTTAATGAACCAATTACACGTTTTCCTTTGAAGTTCATTATTTTCAATATCCAGGTTTATAACTAATGAAAATTTCTCGAACTTGCAGATAAACAAGTTTAAATATTGTTTAAACTTCCAAAACCTAGGCCTATTAAGACTTCTGTAAGGCCTTAAGCCCGGGCCTACTTTCCCTCTACGTAAATTCGGCACTGACTTGAATGTGTTACACGAATTTCGTGAAAATTGCAGTTCACGATTGCTTGTTTTATGCAAAGAGTCGTTCCTGACAACAAACAAATTAGCCATCATCCCCACAATATAGTGATTAGAACTGGCAGTGCGCCAACTCGTTCAATGGCGGAATCACTGAGTGGGTCATCTCATTTTTGAGAGATGGCCAAATTCGCTCATCGAGTCATTTAGTGACTGATTTCGCACACCTGCGATTCGCACTAGAGAGAATGGTAAAATTGTTAGCTGTGATGCATCATAAGGCAATAGATATTCCCTGAGTTTTTGATGCCACATATTGAGAAGTAGAGTTGAGGTTAGAAAGATTAAAAAAAGCAGCTTCTGTCTCCCTGAATGAGTTATGAACGTGCTACGAAAGTTTTAGCAGACAGACGGCAAATCTTTACGTCGGAGTAAAGACATCTATTTTGGAGGACATTGTTGATGAAACTAATTGTTCAAGAATAAATAAGACTAGCACTAGACAAGATACTATACAGTCGGTAGGACGAACTAAACTAGGTTAGATTAGTATTAGACTAAAAATGCAAATCACGCGGAACAAATAGTGAAAAAAGGAACGCCCAATTTTCACGTTGCTTTTAGGGCTCCTCCGATATAAATGTTCGCTTCGCAGGCTTTCTTAACTGTTGCCACTTAGAAAAGCAAGAAAATAAACTTAAAAAGTTCAATTTCTAAAATTGACACCATGCCAAATCTGTTACTTTTATTTCATATTTTTCAAATATTGTATAATTACAATTTTACTTTTAATATTTGGTAAGATTGTGTGTAATTGTTTTACGAATTCTAAAGCCAAATCAGTCTTTCGTTTACTATCGATGTATGCGCACGTACTAAAAAGGCTCCGTCGAAAAAGGCATGCTAAATTTCTTTAACTATGTATTCGAATTAATTTATTTTTGGCCTGTATTAAAGAATTAATTTATACATTTAAAGTATTAAAAATATTATTTAAATGGGATGAATTACTAATTCTCATACTTATTCCTGCCAATTTGCTATCAGAACGATATAGATTATTATTTCGTAAAACCTTTGAAACTCCGCATTTCTCTCAATAGTTTTTTATTTTTATGGTGATTCCCCATCCTTAATTAATTCGGTACTATATCTATGGCAAACAGCATGATGGTGGTACTCTCGCCATTTAAACCGAGAAAGAAAGGATTCTTTAGTAAATATACGTATAAAGAGTCCTTTAGAGTATCGTTTCTCAACTGCTTGGCCCTGACGCCATCCACGAGAGATTCTGCTGAAATTTATCATTTTAGTTTTCCAATGATTTTTCATGAATAAATATTTTATTGTGAAAATATCTTGAGAAGAATGATAGTCGTGAACACCCGCCGAAAAATTCAGACGCATAACGCCTCAGTAACATCTATACAGCAAGTTCCAATAACCAATCCGTGTATTTGTAAATATGTAAATAAATACGTAAATGTTCATGGATGATCGAGGATTTTCCGACATCGAAGCCTTTTAGTATTCGAGAAAGGCATACCGCTCATTATGGCCGGACATTAAAAGTGTCTGCCAGCCGATTACAATAATGTGCGGAGCATCCCCTATTCCTAAAGCTGAACGAAATGACATCAGTTGCAAATGCTAGAGACCAATCAGCAAGGAAATGTATCAGTAAAATGTATATTAATGGAATGAGTGTATTGATACTTTTTATGATTTCGCCATCATTAATTATACATACTGATGATAGTTTAATGCAAGAACTTTAAGCAAATCGAAAAGTATTTATAAGTAAATTTCTTGGGACTGGGCTTTGGTCTTATAAAAAGGAATTTAAAGAGCCGCGGTCTCATAAATGTTGAGAAGCACTACTTTAGAGCACTCTTATGCGAAATAAAATTGCTTTAAAGATGTGCAAAAGGTTCGTTTATTTGTAAACATGCTTTATATGTTTCAATAAAATCAGGACACGGAATTTACACAATATTAAAAATATTACTAATTAACGGTAATAATTATTATTATTATTGATTTTACACTGCTGTTTATATAATGTATAATGTGTGTGTTGGAGAAATTTGCGCCTCTTCATTTATCATCCATTTCCTCATATCGATTTTTGAGTAAATAATGAGACTTTATCCTACACTTTTTGAAAGGCAACTGAAATTGAAAATCAACCAATCTATTAAAAATAATACTTCGGTATCCTTAGAATAACATGAGAGACGTTGAAGTATATATATCAAGTATATCGAAGCATGTATATTAAGTATATCGAAGTATATATATTAAGTATATCGCTAGAATACTCTTTTATACATTATATGGTACTTTTATTGTAAAGAGACATTAGCGTAGTATTTTAAATACTTTAAATTTCTTTGTAAAAATTAGAGCGATTCTTTGCTTTCTATAGTTTGAATTATTTGCAGATATTCAAAACTCATTATACAAAACTGTTTTTGGTTCAGAAATTTTAATGTAAATGAAGAAAATTAAAATGCCGGGGTTATGTAGTACTGAAACTGATAATTACGTGCAGCATAGAGAGTTCTATTATCACAATTAGAGAAGAACCCTGAAGAAATTAACACAAGACACGATTAACAAATGTCAGAATGATGAAGTCAAAAGTTTCAACGAATTACATGATCATTTTCTCTGTCTACCGAGAAATACGACAAGAATTTGTTTTCACCTATGTGGGAAGTGGGGTGATGGATAAAGACGAGTGGAGTTTAATGAGCCCTCCACGCAGCGGTGTAACGGAAAATCTCGTGGTCCCCCTGCAATAATATTTTGGGGCTCCCCTTTTACGGAAATTAATCTTTATATGCAAATATGAATATATATATATATCATCATCATATTCAACCATTATCTATCCACTGCTGGATGAAGGTCTCTCCAAATGCTTTCCACACAAGTCTATCCTGGGCCATTCGTTTCCACGTCACCCCAACCTCTTTTCTTATTTCATCCACCCATCTAGTTTGAGGACGTTTTCTAGGTCTTCGGTGGTCTCTTGGAATCCAGTTCAGAATTTCTGTTGTCCATCGTTGATCAGTTCTTCTTGCAATATGCCCAGCCCATCGCCATTTCAGTCCTTTTACTTTAACAATGATGTCCTCTACTCTAGTTTGCTCTCTCACCCAAGTGTTTCTTTTTCGATCTCTCCTAGTTATTCCAAGCATGCACCTCTCCATGCTCCTTTGCGTTGTCTGTAACTTTCGTATTGCTCCAACTGTTAGACTCCATGTCTCTGATCCATAAGAGAGGACTGGCAATACACACTGGTTGAAGACTTTTCTTTTTAGACATAAAGGCAATTTCCCCTTCAGGATAAAACTGTTTCTTCCAAATGCACTCCAGCCAAGTTTAATACGTCTGTTGATTTCTTTCATAATGTTGCCATTAATTGAAATCAGTTACCGAGCTAAAAATATGAATCAGCAATTTCTAGCTCCATGTTGTCAACTTGTATTTTTGTTTTCTCTACAAAATTATTGAACATGATCTTAGTTTTTTGTACGTTCATCTTGAGTCCAACCTCTTCACTTTTAGTTGAACACTCTTGTACCATGTCTTGGAGTTCTAATGGGTCCGTTGAAAAAATAACAATGTCATCAGCAAACCGCAGATGATTTAAATATTCACCATTTATTTTTATTCCCTTGTTATTCCAATTTATCAGCTGAAAAATCATCTGTAAAGCAGAAGTAAAAAGTTTTGGAGAAATGGTATCTCCCTGCCTCACCTCTTTCTAAGTTTGATAGTTTTGGTATCTTTATGTAACCGAAATTTTGCACTTGCATTTTTATACACACATTTTATCATATCGATGTATACATTCTAGATGTCTGTTGATCTTAAACAGTTGATGACTTCTGACGTTTTAATAGAGTCAAAGGCCTTTTCATAGTTAATAAATACCACAAAAAACGGAAGTTCATATTCATGTGTTCTTTTGATTAGTTCTCTTTATACTTGAATATGTTCCACTGTACTGAATTTACTTCGAATTCCTGCTTGTTCTCTTGATTGAGCGGCATCTAATTTTTTCTGCAGGCGACGTGTTAGCAATTTTGTGAAGATTTTATAAATAGCAGGTGTTTCCATGTTACGAAGTAACATTTCACATATTCTTCAATTCCAATAAATGACGATATTAGTTTTTGAAAGCGGGCTGTATTCATTTAACTAATTATAAACCTCAATGAGTACACTAAAAGTGGATTCCTATAACTCGCTCGTGTCTACGTATAGAATTGGAGCACCATTGCTCGCTTAGTTGGAGCATCCTAGCTTGCTGGTATCCATATACCGACTGCTCAGAACGAAGTCCCGTCAGCAACTGGCGCATTCCACGCGCTTAACAACCCGTGAACCAAATAAAAAGCAACAATTTAAGAACTGTTGCCACTGAAAACAGTTATAAATAAAACTAAACAGAAAACAGTAACATGTCGTTAGCAACAAATGAATAATATAAAAAGATGCGAGAAGTGTTGCCACTAAAAACAGCTATATACAAATTATGCGAGAAGCCGCAACAGCAGGTAACTAGCTAATTGGTTCGTAATTTTTCAAATTTTCTTTATCCCCCTTTTTTATGCAAAAGAACTACTATTACAGAATCTTATTGGTTTCGTATGCTACCGTTGTTAAGACATTTGATAAAGAATTTTATAAGTATGTCTTCTACATGTTCTCCAGCTTCTTTTAGGATATATAATATAATGCCATCGTCACCAGGAAATCTTCCTTTCTTCATACTTTTTATTGCAAATGCTACTATATATATATATAGTGCAAAAATAGCCAATGCATATATACTAGATGAATAATGCATAT
>QLNU02014176.1:31362251-31381343 GCA_006491805.2 Dysdera silvatica | reverse complement strand
ATCAACATGGGGCATAGCTGCTTAATTTTAATTATCCAAATTGAACATGAACCATGTCTAATGAGGAGGGGGCCTGAGGCCCCCCCCTTCCTATGCCTTGCTGGTAAGTTGCTGGGCTGATTACTGAATCTTTTGTACATGAAAAAGATCACAATTATAAAAAAGCATAAATGTTATATACGGTAGATATATATATAGGGCCATTATAATCGATATCTTTAACATATAAAAGCATGGGAAACCAAACCTGTCATAGTGATTCTGTTGCAATATACAGCTGGTCAGTATAACCTGCATTGTTGTGATCAATTTCCACTGTCTGTGTGTATATCATCATCATCATCATCATATTCAACCATTATCTATCCACTGCTGGATGAAGGTCTCTCCAAATGCTTTCCACACAAGTCTATCCTGAGCAATTCGCTTCCACGTCACCCCAACCTGTTTTCTTATTTCATCCACCCATCTAGTTTGAGGACGTTTTCTAGGTCTTCGGTGGTCTCTTGGAATCCAGTTCAGAATTTCTGTTGTCCATCGTTGATCAGTTCTTCTTGCAATATGCCCAGCCCATCGCCATTTCAGCCCTTTTACTTTAACAATGATGTCCTCTACTCTAGTTTGCTCTCTCACCCAAGTGTTTCTTTTTCGATCTCTCCTAGTTATTCCAAGCATGCACCTCTCCATGCTCCTTTGCGTTGTCTGTAACTTTCGTATTGCTCCAACTGTTAGACTCCATGTCTCTGATCCATAAGAGAGGACTGGCAATACACACTGGTTGAAGACCTTTCTTTTTAGACACAAAGGCAATTTCCCCTTCAGGATAAAACTGTTTCTTCCAAATGCACTCCAGCCAAGTTTAATGCATCTGTTGAGTTCTTTCATAATGTTGCCGTCAATTAAAATCAGTTGGCCGAGATAAATATATGAATCAGCAATTTCTAGCTCAATGTTGTCAACTTGTATTTTTGTTTCCTCTACGAAATTATTGAACATGATCTTAGTTTTTTGTAGGTTCATCTTGAGTCCAACTTCTTCACTTCTAGTTGAGAGCTCCTGTACCATGTCTTGGAGTTCTGATGGGTCCGTTGAAAAAATAACAATGTCATCAGCAAACCGCAGATGATTTAAATATTCACCATTTATTTTTATTCCCTTGTTATTCCAATTTATCAGCTGAAAAATCATCTGTAAAGCAGAAGTAAAAAGTTTTGGAGAAATGGTATCTCCCTGCCTCACCCCTTTGCCAAGTTTGATAGTTTTGGTATCTTTATGTAACCGAAATTTTGCACTTGCATTTTTATACACACGTTTTATCATATCGATGTATACATTCTAGATGTCTGTTGATCTTAAACAGTTGATGACTTCTGACGTTTTAATAGAGTCAAAGGCCTTTTCATAGTTAATAAATACCACAAAAAACGGAAGTTCATATTCATGTGTTCTTTTGATTAGTTCTCTTTATACTTGAATATGTTCCACTGTACTGAATTTACTTCGAATTCCTGCTTGTTCTCTTGGTTGAGCTGTATCTAATTTTTTCTGCAGGCGATGTGTTATCAGTTTTGTGAAGATTTTATAAATAGCAGGTGTTTCCATGTTACGAAGTAACATTTCACATATTCTTCAATTCCAATAAATGACGATATTAGTTTTTGAAAGCGGGCTGTATTCATTTAACTAATTATAAACCTCAATGAGTACACTAAAAGTGGATTCCTATAACTCGCTCGTGTCTACGTATAGAATTGGAGCACCATTGCTCGCTTAGTTGGAGCATCCTAGCTTGCTGGTATCCATATACCGACTGCTCAGAACGAAGTCCCGTCATAACCTGGCGCGTTCCACGTGATTAACAACCCATAAACAAAATAAAAAGCAACAATTTAAGAACTGTTGCCACTGAAAACAGTTATAAATAAAACTAAACAGAAAACAGTAACATGTCGTTAGCAACAAATGAATAATATAAAAAGATGCGAGAAGTGTTGCCACTAAAAACAGCTATATACAAATTATGCGAGAAGCCGCAACAGCAGGTAACTAGCTAATTGGTTCGTAATTTTTCAAATTTTCTTTATCCCCCTTTTTTATGCAAAAGAACTACTATTACAGAATCTTATTGGTTTCGTATGCTACCGTTGTTAAGACATTTGATAAAGAATTTTATAAGTATGTCTTCTACATATTCTCCAGCTTCTTTTAGGATATATAATATAATGCCATCGTCACCAGGAAATCTTCCTTTCTTCATACTTTTTATTGCAAATGCTACTATATATATATATAGTGCAAAAATAGCCAATGCATATATACTAGATGAATAATGCATATAATATGTAAGAAATGTTAATATATAATTAATAAAAATTAATATAATAACCGGCGAAGCATTCCGATATTTTATATAGAACACATGCCTATTAATTACCGTTTCATAAGGCAGAATTCTGGCGTAAAGCGTATACTGTAAATTCAAAACTCGTCCAGATTTTATAATTTTTTGATGTTGAGTTCAGTTTTAAAGGCAATAAAAACAGCTAACATAACTAAGCGTAATGAGTTTGCCACAGTTGGAAACCGTTCATTTTACTTTATATTTTACCTAAAGATTAAAAAAAATCCTTATTAACTAAAAAATATAATAATATTATTTTTTACTTACATATTTTAGGGAAAATAAACGAAAACAAAAGGAGGCTCTTTTATACTGGGGAACCCAGCCTTGCGGGCTTGTAGGAGTTATCAGTTCGCCACTGCTTTCACGTATTGCCGAAACTAGGAGTGGATTTATGATCATCAACAAGCTCGTTGAACTGTTCATAAATATGGAAAACGATTTTACGCTTAAAGTTTAAAAGGGTTATTACCGCGTGTGTCCTTTAACCATAATTATATTCTGTAATAAAAAGAAACCTGTTCTTCGAAAAAGCACCTATTGAGTTTTAAGGCTATGTTGTATGTGCAAAATAAGCACGAAATTAAATTTTTTTTGTTGAACCCGAAAGAAACCGACGGCGGGTAGTGTGGTGAAATAATGTTTTTTAAGTATTTTTTATTCTTCTGAAATTCACTTAAATAGAAAACTGCCTTTCCGTAAACTTCACGAGTTTTCCAAGTTTTGAATTAGGTTTATATACATAATACCATACACGAAAACTCACAACGGACCCGAAATAATTTGATACTAACCATCACACGATGGCAAAGTCATTAATGTATAAGCGTTAAAAGCTTTTGAATAAACGCGGAATGATGGATTAATGCCTTTGAAGAGAAAAATTTGCTACAATATTCTAGGTTTTTAAATGGATGGGAATTTTGGCTTCATAATAAAACCAAGCTTTTGCTTTACCCTTTTCCATGACTATTGTTCCCTAAAAGATTTCAAAACTCTCTCTCGAACGGCCATAGTTTAATCGGAGCAGATTTTAAAGAAGGATAATACTCCATTTTGCGACTTTCCCTTTGGACGGTGCTTCTTAATGATGGTAGCGCTCGTATGTACTTAAGTACAATACACTATATGACATTTTACCCTTGACGAAATTTGCCCGGAAGTAGAATGCTTACTTTTACATTAGGGAACATAACTTTTCATACTATGCTGCCCCAAAAACTTGCTCAGTGAGATTCGGTTGGGTGTCCGGGGACTTTTAACCTTTCTATTTTTACATTTATTTTGTGATTTGTGCAGCCATGCATTTTCTCTTTTTGAAAAATTACTGAATGTTAGATGCTAACCTCATGTTATTTTTTTTGTTCTTCTCTTTCCCCTTCGTGTATATTAAGGTGGAGTGAAAAAGGCCGAAATTTTTTTTTTAATTTCATTGTTCTCTGACCCAACAAATGGTTATGTTTGGTTTAAAAAGCACAGTACAATAATTTCAGTTCAATTGCTTGTTAGCTTCACTCTTCAGGTTCAGCATGAACTTAGAAAAATTATTTTTAATATCAAACAGTGAAGCATAGACTATTTTTTTTCGATGTTTTTGTTTCCTGATTCAACTAATTGGTAAAAAGAAAGCAGCAAAACACTTTCAGCTTAATTACTCGTCATCTTCATGTTCCACAGGAGATCCGAAGAAATTCATCTTGGTGTTGAACTTTGGAAGTTCGTTCTGTGGCTTGATTCGGCTGCGTTTGAATCCATCTCTAGATCCTGCACCACATGTTGCCAATGACACTTCTGTCACCAATATCACATGCCTCTCTGCTACTTGAGAATGGCAAGGGAGCTTCCCTATTTCAAACTGTGAACCGCTTTCGATCAATCTTGTTGTGTAAGTAAGTAAGTAAGTAATACTTTATTCCTTATTATTATGTACATCAGGAGACCATACAAACGATTTGCTTGGGAAATGGAAAGAGAGCAGTAGCGATGCTAGTAACGGGGCTCTCTTTCCGGAAGACAAAGCAAGGGATTTCTCGTATTCAACAAGAAACAATAACGATATCGATTCGCGCGTACAGATCCTCAAAGTTATAAAGCGATTTACATTCGCAGGTGTATCACATTTACATAGTTTATGAGCAGAGTCTTGACTCGAAGATGTTACAAATAAAGGTTGAAGTCCAAAGGTGGAATCTTTGTGGGCTGCAGAGTAAGAATGTTTTTCCTTGTAGCCTGTACCGAGAGAAGAAGTAGGAGAAACAAAAATAGTAGAAAAATGTAAATGAATTTTGAGTTGACCGTTGCGGGTGCAGTTTTAAAGGACTTTTAAAGGGAAAGGCAGACAAAAGAAAAATGGAAAAGGAAGAGCAGGGAGAGCAGAGGAGGGGGAAGAACTGAAAACTAAAAGGAAAGAGTGGGAAGGCAGAAGTAGCAGGCAGAGCATACTTCATCTAAGTACTAATCAAAGATTTTGGCTTTAAGGGTGAGAAAAGACAGAGCTTTTAAATCTTGGGGAATCGAATTCCAGATTTTAGAACCCGTAACGGAGACACTGTGTGTTTTATAGTTTGTGCGAGTCCGCGGTAGCCTGATATCGTCCTGGTGACGTGTATTGTAATCATGTGTCGTCTGTGAGATGGAGAAAGGTAAAACTAGGTCACCTTTTGTGACTTTGTACATAAGGAGTGCAAGTTTATATTTTACTAAGAGAGTGAAAGGAAGAATGCGCCATAATTTAAAAAGTTGGCCAGCGTGTTCATGGAAGCCTGCAAAGTTAACTATTCGCATAAGCTTTTTTTTTTGCGTTCCTATCAATTGCCTAAGGGAAGTAAAATATGTGATTCCCCAGACCTCAAGACAGTAGGTAAGTTTTGAATAAAATAAAGAATAGTAAAGAATCATTAGGATATATTGAGGAACGACATGTCTGAGTTTCGAAAAAATTCCCAGGAGACTGCTAAGAGAATTGGTGAGATCGTTAATGTGTTCTTTCCAGGTTAAATTTGAATCGAAAATTACTCCAAGAAGTTTGGCTGATTTCGTTTCCTGAAGGATGGAGTTGCGGAAAGTAATAGGAGAACTGTTAGGTAATATTTTTTGCCGGGAATGGAAGATAACGTAGTTAGATTTTGCAATGTTTAGCTCTAGTTTGTTAACGTAAAGCCAACGTGAAATGTTATCTAAATCTTGGTTGACTTTTTGCACTGTTTCTTCGATATTTTTTCCCGATACCAGAAGTGTCGCGTCGTCAGCATAAAGAAACAGCTGACTATTCAGGACAGCTTGGGGCAAATCGTTGATGTAAAGAAGGAAGAATAGCGGAGCTAAACAGCTTCCTTGTGGTACAACCAACAGAAATAGTTTTGCGAGTTCAGGGAGTTTTACCTATGAAAACTTGCTGTTGCCTATTGAAAAGGTAGCTGTTCAGTAATTTTAGAGGTGTACCCCGAATACCATACCGTTCCAATTTCGTCAGTAAAATGTCATGCTTAACATTTTCAAACGCTCTTTGGAGATCTATTTGCATTCCTATTACAAAATTGCTTTTGTCTATTTCGTCAGAAATCATCTCTTTGATATTAAGGAGGGCGGTAGTTGTTGACCTGTGTTTTCGAAAGCCGAATTGATGTTTGTTACTGAAATTCAAAGTAGTTGGTAGTTCCAGGGGATTGTCTCAGCGAATCATCTCAAATAGTGCTTTGCTTTGAAATTCAATTTGGGAAGCTCAAATTGGCGCATTTTTCTCTTCCAGTCAGTTTTTTTTATTTTGAATATCCTTCTTCAGGTGTATGTTGGACAGACGGGAAGATCGATACGTCTACGAGGGAAGGAGCATATGCGTGCGGTAGCTAGGGGGAGACGATTCAAGCCAGTTGGCTGAACATGTCTTCAGGGAGGGTCACGAACCAGATTGGCATTCGATGAAAGTATTACAGCAGAATGTGACGAATCTGGGGAGTAGACTTTTCCTGGAATCATGAGAAACCTACGGTTTGAGGAGTCGTGCAATAAACATCGCAAAACCTCTACCAGAACCTTACAGGATTTTTGCAAAACCTCGAGTTGGGGAGTTCATCTAGCAGCGTCGTCGGGTGGGGCTTTCCCGGCAGGGGTTTCCATGATTGACAGCTAAAATACTCCGCACCAAATGGCGTCAGATGGGGATTCCCAACATGCGGGTATATAAGCTTAGGACTTTCACGAACTCTTCATTCTGCCTTCACTTGACAAAGGGAGCAGTTGGCTCCCGAAACGTCGTGTTTTTAAACCTTACGCCAGTGTCGAAATAACTGTTTGTTATGGAATCTCCTGGTGAAACTCTGTATTGTTTCGTTATAAGTCTGCATTTTTAACAATACTAGTTTCCATCTCTTGTGCAGTGAGTGCTGAACAATTTGAAAAGACTAAACTATTATAAAACTTAGAAAATAACTGGTATGGAACAAATTAACTCCATATTGTCATTGAAGATTTCCTTTTCTTTTGGCCCCATTTCAAATCAGTTTTAAATTAGGAATAGGGCCCGGTCAACAAATTCTCGAATTAAAATATAATTATCCGGTATTATAAAAACCATGTTTCTTTTCTGAATCATAAAATAAATATTATTAATCAATTGTTAATTCGTTCAGATTTATTTTAATGACGCATAATATGAGTAGTGGAGTGCATTATTTAACAAAACTTATTATTATTAAACTTTTTTCAAACCTTGATAACACGTCTTTTTCCTCTATTAACCATTCAGCCGCGTTTTAATTTGGGTTAGATTTCTAATGATTTCGATGAAAACAAACGAAATGATTTTTTATTATTTCTTTCAGAAGAATTAATGAACTTTTCAGAAATAATTGCAGGCATCGGGACTTTTTAATTAACATTATTTCGCATCTTCCAAGTTATTTTTATAGTGGACAGAGAAAAATTCTAATTTTGGTTATCATGTGAATAAACCTTAAAGAAATTTTTACAGAAACAATTCTCATTTAAGAACTTTACTGCAAATTTATATGCTTCATAATTAAGCTTGAAATGAGAAGAAGTAATTTAAACAACGGAAACGCAGAATACATTTCTCATTTCAATGAAATTTTTGAAAAAAAGGTTTTTATAAATTATTGTTTCTGCGCCATTGTTCAAAAAATATTATGGTGTTTAATTTGAAATTCCTTTGCTTAATACTCGATAATATAACTCAGATTTTTTCTTCGGTAATCGTATTATAAAGTTTTTAAATCTTTCATTATGTTCAGGAGCTTTCCACATTGAAAATTTTTACATTAACGTTGCTTGATGTTTTTTTTCATTCCATCTTATGGGTTTAAGATTTCTGAGAATTCTATGAATCTAGATTACCATTCTATAATTCTAAAAAATACACACCGATTTCATTTCTCTAAATTTTATTTTAAATCTTCAAATCAGTTTCAGTTCTTTCGACTTTTTTAACAATTCCGATCCAAGTCTTTATAAGCTTTGAATTATATATCATTGTAAAGGCAATTTTGATTTTAACTTTTTTAAAAAGTTTTCGGAGTAATTACTTTCGAAACATTTATTATGTAATTATCTTCTGAGTACTACCCAGTCTGAAACTTAAGTGTAGTCTTCCGAACACTATGATAGTGTTGCAGATATTCCGAAAATTTCTCTGTATTCCACTTCAGGAACATCATTAAACTGGTGATCGCCTAAATCTTCAAGTTGTAGAATTGAGCACAGCGCTTGGATGTGGCGTCACATGCGCCCTTTCAAATTATCCATATACGCTTTACAGCATCTAAATCTACCACTTTGGCCGATTTAACAGCTGAGTATGGATAACATTGGAATGTTGGTTTAATGGTGCATTTAGAATTGCACTGCAAATGATTCAAACAATATGCTCATCAACTGGACATTCCTTCTATTTTGATCATACCCGCATCCAGGGTAAACTTTGGTTACTTTACATAATAATGTGAATTACAAATCAAAATGTACTATCATGTAGCTTTCTTATACTATAGGAATTATGGTAGATAAAATAAGTTATAGATATATAAATTGCACTATGTAGTCAAAGGTCACCTAACAGCCAGTGGCGGAGTTTTCGTGTGGTGCTATTTCTCGTAGCACACGCAATGTTCGTTGAATATGACGTCGAAAACTACCCGTGAGGAAGCTCTTATTTGGATATTTTAAACAATTCTGCGTTCTCAAGATTTTGGCGATATTTTGATGATAAGTCCTTCTTGCATCAAAATGACAACGCACCACCTCACAAAGCAGACACTCTCTGTGAATAATTTCGCGAAAATCAAAGTCTTGTTTTGGGAAAGCCGTCACAATATCCCCGATTGTATCCAACAGAAAACCTTTGAGAGGTATTGGAACATCCCATTGGGAATGCGAGAAATGGCACTGTCGAAAAACGTAAAGCCGGCTGTGTCCGCTACAAGGAGAATGGAGGCATATTTTTACAACCACTTACTAAATTCTAGTAGAAATCTTCCCCACCCTTCACCCCAAGGATTATCAAATAAATTAAGGCCATTAACAGACCTGCCTGATAGCAATTTGTTAAATAAAGGTCAGTTCTTTTTCATATATTTGGCATCCGATGATTTTTGTCTAAATTGTCTATATGTTAAATATAAACAATATTTCGATATTCTAGAATAAACGAGATGATGACTGCCATTCGACAAATTTACCATTTTCTGTTTATCTTACTAAACGTTTCGATTGGGGTTGGTCGAGTTTTCATCGAAAAACCGCAGAAATTTAAACCTAGCTCTCATGTGTTCGGCTTCAGTCTGTGTGTGTCGGTAATTTTTTTCTCTATGAGAGACTTATAGATTAAAAATTTTCTATCTTAAGTCAAAAACGTGCGGAATGTCAAAGGTTAATTTTAATTAACTTTTATGTTAATTAATTTAATAAATTTTAATAGAACTTACTTCTTACGATACTAAAGTATTTGATAGTTTGGCTGTTAGTATTGCTTCGTATTTTTATGGGCAATAATATTCATTATTAAAGGCCGTAATGTTGTATTGCGATAACCGTTAGCACCGATGCTTATTGCTAGTAATATCACGTGCCAGAAAAACTGGTAAAAAGGCCAGTAAAGGTCAATAAATATGGGAAAATATAATAATCATAAAAGTTATGGGACATAATATTCATTACTACCCTTCCTAAATTATAAAGATGTTCTGTAACAAAACTAATATTAAACTCAATAGATGTCTCAGAAATTTTATACAAATTAGTGAAGAGTGAGGGTGAAAGTCTAAAAGTTAGACTCAAAAACAAGGTATATCTAATCCAAAGTCAAAAGTTTAAAAACAGTTTTATGTCCAGGTTTATATCTCTCTGAAACATTTTTATTTCATCTCAATAAAAACAATCCGACTTCTGTCCCATCCATACCCCCAAAATTTCTTTGTTTACTTGCATCGCGTTTTCATAAAATATATCAAGGAGAAGCAACTTAAAAAAAAAAAAAGACTTAAAAAAATGAAAAACAACTTTGAGAAGGTTAATGATATTTTGCAATCAAATATATTGCAAAACATCTAATATCAAGTGAAATGTTTAATATTAATATCAAAGAGAAAATCCAACTTGAGAGAAAAATTTGATAATAATGTCGAAGGAAAACATCGAATATCAATATCGAGTACAATAATCGCAGTATAGATGTCGAGTGTAAAATTCGATATTTAAATTTAAACGAACGACCATATTCTAATGTGGAATATAGTATGTACATGCGCAAGCACATACACACATACATATGCACTTACACATAATCCTCAATCATCAATAATCAGTGGAGATATGGGAGGATTCTAATGGCATGCTTTATGGGAGGGAATATCCGTATGCATGGATGCATGCATGCATGCATGTTATCCGCTAGTGAATGATTAGGTAAATATATATATATCAGTGGTAATATCATGCAACTGAGTTCCGATGTTAATATCTTATCACATACACACACGGATATTGATTCTATGGGACGGTATTTATCGTAAACAAAGGATAAATTGTGGTGAGAAAATTGAGTATTTCAATTGAGTATTCAATTTCAATTGAATGGTGAATAGTTTCGAGTGCATTATTAAATAAAGGTAAATAAATGCACTTTCGCATCAACAACACGTAAGCAGATTTAACTATCGCATTCTGTTAATAAACCGATGGCACATAATGATCCTTACTGTTTTCTAGTATTAAAAGAGAGAGAGAGAGAGAGAGAGTATAAGGTTCTCGAAATTTTTAAAAAAATTTTAAACAAGATTAGAGGCAATATATAATAGAATGAAATAATGAATTCAATTTCAGAAAAGCTATTAAGGGCAATGCAAGCCAAGACAGGTAGAAATCAGTCTTGCCGTTTGCTAAATAATTTCTTTGGACTCACAACAACAATTGTGCCAATAATGTTTCGCTTCAACCCACCCCACAGAGATCATTTACACTGAATATTTTTTTATTACAAAATTTCAAAATTTGTATTGCCAAATTGGATTTTATAACTTGGTTAAAAGGTATTTTTTTGCAATTTTTTAAATATTTCACATGCTTTAGAGTGCAAGCACATGCTTTAAAGTTGAAAGGTTTCTGTAAGCAGTTGAATTTGAAAGCTTTAGTTTGCATTTACGTGATTCTTTCGAATTTTTAAATTCATTAGATAGATGATTTATTAGAGTGATGATGATTCATTAGATAGAGATAATTAGATTCTTATGATCCTTCCTTATACTTCATAGTTGTATATTTCTATCTTCCAGAAATTTTGTAAGCGCTTTTAGAACTTTCATGTTTTGCAGTATTTTATAAATTGCGAACTCAGATCTACACAGCGTATTTGTAATTGTTTTACATAAACTAAAGTCTAAAGATTTGGCAGGGTAAACGGATTTATAAAAACATTGATATTCTGGCATTGAATTTCATGTTAGCTGTATTTTTGTATTTTGTTTTAAGGACAGTTTTGTTTTTGGATATTCCCAAAAGATTTGAAATTCAATAGGCCTAAATATATCTGAAACTAAAGCTGAAGGTTTTAAGAGTCCTAGGAGAAACGTTTGCAGAACGGCTTATGCAGATTGAAAGGATCTGATATGGTTTCATTTTCACAGATTTTCGGATTGGTGCGATACTAAAATGTTATATACAATCACAAAGGCCTCAGAAGTAAGAGCTTTAGGTTTCGTATGCTGAGCACGTATTAGTTGCTTTGAGAAGTATTTGGGTAAAGAGAGTTCGCCCAAGTTTTGAATGTAGAAGCATAATAGGAAAAGAAATTTACATTTTTCCAGTGGCATCAAAAATATCTTTTTCACATTAGTTTTAGAAAAAACTATCATATCAACATAGATAGGGATAATCCGAATTGGTTATGTGTTTTTTTATTTGCTATTTCTTTCACTCGAATTATTTTGACTTGTAAATATTTTCGTTACTCCTAAACTGGTTGAATTTCCATTCATATGAAGATTATATTCCTATATCATATTATATTCATGATTATATTCTTATATCATATTATATTCATATGATGACATACTTATGTTATATTCATGATTATATACTTATATCATATTATATTCATACTAATACTATACGCACCCATATAATCATGATTATATACTTATATTATATTATATTCATAACTATATACGTATACACCATATATTCATGATTATATAACTTATATTATATTATATTCATAACTAATACGTATACACCATATATTCATGATTAATCCTTATATCATATATTCATGATTATAATTCTTATATCATAACATTCATGATTATATCCTCATATCATATATTCATTGATTATACTACGTGTTTCATATTATATTCTGAATCATATCATAATATTTATACCTTAGCCTTCCTTTCTATAGTAAATCCTTATTAGCAGACACCTATAGGACAGAAAATTTGTTCGTAAAGAGGGATACTATTGTTAAGAAATTTCTTTGTCAGGGAATTTTTGTATGAATTATAAAACGACCTAAGTCTTGATGAGGGACATTGATTTTCCAGGTTTTGTGGTCTATTTCGTATGATGCTTCGGTACCTACGAAAATAGTCGTTTGCTGCACTCCAGCCCTGAGGGATGTCCTTTCCCTTTTCTTCTTCAAAACTCACCACTAAATCTTGCGATGGGGTGATGTCGGATTATAAAGTTCTAGTTTGAATCAAACGGTGGTTAGAATGTAATATTGCGTTTAATTCCATCCGAATTACACGACACACTGAAGACTTAGGTGTTAATCACTGATGAAATTGTGATACACTTGAGAAATGTGAAACTATCTCGAAAAAATATAAATTTAATACTTTAAAGGTTAATATTGATAGGTGCCAGTTCAAACTGTATGTGTTTTTATTTACGGTTTTTATGTCCTGTTATATCTTGAGTTGCTTAAGACATAATGCTTATCCTGACAGCCAAACCTCAATACACACTTCAATCTGAATCAGGTTTGAGGTAGAAAGATGATGTGCACACCTAAAGGTTTATGAGAATTTAGAGGTCTTCACCATGCAGAAAGAATTCAAACAGTGTTGTAACATCAATTACAGGTTGCTCTCCGAGTATCGCATATAATAGAAAATATACGACGCTAAGCTTGAAATTTTCATTTCAAAGTTTCAAAGGAAAGTTTCGGAGATTTATTTTCCAATGCCAAAGCGATTTTTTCAGTTTAAGATGGAAACTTTCAAGAGTGCAAATGGAATAATCCGTCATCTTGAAGCTATTTTTTGAACAACAAAGTATTGCATTTTGAAAGCAAGATTTGCTTATAGGATGCAAACAAGCAAACCACAATGCTTTAATAAAATTCACACGTCTAAAATATACGATGGTGGGTGGAAAGGCTTTGCTCCAGCTGAAACAAAGCAGAAAGAACAAAGATATTTAGGTTTCAACAAAGAAATAGGCCTTGGAAAAGGCTATTTCATTCAATTATGCGTCAATACGGACTATACATAATTTCTGTCACGCACGTATAGATTATAGCTCAAACTAGAGCTTATTGATTTTGGAGAAAAAGAGACGCTTTCCCCATCCTGGATTCGAACCAGGGTCCCTCCGTTTAGCCCGGAGTGTCTTGGACCGCTAGACGAATGAGGACAGGAAACAACGCCCCCTTTCTACGTATGTAAATGATGTTAAGGTATTATTACCCTCCACAGGGATAACACAATTGCCAAATATGGTCAACACAGAATTTGGCAATTGTGTTATCCCTGCGGAGGGTAATAATACCTTAACACCTTTACATACGGAGAAAGAGAGCGTTGTTTCCTGTCCTCATTCGTCTAGCGGTCCAAGACACTCCGGGCTAAACGGAGGGACCCTGGTTCGAATCCAGGATGGGGAAAGCGTCTCTTTTTCTCCAAAATTACATAAGCTCTAGTTTGAGCTGTAATTAATACGTGGGTGGCAAAAATTATTGTATAATAAATTCCCCCACGAAAACTCACAAAAATCTCGCCCCGGAGGCTTTCTTGTGTTGACCATATTTGGCAATTGTGTTATCCCTGCGGAGGGTAATAATACCTTAACATCGATACGGACATTAAAATGATCGTATATGCTAATGGCGTAGAATAATTTCGGACAATTTATTTCAAAAATATTAATTGTGACATTAGAATCACAATGAAGTAGACATATCACCAGTAACTGTATATATGTTAAATAAAGAATTCTTCTTCTGCTTCTTTTTCAACAATAACTGCGTAATTTCCAATTATTCACCAATAGGGCGAACAATGTGGGGCGGCGCAATATATCGCATAAATATGGTTTCATAGAGGCACCAGAGTTGTTGTAGTTGCGGCATGACGGAATGTTCAATCATATCATGATACCGCTGCCCAGTGAGCGAACAAGTGCGGACCCCAGTCGGTATTGACCCTTCAAAAAATATTGATCAATGAGAAAAGTTGTCATAAATGCATACCATCCTGTCACTTTCGGAGAATGTAACTGGACTTGCTGGACATCATGAGGATTTGTTGCAGACCAAATGCGGCAACTTTGTGTATTGACTTCTCCATTTAAGTTAAAATGCGTTTCGCCACGCCAAAGAATTTTCCATGGCCAGGTTATCTCTATGTACATCCAGTCCAGGAACTGCCATGCGAAACTCTAACCCATATTTGCGTTACCAGGTCTTACCTGTTGTAGCATGTGAAGCTTGTAAGGATAGTATCGCAATAACTTATGCAGCACTCTCCATTCAGCAGCAGACGACATGTCCACTTCAAGGCTCACTGGCTTTATCACATGCATATTGGTTTGATAAATCCACAAATGTAGCAGCCACATTTTTAAGACAAGCAGAGTACATTTGTTGTCTACATCGGCCTGCTTGAAATTCAAGATTTTCTGTTGATTCGAATTTCGCCTTCATTCTGCGTAAAGAAGAAACAGCCGTTGGTCCACGCATTTGGCGTTTCTGGCGCTGAAATTTCTTGATTATTGCAGCCCTATTATTGCTGTTCTGGTAATATAGCTTCACTAACAGAGCCAGTTCCTGTAACTTCGTTGGCATAGCTACCGTTATTTCACGCAAATATCAATGTTTTATAGCTACTGCTGTGCTTGCAGAGTACCTACTATGATATAATTACAAGAGTTATCATTAGATATGCAAATCACAAACCTGTTATTACCACACAGTCATCTATTCACAAATACTATAAACAATGATTGTTTTTCATACGAACTTAATGCGTACACTTATTTGCTGTCGTTATTTATCTACCTTACGAACTATGACACCTCTAACGTAAGTTTCGTTTCGTACATTCACAGTGCATACTGGCAAACATCGACGGCGCTAATGCCGACGATTCTAAAATAGTTACAGCGGTTTTTCAAGGCTTTTGAAAAACGTTTCTGGTTAACGGTACATTTTCCTTTTCTTAATTTATCCCTTACATAATGTTACACAACTTCGCTAACTTCTAAAATTTCAACGGTATTTACAGTTTTTGATGGTGCCTGTTATAATGTCGTTAAAAAAAAATTAGGTGTTGCCATTTCGAAAACCAGTAACTATAATCGTTATACAATAATTTTTGCCACCCACGTTTATGTAGCTCAAACTAGAGCTTTTTTATATTTGGAGAAAAAGAGGCGCCGTCCTCATCCTGGATTCGAACCAGGGTCCCCGCGTTTAGCCCGCGGTGTCTTGACCAACTGCGAATATAAAAAAAGCTCTAGTTTGAGCAAGTCAATGTACAAGCAAAGTTCAACCTTGTTAGTTGGGGATCATACAATTGTTTAAAGTGAACTATCGAAACCAAATTTTGGAAAACGCTGTTCTGAGTTTAGAATATGGAGACAGGAAAAAGTCGATGAACATGCTAATCTTTTCATGTGATTTCTTTAGCACGGGAGAAAACGTATCTCAACTTCTTTTTATAAAAGGTGGTTTTCCAGAGGTCAGAGGTGATATTGAATGCGTGGAGAGAGCAATGAATCCAATGAAAGGAACGAGCTCTTTTCTACGTCAGACAATTTCGAGAATTGTATCTAGATTGCGATGTAATAAACGTTGCGAGACATCTGTGATTCCAACTCTAAGTGAGTTGATAGATTAAGAATCGGATAGTTCGGAGAATGATCAAGATAAAGAAATTCCTTCTGCGAGAAAAACCATGCAAGCTTTGAAAATAGTGAAAGCGTTTCTTGCCTTCACTCGTTGAAAGAAACACTTTCACTATTTTCAAAAGAAAAGTCTACAAAATCTCATATGTGTTGAGAATATGCGATATGTGAGGCAGCTGATAAAAACAAAACGCAGTGTAAAGTAACTGATTTCTTTAAAAAATAATTTAGACAAATGATGTCTAAATCATTGTGAAGGAAGAAATAGAAGTTACGTAACTGAAATTACCCTTTATTTCGTGGTTAGTGTTTTGTTTTTATCATGACCCGATTTAACGTTTTGAAGCATATAGTGTCATTTATTTTCGGTCCTTTAATTGATGTTACATCGGGGTTTCACTGAAACGACAGGTGGCGCAGCCGACAAGGTCCACGTAAAATTGAACACCTCGAAGTGAACAAGAATATGGAGTAATTTAAAGAAATTTATGATATTTATTATAGCTTATTTTATAAAAATATCGACCGTTGCAACTGTTGATTACTTGCAAGAAAGAAATTACCATCAAAAAGTAAATGACTAATTCGGTTTATCAAAGAAAAAATATCAAATTCAAAACAGGCATGTGTTCAATGCAACTTAATGAAAATATACATATAAATGAACATTTAACTGAAAAAAATGCAAAAATCTTTAGAGAGGCAAGATTATTTAAAAAAACAAACAAAAACTGGACATTCTTATGGACATCGAAAGGACGTATAAAAATGAGAAAAGATGAAAATTCTGAAACTTGTGAAATAAAAAATATTGATGAACTCACCGACTTGTGGTATAAAATAACACAAATGAGAAAAAGGAAATACTGAATAATGAGAAACTGATTAGCAATTGAATTCATAAGAAAAATAAAAAGGGAAAAAGAAATATAATTAGAAAAAAACTTTATTTATTACGAAAAACATAAACTACCATCTAATGATAATAAAACAAATCCTATCTCAGTAAAATACATGTGACGCAAATAGCCTAAAACAACAAAATTAAACAGGTTGAAGAAATAATACAACATTGCAATACTCCAGAAATAATCTGTATAGTCGAAACTTGGAAAACAAATAAAACATTAAAATTTTAATAATTGTAAAAAAATACTCTATTTACAGAGATTCTAATAAAAAAGTATAAAATTTGTACAAAAAAATTAAAAGATTAGAAATTTTAATAAAAAAAATATGAAAATTTCAGGAGGGATTATTACAAATAGTCTGACAAAATTTTCTTGTATAATCTAATACTTCTCAACATCTATTTATGAAAAATTTGCATTAAGAATAAAGGAATTATATAACAAAAGCTTTCCTAAAAAAACTAAAGTACTAAATAATAAAAATAATCCTGAATGGTTTAATGCGAATGGTTTAATGGTCAAATTTTAAAGTGAAAAATAAAAACAAAAAAATAATTTATATAAAACATTTCTGAATGAAAGAACAAAAAAAGATGGGATGATTTTACTAAACACAGAAACAAACTAAACAAGGAAATAAAATATAAAAAATAACTACTATCTTGAACAATTATCAACAAAAAATACCACGCAAAAATGGAGAATAATTCACAAATTATTGGGTAAAACAAATAACAAAAATGAAAATAAAACTAATACTAAATAATACGGGAACAGATAATACGAACTTTACAGCAGATGAATTTAACAATTATTACACAACCATTGATAACGAATTAAATATAAGTCGATCAGTAACTGATGACCATAAAAAGTATTTAAACGAAAAATTTTCCGAAACCTTTTACTTAGAAAACATAAATGAATACGAAAAGAGAAAGAACTAAATAAAATAAAAATAATAAAGGACCAGGATTTGACGGTTTATCTTCCAAAGTAATTAAACTATGTAAAACGAATTAGAAAAAACTTTATCGATAATAATAAATGACATATTTAACACGGGAAACTTTCCTGATGAATTGAAAACAGCAGTAATTAGACCAATTTTTAAAAAGGGTAATAACTACTTAAAAGAAAACTACAGACCAATAGCAATCATGTCAGTATTTTCTAAATTAACTGAAAAGCTAATATATAATAGACTAATTGATTTCATTAATAAACATAAAATTTCCCATCAAAATTAATACGGTTCCCAAAAAACAAATCAACTGAAGAAATCTTATTAAGAGTAATCGACAACATTCAAAAAAATATGGAAGGAAAAAAAAGTTGCTTATGGATTTTTTTCGATCTGAGCAAAGCGTTTGACTTAATTAGCAGAAATATCTTAAGAACACAATTACTTAATTATGGTATAAGAGGCCGAATGTATAAACTGATTGATAGCTATTTAACAAATAGACAGCAAATAGTTAAAATTGAGAATATTCAATCGAAATCATTGATAAACAAATTAGATGTTCCTCAGGGAACAATCCTCGGACCGTTATTTTTTTTAATCGCAATAAATTACTTAATAAATCTTGATGGGGGACTCCTGTTATTTGCTGACGATATCATCTAGTTAACAAATGGAAATAACATAGATCAAAGAATTAATAACACAAATACAAAGTTAACATCCTGTGAACAATGGTTTAATGACAACAACTTAATAATAAATACAAATAAAACAAAATATATAATCTTCCATACTAAAAATAAAAAATTTACTAATCAACCTAACAAAATAAAATTCAACGATATATCCTAGAGAGAGTTAACTCAATTAAATTTATTGGATTAACAATCGAAGATCAATTAAACTGGAACCTACAGATATTTAATATTGAGATAAAATTAGAAGATCAATGGAATTCTAACAAAACTTAATTCATTACTAATATTAAATACAAAAATAAATTTATACTACGCATTAATATTTAGTCATATAAATTACGGAAATACAGTATGGGGAAATTTATCCCAAACAAATTTAACTAAACTTAACAAACTACTTGATAAAAAGTATCAAAAATTATGTCTCAAAACAGGTAAGCATAAAGATAAATTGATTTACGAAAACAAAATATTAAA
>QLNU02014176.1:31315693-31362151 GCA_006491805.2 Dysdera silvatica | reverse complement strand
CATAAAACATTAATTAGGGACTGGTTTTACAAAAGCTGAAGAAGCAGGTATACTTAAAATAAAGGATAAGATGTTATATAAATGGTCTGCATCTTCTGGTGGTAAATTTGTTAAACGCTGGGTCATTTGTGAGCTGATGTATATAATTCTTCCCAATTAGATGGACTTGTAACATAAATGTTCATTTACAAAGTTATTTTTTCAAAGAGTTTGCCTATATTTAAATTGGTAATGTGTTTGTTTGTTTGTTGCTTGCGGTTTGGCTCAAAACTACAATGAGTTTATGCTGCGCCGGGACCTACTGTTTTCGAGAATGAAGGCATCTTATGGCCTGGGGACTAAACCCGGACTACAGTGAGCAGTGCGATCTTCATGAGATCTCTGGGCGAAAGCGTTCTTTGTGCACTGTTGGGAGTCGAACCCGGATTAACGGCGTACTAGGCGAACGCGTTACCACACTGCGCCACCACAGGACAGTAATATGTAGGAGTTCCGAAAACAGGACATATATGCCTGAGTGTAGAATGAGGGATTAATCTCATCTTATCAAATAAAACAGTAACCCGGTATGTGACACTGTACTCACTTTCATCTTAATATAAAACAGATTTCAAAACTTCCTGTATAGTGATTTTATGTTCTTCATTATCATCTTTGTATTTTCACTTTCATTCTGTTAGATATGTTGCTGCAATGGAAAATAAACAATACGCTATTGGTATTTATTTCGATTTAAGCAAGGCTTTCGATGTAATTAACAGAAATATTTTGCTGGAAAAAATGAACATATGTGGATTAGGGGGGAAAATAAATAACATAATAAGGGATTACTGAACTAATAGAAAGCAAATTGTGTGTGTGTGTGTGCACTTTTGTAAATGGTGAAAGCTCAGCTGAACTTAATAATGACTCTGAGGTCCCACAGGGATCCAACCTTGTACCACTTCTATATTTACTATTATGTAAATGACATATTAAATATATCCGCGCAAGCAAATGTTACACTTTTTGATGATGATACTAATGTAATAATAAGGTGAACGATGCTCAGAAAGTTATAGAGAAAACAGAAATAGAAAAATACGAAATATGGTTAATGTCTAACCAGATGAAAGTAAACGCAAATAAGAATAAAATAATGGTTTTTATAAATAGAAAACAAAGTATATAGCATATTAAAAATAGCCTGAATGTTGAAAGAAATGGCAAAATTATAGAAATTGTTGACAAGCTTAAATTTCTAGGTATAAAACTTACAAACCAACTAAACTGGAATGATCAAATCAATCTAACGTGCAATAAAATCAGCATAGGAATTGGTATGACTATAAGGATTTCGAGTTGCTTATCTAGAAAACATAGAAACGAATTATATTACATATTACTATACATCCAAGTACTCTATTGCAATAGTGTTTGGGGAAAGTCAGGGATAGGGAATCTTCAAAGACTGGAAAGATTACAAAAGCGATTTCTTAAATTAATACATCGGAATTCAAAATTACATTGGAGAACTCGAGCTAAAACTTACAAAATAATAACCATCTATAAAATTCATAGATACTGTATTTGTGTTTAAATGTTTGAATGGATAAAGGAAAACAAGCATGCTGAAATAACTGAAATACGAAACAAACTAAACTTTAAGAGACTTAGAATAATACAAGAGCTACAATTGCCAAAAATAATAAGAGAGTCAAGACGTGATTGCATAATATACAAAGGGCCAAATATGTGGAACAAAATTCCAGAAAAGATAAAATGGGTGAATAATAAAAATATGTTTAAAAAAAAAAATTAAAAGAATGGTTGTTACAGAAGGATGGGAAGGAATATTATAGTAGGCGTGAATGAATGAAAAAATGTAATAATGGAGAATGAATGGCATATCTTTTATAAATTAATTTCATTCTAATTCAAAAATATAAGAATAAAAAAAGAAAGGAAAAAGAACACAGAAGGGGCATTATTTTGCACAAAGGCAAAAACATCCAAGATGAGTGTGTTTGGAGTCGAGAAATTTCTTATACACCTTGATTGTATTTACTATGGACCGGTTTCAGCTCCAGATTAAGTTACGTTAAGGTAATTAAATTAAATGATAATTTTAAACAGAAAATGTAACGTATAGAATTATTACTTGCATGTAATAATTCTGTATAACGTTAACTAACTGAAGTTAATTATGTCTACTCTGGATTAATATATACATGATGTTAATCACATTTAAATAGATGTAATTATGCAATGAATAATTGAGGTATGTAAACGTAACATATGTCTCAAATAAATATTATTATTATTATTAGATATCTTCAGTATTATTTGAATTTTTTGACAGATTCTCATTAGGGTAAAATCTCTTTTTTTCCTTCTCATATCGAAGTTCTCATTGCAGACTGAACTTGTTTAGGAGTCTGCTTCTGACCTGATACTTCTCCGAAGGTAAATTTTTCAATAAAGTAAAATTTTTAAGTAAAAATTTTAAGTTAATTGGAAGTAAAAATTGTAATTTACAAAGTGTGTTCTTTTTTGTTTTGTTACCCAGTTTTTGTATGTGAAAAGCTTCTTAACAATTAACCATGCGTCAGTTTACACAAATATATTATTCTAAAATCTATGCCTTTTTTTAAAAATGGCATGAGAGAGCGTTGTTTTTTTCTTTCTCTTTTTCAGGTGTTAGTAGTACATATACTCATCTGTACGATGATATTCTTTTTTTTTCTATTCCATCAAAAGAATGAAAAAAAAAACCTAGTCACACAACTTGTCAAAGCAAGGACTGTACCATTTGGAACAAAGGATGGGGGTAAGAGAAAAGAGCTGGTTTATTTTCTGATTGGGGAGAAATAGGGCTTTAGCTGGTGTCGTGTATCCATGTTGCGAAGTAATATTTCACACATTCTTCAATTCCAATAAATGAACTCTATAATTGACAATATAAATGACTCTATTTAATTAACTAATTATAAACATGAATGAGTACACTAGAAGTGGAGCCCTATAGCTCGCTCGTGTCTACGTACAGAATTGGAGCACCATTGCTCGCTTAGTTGGAGCATCCTAGCTCGCTGGTATCTATATACCGATTACTCAGAATGAAGTCCCGTCAGCAACTGGCGTGTTACAGGCGCTTAACAACCAGTAAACAAATACAAAGCAGCAATTTAATTGTTTATTGTTGCCACTGGAAACTGTTATATATAACTAGACAGAAAACAGTAACCACGGCCAACTAGATTACTACTACTAGATTACTATTTCCTAGTAGTAATCTAGTTGGCTGTGACAGTAACATTTTGTTAGCAACAATGAATAATATAAAAAGATGCGAGAAGTGTTGCCACTAAAAATTGCTATATACAAATTATGCGGGAAGCCGCAAACATTCCGCCCCGCGTTGAAGCTATCTTCAACGATCAAAATAACCTTAACTACTATTAGTTAACATTTCTTCAGTTGGGTACAAGTATTCAATTCCAAGTTACAAAATTCAATTACAATTTACAAAATTACAAAATTACAAGTTACAAAATTCAATTACAAGTTACAAAATTCACTTATGTACAATTTACGTTATCCTTATAGGCAAAATACAAAGTTTTGATATACATCGTTTATATACACCTGTGGGCGATTGTATTCCTACCACCCAAACCTTTCCATCTGGACCTGGCATAAATTCTAGAATTCTACCAAGAGCCCACTTGCATGGTGGTTGGTTGTCCTCTCGAATAAGGACCATGTTGCCTACAGCAATGTTATTTTTCGCAAATTGCCATTTGGAACGCTGTTGCAAATGACTTAGACAATCGCGCTGCCAGTGCTTCCAGATTAGTTGAACCATCTTAGTTATACACTGCCAGAGTGTTAATCGATTTTCTGTTATGAGTGGTTCAGCAACTGTATTAATGGGTCGTCTTGTATCAAGCAATAAACACTTTGACAGGAAAGGTTTAATTCCTCAGAAGTCAGAGGGCCTTCCACCTCTGTCTCCTTCTCCATTCTTTTCCTTAAATTAGTGAGAAACCAGAAAACAAATCTAATAACACGAATTAGTTTGTTATAGTCATTAGTAATGGAAAGTAAATGTTGCAAAAAATCAGTCTCTTGCTATGTAGTCAATACAAGGGTTGATGAAGGTTTCAATTCTGGAAGAAGGGCGTTATCATCAATAAGTTCATTCATAGTCGTAACAGTAACTTCATGCTTCAGCAAGTCTGGACCATTCCACCATAAAGAACATGAATGCATAAAGTTAGGATCCATTCCGCGCGAACTTATATCTGCAGGAGTATTTTCTGATTGGATGTGTTCCCAATGAGAGTCTTTTGTTAGTCTTTGAATAGTAGCCATTCTATTACTGACAAAAGTCTTGAGTTGATGCGGAGATTTCTTTATCCACGGTATTGCAATAGTTGAATCAGTCCACAAAAGGACGCTGTCCACTTCTTGTTTTAAGGCTTGTAGGATCTTGGTTACAAGCTGAGATAGTAAGACACATGCACAGAGTTCAAGTCTTGGTATAGTCATTTGTTGGACAGGTGCAACTCTGGATTTGCTGCACAACAAAATGGAAGAAGTAGAACTATCCTCATGAATAGTTTGACTATAAATTGCAGCACCATAAGCAGATTGTGAGGCATCTGCAAAACCATGAATTACGAGCTTAGAATCCTTTGCTTGTGTTTTGAAAGCATACCTAGGTACAACAAGATCTTGAATCGAATCCAACGATGATAAAAATGTGTGCCACTCCTGGGCCAAGGGTTTCGAGAGATATTCATTCCATTCCAATTTTTGAAGTCATAACTTCTGCATAAATATTTTGGCCTTTGAAATAACTGGGCCAATCAGACCTAATGGATCAAATATCCTGGCTATATGTGATAAAACGTTACGTTTTGTATATCTGTCTTGCTGGTTAGTTTTAACTTTAAAACAAAAGAAATCACCTTGAGGTTTCCAAAAACACCCAAGGCTTTCACTGACTCTTCTTCGGGAGAACTGTGGCAATTATATTCCCGATCTTGGTGAAGAATGCCTGTTAAGAGATTTGGGTTATTTGCACACCATTTGTGCAGATGCATGCCATCACTCTTTAATAATGCAATAAGTTGTGACTGCAAATTACTTGCTTGCGTTATATCTGAGGCCCCTGAAAGAACATCATCCATGTAAAAATCCGTCAAGGTGACAGCTGCAGCTAAGAGGAAATTTGCTTGTTCATCTAAAGCTAATTGTTGCAGTGTGCGTGTTGCTAGGAATGGAGTACTGGTAGTCCCATAGGCAACGGTATTTAAATTGTAAGTCTTTACAGGACCTTCTGTATTATCATTCCACAGGATCCTTTGCAATTACCTTTGAGATGGGAAAATGTCTATCTGTCTATACATTTTTTGAATATCCGCAGTAAATGCATATCGATGTTTGCGGAAGCGCATCATTACCGAAAAGAGATCTTCTTGCTCAATTCGTCTCTTCAGAAGAATATCGTTGAGACTTCTCCCATTTGATGTGGCTGCAGAGTCATTGAAAACCACTCGTAATTTCGTAGACTTCTCAAGTCTAAAAACTCCACGGTGTGGTAAATAGTAAAATGAAGGTGTTGGGTTGTCACTAGTGAACTCCATGTGACCTAATTCTTCATACTCTCTCATGAAGTTTTGATACAATTCCTTCAACTGTGGGTCCCGTGTTAACCGGCGCCATAATTAATTTAATCTTCTTCCAGCTAGATATCGAGATTTACCCAAGGGCTCTTCTTCCTTCAATGGCATTTTTATCATATATCGTCCATTCTCTTGTCTATAACTATTTGCCTTATAGTGCTGTTCACAATATTGTTCTTCATTACTGCAAACCACTTTCTTCATTCCCACTGTTTCTATTTCCCAGAAATTTTGAATCGTTTGATCCAGATTCTCTCCTTGTAGTATTAAACTGCAATACTGCGATTCTTGCAATTCTTCGATAGTTCCACTAACTATGTATCCAAATACTGCATTTTGAAGTAACAGATTTTCCGCTATTCGGAACCTTTCTGGATTTAAAAGTTCGAAAAATACTTCTGACCTATTAACATATCGATTTTTCCCGGTTTATAAAATTCTGGATCCGCTAGGTAAATATTTTGCAGCCATTTAACTGTAGAAATATTTAACAGTGTATAAGGTGTTACATTCGTTACTTTAGGAACAATAAAGAAATCTAATGTTTGAAGATAATCGTCCTTACGATTTGAAATACTTTCTTTGACCTTTGAATTTATAGTCATATTGGTGCCCATTAAGCAAGAAATGGAAATATTTATTCTTTCATGTTTTAATTGCAATCGATTTGCGCACTCACGAGAAAGAAAATGGCTGCTCGACCCGCTGTTCAGTAAAGCCCTACATAGCAGGAAATTTCCAAATTTATCTTTCACATAAATGACAGCAGTAGATAACAACGCAGTTTTGCCAAGGCTAGATAATAAACAGCCAGTGGTCATTGGATGAGTTTGTGACTCAGGTTCATTTTGAACCCTTATCTCGCTTTCCGTTGTTTCGTTAAGTGAGGACGGCTAGAAAAGGGAATGTTTACATTTTCTGCGGATTGTGCCCTGCTACCATCAACTCTTTGTTGATGACGGTGCAATAAACCATGATCTTCATTCACACAAGAGGAGCATCTGATTTTCGAATTGCATTCACCAACTTTATGCGAATAGTGAAGGCAATTTAAACACAGGTTATATTTTCTAACTTTGTCGTACCTTTGTTTAGCGTTCATTTATAGAAATTGATGACACTTATATACTGCGTGTCGTTCTTTACATGAATCGGAAGACGAATTGGATTTCACGATAAAACTTTTCGTTTTAATGGAAAATGGTTTAGATTTTGTATTAAGACAAGCATTCCTTTGCCAGTTCTCTAATATTAGACATCTTTTTTCTATAAATTCAAGAAAATAATCCTGAAAATTTATATTACTCTGATAATTCAGTTGAAGTTAATATCATTTCAAACTGCCTTCTAGATTCACGGTCTAATCTTTGCGATATTATATTAATTAACATAATTTCTGTCAATTCATTTGTTTTAAGTTCCATTAACTTTAAAGCTCGTAAATGGTTTTGGACATTATCTATTAAATTTCGTAAATTCTTGGCGGACTCTTGAGTCATTCTTTCAAGTGTTAATAATTAATTAATTCCTTTACATGATTATTAACTATCAACCTTTTATTTTCAAATCTTTATGTCAATGCTTGAAATAATGATAAATATGAATCGTCTAGTGTTTGCACTTGTTTAGCTATTCCAGTTAAAGAAGACTGTAAATACAGTTTTTGAGAATCTGACGAATGCTCGTTTGATGCAATTAAGGTAGTGAATTGAGTTTTGGACGTGTACCACTCAGTGTAGACACCTGAGATATTTGGGAGGGGAATATTTGTAAGTTTAACGGGAATTGTCCTTGATTTAAACACTTCCTTCAACGATTTATTAACGTTATTCGCATTTGCGATTTTTAGAAAGCGTTTTAAACCTAACTCCAAAGTTTCTAATTCCTCGTCCATCTCCGACAACATGAGCTTCGTTTCCTCCAGTTCGTCATCCTCTAGCATTTGGTAATAGTCCTTCTTTATTTCTTCCAATTTTACTTGGAATTTGCTCACATTGTTTATGTTTATCTTACTATCTATTTCTACAGCATCTTCTTGATGTGCTTCTTCTATTAGAAAGGTAGAAAGTCTTGTTATCTGACCCCGAAGGTTAGGGCGTTTGCGATTTAGCACTGTAATGTTCGTTGACATCTTAATATGCCCTTCCAAAAGTTCAAAGTTCTTCCAAAAGTTCAGTAATTCAGTTGAAGTTTTTCTAACGCACCTCTAAAAGTTCAGTAATCTAGTTTACTGTTCATAGGCCATCCGAAGGGTCTCCCGCTCGACGGACCATGTCGTGTATCCATGTTGGGAAGTAACATTTCACACATTCTTCAATTCCAATAAATGAAGATATTAGTCTTTGAGAGCGGACTGTATTTAATTAACTAATTATAAACATCAATGAGTAGAGTACACTAGAAGTGGAGCCCTATAACTCACTCGTGTCTACATACAGAATTGGAGCACCATTGCTCGCTTAGTTGGAGCATCCTAGCTCTCTGGTATCCATATACCGACTACTCAGAACGAAGTCCCGTCAGCAACTGGCGCGTTCCACGCGCTTAACAACCAGTAAACAAATACAAAGCAACAATTTAAGAACTGTTGCCACTGGAAACTGTTATATATATAAAACACAGACAGAAAACAGTAACATTTCGTTAGCAACAATAAATAATATAAAAAGATGCGAGAAGTGTGAACATTTTAGCTTATCTAACAAAACCGTCGACAATGCAGCGACCAGGAATTATTACTTTCACACACACACAAAATTAAACGTTACTACTTTTCTGGACTGTACAATTTAATTATGAACAACTAATGAAGATGCAGCACAAAGACAATTATTACTCACAAAAACTACGCGTAGATCATTCGCTCGTGGAGCGAACCACAAAGACAACCTTCCTGTTCAACTGTGATAAACACACTGACTGACTTTCGCCCCCACCTTTGCCGTCGGAGTAACTTCCGATCACGTGAACGACCGAACAAAGTTCAAACCGATTCTTCAAAGTGTTGCCACGAAAAATTGGTAAATATAAATTATGCGGGAAGCCGCAACATCTGGGAAAATTTAGAGGTTTGGAGTTTATGTTTTAATGTAGTATACTGTATCTGTAGCATGATGTATCTCGGATACGTCGCTTTTCAACTTCTGAGGGATTATTGCCCCCGCACCCGCCCCTTGGCTATGGGCTTGGGATAGGAAGTGTGACCATTGACTGCCTTTTCGTAACATTTGTTTTTCCGTGAAAATGGCATGAGGCCCCCATTGTTTTTTCTTTTCCATGTGTTAGTACATATACTCATCGGTAAGATAGTATACTCCGTTATTTTTTACACTGATGCTTTCTTCGAGATAGGCTTAATTATAAAATTATCGATTTTGCAATTTTTGAATATTTAACTGGTTATATCCGCTAATCTCCATTATGTTGTATGTTATGTATGTCCTCCATTATGTTGACACACCAGAAACCATGGCCCCTAGTCTCCAGGTGCTGGAGTGCTCCTGATCAAGGCAGCGGTCAGTGTGGCATGAAAGCAGGGGGTGCTAAGAATCACTGGAATGGCCCAGGCTGCCGTTTGTTATTGACCTTGGCAACGTATAATGGACGATCCCTTGCTTCTGAAGCAAAACTTCAGGAATTGGAAGAGGAACTAGACAAGATCAAATGGGACATTGTAGGACTCAGTGAAGTTAGAAGAAAAGGTGAAGAGTTGGTGGAACTTAAAAGTGGACATTTGTTTTATTATAGAGGAACGGAAACTGGAAGAACAAGTGGTGTTGGCTTCTTAATCAACAAAAGAATTAAAGACTGTCTTCTGGAAGTTGAAAGTACATCAGATCGAGCAGCGAGGCTCGTTGTTCAACTAACCCAGCGATACCAACTTCAAATAGTACAGGTATATGCACCAACATCAAGCCATACCGACGAAGAGGTTGAAGAATTTTATGAAGAAATCAAAGAGTTACACACCAAAGGGAAACAACATATCAAGCTCATCATGGGGGATTTCAATGCAAGAATTGGACAACAGGAACAAGGAGAGACATCGGTTGGTAAATACGGATATGGGGAAAGGAATGAACGTGGCGATCAACTCATCGAATTTGCAGAAGCTGAAAACCTTAGCATCATGAATTCATTTTTTAAGAAGAAACCGCAAAGAAAATGGACATGGAAACACCCAAATGGGGGAACTAGTGAAATTGACTATATCCTGGCAAACAAGAAATCAATTATTGAAGATTGCAGTGTACTGAACAGATTTAATACTGGAAGTGATCATCGAATGGTGAGATGTAAAGTGCACTTAAATACTAAATTAGAACGACAGAAGCTCATTAGGAAACAAGTAAGTAAGAGGGTGGATTTAAAGAAATTAAAAGAAAATACCGAGGCATTCAAGTTGGAATTAAAAAATCGCTTTTCTGCACTGGAAGGACTTATTGATGAAAGTGATATCTCAGAAGCAAATGAAAACATTGTTAAGACAATAGTTGAAACTGCTGGGGAAATTGGTGGTGTAACCTGTAAAAAGCACAATAGCAAATTATCTGAGAAGACGAAACAGCTCATGAAAAGGCGAAGAGATATGAAGGTGGACAATCGAAATACCAGTTCCAGGATTGAGTACATAGAACTTTGTAAAACTCTGCGCAAAAGCATGAAAGAAGACATAAGAAAATTCAACTGTGAGTTAGTAAGGAAGGCCATTGAAAATAACAAGAGCCTTAGGGTTGTTAAAGGAAGTTTATCTGTTGGGAAGAAACACATCATTGCATTAAAAGGAGAGGATGGCACCGTAACAAGAAATAGGGAAGAAATACTTAGAAGAGTTGAAGAATTCTACAAAAAACTATATGAAAGTAACAGTGGATTAAACGAAGACACTGAAATAGTCGAAGGAACAGCTCCTAAAATCTTAAAAGAAGAAGTTTCATTTGCAATAAAAAGTATGAAGAAAGGAAGAGCCCCTGGTGATGATGGTATTACATTAGATATCCTAAAAGAAGCTGGAGAATATGTAGAAGACATACTTGCAAAATTCTTTACCAAATGTCTTAACAGCGGTAACATACCAAACCAATGGGATTCTGCAACAGTAATTCTTTTGCATAAAAAAGGTGATAAAGAGGATTTGAAAAATTACCGACCAATTAGCTTGTTACCTGCTATTTATAAAATCTTCACAAAAGTGCTAACACATCGCCTGCAGAAAAAATTAGATGCAGCTCAACCAAGAGAACAAGCTGGATTTCGAAGTGGATTCAGTACAGTGGACCATATTCAAGTATTAAGAGAATTAATTGAAAGAACACATGAATATGAACTTCCATTGTGTGTTGCATTTATTGACTATGAGAAGGCCTTTGACTCTATTAAAACATCAGCAGTCATCAACTCTTTAAGATCAACAGACATTGAGGATGTGTACATTGACATGGTGAAACGTGTGTATAAAAATGCAAGTGCAAAATTTCGGTTACATAAAGATACCAAAACTATCAAAATTGGTAAAGGTGTGAGGCAGGGAGATACCATTTCTCCAAAACTTTTTACTTCAGCTTTACAGATGATTTTTCAGCAGATAAATTGGAATAACAAGGGAATAAAAATAAATGGTGAATATTTAAATCATTTGCGGTTTGCTGATGACATTGTTATTTTTTCAACGAACCCATCAGAACTCCAAGACATGGTACAGGAGCTCTCAACTAGAAGTAAAGAAGTTGGACTCAAGATGAACCTACAAAAAACTAAGATCATGTTCAATAATTTTGTAGAGGAAACAAAAATACAAGTTGACAACATTGAGCTAGAAATTGCTGATTCATATATTTACCTTGGCCAGCTGATTTCAATGGATGGCAACATTATGAAAGAACTCAACAGACGTATTAAACTTGGCTGGAGTGCATTTGGAAGAAACAGTTTTATCCTGAAGGGGAAATTGCCTTTGTGTCTAAAAAGAAAGGTCTTCAACCAGTGTGTATTGCCAGTCCTCTCTTATGGATCAGAGACATGGAGTCTAACAGTTGGAGCAATACGAAAGTTACAGACAACGCAAAGGAGCATGGAGAGGTGCATGCTTGGAATAACTAGGAGAGATCGAAAAAGGAACACTTGGGTGAGAGAGCAAACTAGAGTAGAGGACATCATTGTTAAAGTAAAAGGGCTGAAATGGCGATGGGCTGGGCATATTGCAAGAAGAACTGATCAACGATGGACAACAGAAATTCTGAACTGGATTCCAAGAGACCACCGAAGACCTAGAAAACGTCCTCAAACTAGATGGGTGGATGAAATAAGAAAACAGGTTGGGGTGACGTGGAAACGAATGGCCCAGGATAGACTTGTGTGGAAAGCATTTGGAGAGACCTTCATCCAGCAGTGGATAGATAATGGTTGAATATGATGATGATGATGATGATCTGCTAACAACATCAATATCCCAGTAAAGTGATATATCAGTTAGATTGTCCTAATAGTGAGCTCTCATGTTCAGTAAACAAATTATTGGGAGGATGTTGCTTAATCAAGTTAATAAGGGCAGAAAACGGGTGAAAACAACATTTTGCACACTTTTTGTTGGAGCCTAACAATGGAAAGCAACAAGTTACCATGGAAACAAGTGAATATTTATAAGAAGACAGTGTTGTCCTAACAGAATTTTAACAGAAATCTGGTTGTTTACTTCTTTCTAAAGATACAGCACTCCAAACATACTAACAATTCACTTTTCTAGGAAAACGGGATGTGCCACCTCGAAATTTGACATTTTTACAGGGAGGCAAATTTTTTTATGGTCTCAAAATTTCACAGTTTTCACAGTGTTCATGTCCCATGATCTACTTCATCATAAAAAAAATCAAGCCAATCAAAAAATACAACTACCTCACTTTGTCTGAACTTTAATATAATGGCTCTTAACACTTCAAAGACTAAATGTTTAATTTCTGCCAAAAAAACGAACAAACGCAGATCTCAACTATTTTAATATGATTATAAACAACACAATGATTTTAATTTCACAAAGCACCAACTTCCTTGGTGAAACTCTGCAATCTAACGTAAAATGGGATATTCACATTGATAACATCTGCAGGGGTCAAGCCAAGCGAGTGTGCAAGGGGTGTATAAATTCCCGGTGGCAGCATTCAGAGGCGGCAAAAATTCTGAGTAAAAATGTCATTTCTTTTAATTTAGAGAATAAATATAGCAGTTAGGTTTGAGGTGCGCATTCTCAAATATTGTTATGACCACTGAAAGAATTTATATCAGACGTTACTTTGACATTCAATTATTCTACGGTTAGGACCTCAGAGAAAGCCGAGATCTTTCGTTCCCCACAAACTCCACATCTTATTTATAACACTACACCCAACAAACGAGATCAAGGAGCGAACAAGATATTTTATCCCTCAGAATGCTCAAGAGATGACCAAAGGCGCAGTACATACATATATAACGACCTTAAAATGATCAAATATTGCGAACAAGCCTCCGACCAAGATATACAGCCGTTGTATCCTTACATTTTTCCACAAAAGATGAATCGTCTTGTCCATCTTGAAGCATTTAAAGACGGAACAAGCTGATCCTCTTCGGTGCACTTCATTATCTTTTATGTCATTAAAAATTTTTATTAGTGGTTTCATCAGTATTTTTGCAGATCCTTTTATAATCATGAGTCCAATTTTATCAACTTCCGCTCCTCTTTTTTATATTTAATCTTATTTCCTTTACTTGCGAATCTTGATCTGTTTGCTCTGCCGACGTTTTCTTAACAATTCTTATTCCCACATACTCGATGCCATCCATTTTCCATTCTTTCTGTCAATCCCTTTTCTTTCAAATTCCACAAAATACTTATACGTAATTTTTGCTATCTCTCTTTTGAACACAATATTATTGTCTTCAACTTTCAAGTTATCTAATATACTTTTTCTCCTTACTTTTCTTCTCTATATTTTTTTAATATCGCGCGTTTTATTTTTCATCACTCACGTCTTTTAAACATGATTCAAAATAATCCATCTTTTTTCATATGTATAAATTTATTGATTTTATTCCGCATATTTTTGAACATATTTAAACAATACATTTACCCTTGTTCTAATGAACCTATAATGAACCATATTTTTCTGTTTAATTTTTTACCTGTGAATTGAGAAACTGCGAACGCAAACGTTTTTGACTATGAACTTGGTCGGTGTTTCAGCCGTTGATATAATAGAATAATAAAAATTTTGCTCCTACGTTAAACATGAATAATTTCACATTCGTAAATTTGCTAATCTAAATCGGACACGGCTTTGTTCTAGACATTATAGCCTAAACATACTTCGTAAATTTCAAGCAAATTAGGTGATTTGTTAACTGAGAACATGGCAGTGCTGCGAATAAATCGTATCTTGAACTATACGAAAAGACATTCTACACTCCTTTTGAAGAAAGAAATTCATTATAATAATTTCTTTATTATTTTTTATTTTATCTATTAGTCTCTTCCCTGCACACTCAGCATAATTAGTGCTGATAGACGATTATCTGACGTGATAATTCTTTAAAAAGTCTTTATTCTTTTCAGTGTAGGAAAACATATTTCTATCATGTAAAACGAGGTGGTCTAGACCACGCCCAAGGCCTTTTTAATGGCCCTCCGCAACTTTCAAGAAATTACATCCTAATGCTCAAAAAATTCAAATATGTTTATAGTTAACGTACATTTAACGATTATTTGCATAAATTTTAGCAGAAGTAACAGTCTTTCTGTGTGTGTGTGTGTGTGTGTACATGTATGCATTTGTACGCGGAAAAAGTACCGCAATCAACAATTAGAATAAATATAAGTACCGTAATCTTCAAATACTTCGAGTACCGGCATTAAAAGCAAAGGTTTTCAATGAAGTGTCACGTTTTCAAATTTTGCAAAATAATTTAGCGCCTATCAAGCAGTGGCGGATCCAGAGGGGGATGTAAAATACAGTAGGACCCACTTACAACGAGCCCACATTTAGAAAGTTTTCGGATAGAGAGAGAAAAATATGGATTTATTTTGTATAATGGTTAAACACAATGCAATTTACCCACTTTTAGCGAACAATTATTTTTGAAACTCGGGTTTAACAAACAAATTTTTGGACATTATCCACTGTCTGAAATTCCGCTACGCTACTGAGATACACAGTTACACAGTTACGTAATACACAGTTACATAATACACAGTTACACAGTAGAAATATATAAAGCTTATACATGTAGCACTTATTTTAAAAACATTTAACGCAGCTTAAAATGGGGCCTACATTTTTTATTTGGCCTGGGCCTATAACCATCTCATCATGGTCCTCATCATCATCATGCACTGGAAATCTCGAAATCTCGTCTTTTCCAAATACGATTTGAAATCAATATAGGCCCTACAGTGAATCATTATTGATATATTAATCACGATTATTATTGTAGTTCTTATATTGAAAAGTGTAATAAATTATGATCACCATCATCGTTATAATCACATTTGAGTTATCACATAATAATTTTATTTGCAAACCTTTGTCTATTTGCGCTATTTTTAATATAAGTGTTCATAATTTTATGATCTTGTTTGTTATGATTTTCCACGTCGCTTACGTTCTCTAAAATTTGTAATCGTTTCGGGTATAATGAAATTTAAAATAGCAATTATTAAATTAGACTGAAATAGTTATCCAAGGTCACGAGGTTTTCGGAAACTAATAAAATGTCCTCGGTCAAAACTAATCGGGTTTAATAAAATTAAAATAATAATTGTTAAATTAGAAGGAAATAGTTATCCAAGGTCACGAGGTCTTCGGAAACTAAAAATATGTCCTCGGAAGAAACGAATCGGGTTTAATAAAATTTAAAACAATAATTATTAAATTAGACTGGAATAGTTATCAAACGTTACGAAGTCTTCGGAAACTAATAAAATGTTCTCGGACAAAACTGGTTCAAATAAAATTGGGCTTAATAAAATTTAAAATAATTAAATTAGGCTGAAATAGTTATCCAAGAAGATGAGGTCTTCGGACACTAATAAAATGTCCTCGGACAAAACGAATCGGGTTTAATAAAATTAAAATAATAATTGTTAAATTAGACTGGAATAGTTATCAAACGGTACGAAGTCTTCGGAAACTAATAGAATGTTCTCGGACAAAACTGGTTCAAATAAAATTGGGCTTAATAAAATTTAAAATAATAATCGTTAAATTAGGCTGAAATAGTTATCCAAGAACACGAGGTCTTCGGAAATTAATAAAATGTCCTCAAACAAAACGAATAGGTTAACGTGGAGATGACTTTCTAAGATAAAGGTGCATGGAAGAAATTGAAAAGGATTTTAATTTAATAGAATAATTAATAGGTAAGGATATATAATATGTAAATATGTGTTCCGTTAAAAAGAAACAATGTAAGATTAGAAGGATGAAATTAAAATACAATAAACACTAGACTAAAATTGGTAAACATCATCAATAAGAATGGAAAGGTAATTATATAGTTTTGTGATAGACTTTTGGCCTTTACTTCGTATTAGAGGTTATATTATACTTAGGGCTTTAGTTTTTTTTGTTTGGTTTTACGGCTCAAAGACTACAGTGGTCATGCTGCGCCGGGACCTACTGTTTTCCGAGGAATCCGAACCTCTTAAGGCCTGGGGAACCAAACCCCGGACTACAGTGAGCAGTGCGATCTTTATGAGATCTCTGAGTAAGCGTTCTTTTTGCACTGCTGGGAGTCGAACCCGGATTAGCCGCGCAATAGGAGAACGCGTTACCACACTGCGCCACCGCAGGGCCCGCTTAGTTTTTGATTTTACGTATTAGGTTGAGAAGTTGATTATTGGTGCATATTTTTGATTATAGAGTAATGATGCATTTAAGATGGATAGAATATAGATGCTTTTAAAATTGACAGGGTATTAACCTACTCGTATTTAAGGTAGACAGAATATTGATGCACTTATGCATTTAAGATAGATGGAGCATTAATGCGTTTAAGATGGATAGGAGATTGATGCATTTCTCAATAGGGTGATGCAGTGAAGATGGATATGCATTTAAGACGAATAGGATATTGAAGAACTAAAGATGGATAGAATATTGATGCATTTGATAGTAGAATACTGACGCACGTAAGATGGATGGAATGTTGATTCACATAAGATAGACGATGTTCTTCATCAGAAATTGACTGGAATGGGTTCAGTAGATCAAACTGAGTCGACACCAGATAAATGAGAGCGGCCTGTCTAAAACGCGTTGATACATTTTACCAAACGCTCAAAACTACATTCTATAGTTAGTGTTGTTAAATAAAGTTTCCCTTACATATGTTATCTTAATAATAATAATAAATTTTTATTCAACCCGATATACAATATTTCGTGATACATAGCTTGAGCAGTATAAAAATTATAGAAATGTAAGAGAAGATCTATATTAAATTATTTTAAGTTTTGAGGTTAGAAATGGAAGAGAATATAAAGCCGAAGCTTGTTACGAGATTCTCCTCCAGAATGCGGTGATGTTGACAAGAAAAAAGGTAGATTAGATAACATCATGCCTATTTTTAAGCTTATTTATTATTATGTTATTTCGATTAGGTTACAATAAATTTTTCGTTCTTTCATTCTTTATATAACATACATTCACTAATTCATGTTTATCACCACTATTATTTGTTTACCAACGTTAGTGTTCGTTGTTTATTTACCCTTAAAATTTAGGTTTAATTGCCTTTAAAACCCTAATTCAGATGACGCAAAACCGAGTGCGCTGGTGAATCTAAAAAAACAAAGATCAGCAATTACTTCAACAGAAAATTTGAAAATAATTGGTATGTATGAAGACGGGAAAATTATACCATACTTAGCCAAATTAGCTTCCACAAATTTTTTTCTATTTGGAGAGTATTATTTCAGTTTATTTTTATATTCTGTTACATATTTTTTATATATTATATATGTAATATAACTTACGTAAAATCAAGTTACGTAAAGGTTTCTGGAAAGCATCACTTACGTAACCCGGGGGATGAATGCATTTCAAAAATATACGCTCACTTAAAAATATATATATCATTACTGCCTCATTTCAATAAAACGAGCAGAACAAATGCCAAATAACTAATTAAATATATTTAATACTTTTTTTTTTTACTTTTGAAAACTAGAGATATAAATATCAAATGAGTGAAGCAAACAGTTTGTTAAAGGGGCTTTTTCCAATTTTCTCTTCCGTAAGCTCAACTAAACAGGAATTTGGTTTATGATGTCCAATTAATATCGTTTCTCCGATATGAAATTTTCAATTTCTTGATCTTACTACAAATAATTTGTTTGGACTATTAAAATTTAGAAATTGGAATTGGATATAAAAACTATCATTATAAAAATAATGGTTACTTAGCCCACAGATAAATTTATAATGAAGAAACAATAGATATTTATGGAAACCGAAAAATATGTATAACAATGACGAATGAATTTCTTTTAGATTCGAGTGGACATAATATACGGTCGACAAAGTTAACAACTATAAGATAACTAGAGATTACTACGACAAAGTTAACAACTATAAGATAACTACAGATTACTACGACAAAGTTAACAACTATAAGATAACTACAGCCACAAAATGAAGTCATGCCAAATGTTAACGCTGTCTTCCCTAATTCAAATACAGCGAAACCTATCTATAATGATATTCTAAGGGCAGAGACGGGATACTGATATAGACAGTTTCTCGTTATAGACAATGTTGAACCTGATGCATTCTATATGTGTCGAGACGGCTGAAACTATCGTTATAGACAGGCTATACTGTATGTAAAAAGATGCCTGCTCTATCAATGATAGCACATCGGATACCACCCTGGTTTCCGAGAAATTCCTTTAAACAAACTGAAAATCATTCGTGTCAAGAAATTAGACATCAACAAGCGTTTAATATTAAGCAGAAATATTTGAAAGCATTGAAATAAATAACAAAATGTGGACTGAAAGAACGGACGATTACGTAAATTTATCTCATATCATTTTACATCCAGAGTAATAAACAAGCATCGTGGTAAGAATCTAATGAAGTTCTGAAAAATAGATGGAGGTATCATTGCTAAATCATCTAAAAGCTATTGAAGCTGAGGAAGTACAAATGCAAGAGGGGATAGTAATTACGAACAGCCACATCTAATACGTTTCATAGATAATATACAGGGAATGACGTTGGGCGAGTAAGTAGGGAGCATTAATTCAAGAGGGGCATGTCACTGACATGCTCCTGAAGCAAATTAGTTGGTAGTTCAGACCGATGGTGTGGAGCGTTATCATGTTGAAAGTTGACATTTTGATTTAAAAAAAAGGCGTAACGGAGAGGTATAGATGATCAGTGAAGAGCTTCACGTCGATTGAGCCGGTGATGAAGCTTTCAAGGGACACGAGGGGGGTCCCAAGGCAGACTATGTAAAAACTGTATTAACGGTCTCCCCCTTCACCCTTGCTTGAAATACTCTTAATTGGCTCATGAAGTTTGACACTTTGTGACGTTTACGCCATGTACTCTGCCTTCTATCAACGCGATGCGGTGATTTGCTGGAACAGATGACGTGTTTCTAGTCATTTGCACTCCAGCTTCGATAGGCTTTTGAATATTGCATTCGAATGGTGTTTTGTATCTCACATAGAAACACGATGTGGTCATTTACTTGTAAAGCTTATTTGCGTTTTAGCATGATGACAGAGCCTTTGAGTAGAGGCTTGAGGATACCCCCTCACCGGGGCCGCATTTAGGAACTCAGCGCCCCTAGGCACATTTGCTGTCTGCACCCCTAACGATTCCATTCCCTCCTATTCCCCTCTTTTCCACCCTTCCTTCCCTAAATTAAAAATAAAACTTAACTAAATGAAGCTTTACTAGTGACTCAGCAATTTATTACAATTAAATACTACTTACTGGATCCCGGCGCAGCATGACCATTGTAGTCTTTGAGCCGTAAAACCACAAAACAAACAAACAAACTTTCTGGATGCTACAAGTACGATACAAAAAATTACTAATGGGATAGATGTTTCAAATTATTTTTAGATTTCGTACGCTAGCGTTAAACATATTAAAATAGTAAAAAAAATATTTAGTTCATGAAATAATATGTGCTGTGCATATAGCCTTTATTTCACTCTTGGCTTTTTAAGTTTTTAACTAAAATTTTTAAATTTTTTTATTTAGAAATTTTGCGCTCTTGGCGTGGGCCTAATCGGCCTATTGGGAAATGCTGCCCTGTCCCTTTTTAAATTACAATGTTATCCTACTTTAAATTAGACATTTTATTTGCTGTTATGATATGGACGGGTTTACGCTGATTTTGAAAGTTTGATGCACGTTTAAATAATGGTCACATTTCACGACGTTGTGGGGGATGTCACGTAGTCCTGATACAGCATATTTCATTGGTTCACTCTCTTGGTACCCAGGATTTGGCGCGTGGGCAGGGGAGGCTCGAGGTTGATTTTGAACCCGGGCGGCCTGGCACAGATTGCTTTTTGGCGCCCCCTCCAGAGAAATCAGAAGATTTTCACAGATGCACAGTGAGCCATATACCCTATAAAAGTGGCCAAAAGTCCAAAAGAATTTTTCTAAAGGTATCTCTAACAATTTCTCTAACCTTGTCTCTTTTTAAAGAGATTTTTTACTATTGGGTCCATTAAAAAAATTTTAACTTGACTTCAGTTTGGCTCCCCCATCCAAACGGGGCCCCGGGCTGCCGCCCGGTTCGCTCTGCCCTTAAGTCGCTCCTGCCTATGGATTTATTTACGTCTTTATTTTGACCCACGATCAATCTTTGTAAAGTAATTCCTTCTACTGCGTAAATATTTATTTTTTAATAGCTCGTAGGATTTTTTTGACTACATTGGAATTTTCAACGATACTACTGCTTTTCAGATTGTTGTAGGAATGAACGTAATAACTTGACCTTTTAAAATGGAATTTAATATTTTTATGGAAATATGATTTTTATTAATTTCTAAAAATGATCAAAATCTTTGAGATTTTTCAATATAATACTATCTATCCTTATATTTGGTAAGCCGCAGATGTGGAATTTTTGCTACTGATAAAATTACTGGTTACTTGCAATTTGAAAACAATTGACAATATACATAAATACGTTAATTTATATGCACGATATATGAGTACACTAATGTAAAATTATAATTAATAAAATTAAATGCCAAAAGCATAGCCCTCAAACTTTCAATCTAGGGATCCCCCCCTTAGATAAAATTTATGGAGAAGGACCTTACATATATTTATGTACTTAAACATATAATAAATCTATATAATGTTTTAAAAATTCCAGGAATGCGTAAACAACAGTTTGACCGTAAATTTAGACCACAGAGATTGATACATAGACATAGTATCAATTAAACCAAGTTATTGAGAATATATCAAGAAAAGTTCATGAGCGTACAAATTTATAAAATATACTGTCAACTATTGCCAGTGTCAAGGTAATGTAAAATATATTTATTGTAGCGCCAACATAGAAAGTGGCTAAAATATGTTATAAACGTATTGGAATAGTTATAGTAGTTCTTTTAGAAGGGGACACTCAATTTAAATATCGAACATTTTAATATGAAAATATGTTTTAATAACTAGATTTTATGTAGTTTTAATATAATGTTTTTTAACAACTTAAAAAAGAGACAGAACGAAAATCGTTTACCCACAGCTATAATTTACAATAGCATACATGATTTCAAAGATTATATATTTCTAATTCCCAACATATAATTTTTAATTTAAATAAGAACTTAATACACCAGATATTTTAAAGAGCATGTTATTCGTACATTAATCATACATTCTTGTTAATTTCTTATAAATAACAAGTTATATGTAAAAAATTTATATAATTTATTAATATTATTTATTGACCATTTCAGCTGATTGATAACTAAAACATTCATAAAAATAACGCAAATTGATTTAAGGAATTATTAAGTTGCTGAATATGGAAAAATTTTATATGATTCAAATAAAAAATTTATAATAAAATACGAAAAATTACAACAAAGTTCAAAGTTTACTAAAATTTTTTCTTCGGTCTTATTATTATATTTGACATTATTTCAAAGAAGGTTTTATTATAATAACAAATTTATAATTTTCAACACTTTTACTATATATGTAAGATAATTTGACGTATAGTTACGCAGATAAGATTTATAAATAAAGATAATATACCTTACTTACGCTTATAACGTTGTTTTTATTTATAAAACTTTTACTATATTGACAAATTTACTACTTTCGATAATTTTACGATTTCGGACAGATTTATTATTTCAATATTTAAAGAACTCTACTGATTGAATAGTTCTATCAAGTTTGCTAATTGAATTGTTCCATTATTTTTAAAAATTTGGTTACTTCAGTAACATTGATAATTTTTTAATTTCATTAAGGTAATTACTTCAATAAATTGACATATAATTTTACATTTATTATGTGTATTATAAAATTTTGAAAATTTTACAAGTTTACTAAATCATAAAATATTACTCATATTTTCGTTATGCAAGTATTCGCAAATGAAACAAAAATAACTTCTTATATTTGTGCAGTTACCTAAATTTTTACAATAAAATATTATATCATTTTTCTGTATTTTTTTATTTTTTGAGAGTAGTTTTAATTATAATAAACAACGTAGCATTTTTAACGACAAATTTTTATTTATTTAACTATCTTTGATGTACTACAAAATATATATTTTTCGATAAAATACGGATGTATAGATTTTTAGTTTAACGTGAGTTTTTTTCAATAATTAAGGATTCTTAAAGCTTTTGCCCGATAAAAATTGAAACAAAGAAACAAATCATCTATTTAATTTTAATGTAATCTTCCGATTATAATTTTTATTTTCTTGATTTATTTATAACAAATTTTTTATATATAATTTACAGATAACACTTAAAGCACTAATATTATTTTTTTTACCATTGAGGGGAAAAAGTTATCAAAATGTCCAAAATATTACGTATAAAAAATATATTTTTATTGAAATCAAACTAAGAGAATCAAGAGCAAAATGTTTAAATTGGACTTCGCAAAATTCTAAATAGAAAATACGATCAACAGCAAAATATTTAAATTAGAGTTCGCAAAATTCTAAATAGTTATTATATAGTAGAAGAAGTAGGAAAGTTCATCAACTATTTGAATTTAAATTCATCAATGGTTAAAAGTACTTACTGAAGTAAGGAAACATCTGTTTGACTTCAGTTGAGCAGTCCTTAACGTAGGCAACCCTATGTTGGAAACCATAACAGCGTCCGAACTTTTCTAGTAAACCTGGTGGATAGCAGGTTATTTCAGAAATGCTCCAAATAAGAGAACTTCCGGGGCAGAAAGTGAGACGCGCAAGAGCAGTAGTCCCCTATACCAACGCGCATGGAAAGTAGAGTCCGAAGAACTGGCACTAGTTGCCTAGAAGATTTCTAGTTTCTTAAATAATTTGCACCAAAGTGTAGAAAACACGCCTTTGACACGATTAACGAATAAAATAATATGTGCTGAGGCATTTATTTTAATATTATGGATATGTATATTTAATTTTCAATTAACTCAACTCGAGATTTCATTAAGAGGATATGACTTATATGACATTTTGCATGGCCAGTGACGTGATCAGAATGATTTAAGTAGAGTAAGCTATTGATCTGTCTCTTTCACTTGCTCTTACTTTTGCTTAATCTAATGTATTTACACTTCTGTTTTGCATACTAGATCATACAATTGAAGTTGTATATTTGAACGTCTATTGCAGCAGTGTTATTCAGTCGCTATGAAACAATATGTGTTCTACGGTGGCTCTTTAAAAAGCAATTGTAAAAATATCGCTTACAAATCCTAGGAAATCTGTAAATTCTTTAATTTATCCTATGACAACCCCTAGATAGGTTAACTAATCAATACCCCGTATGCTTTAATATACATTGCAATATATATTAACGTAACAGATGTCCTGCTAACTAGAAAAGTATTATCCACAATTTAACATTTTATATTGATAATTGCTTAGTTTTACATGTTTATATCCAAACAGAGATAAATAATGACCTTTTAAGGTTCTTTAAAACCTATTTTTAGAAAGTTTACGTGGCTAAGCATGTGGTAAAAAAATGGCTCCGTAGTTCGAAAATCAACGTAAGTGATGGCATGATTTGAGTCAAAGGCCGTAGCTCTACGTCATGGAAGCCACCATAAGGTCTTTATCAACCGTGAACGTAAATGACGTTCAGAGAAGAAAATTTCTAGCGTTTCTAGCATTGGACCCATTGCTAGCCGGACGTGTGCGTAGACGGCTCAAATATGACGTAGCAGCTATGTCTGCCTCGAGTATTATCGCAGTGTGTTTCCGACGTCCAAATGCTATCTGTTGAACTGTTGCGTCTGGACAGTGTTCTGTAGGTACTGTTTAATTGATTGATAACTAGCAAATGCAGTAATATCTACCATTAGAGACTTCAAATAATCGAAGTAAAATCACTCTTAAACAGAAAAAGCCCTTAATCAGAATTAACCAGGGTCCTTCCGTTGAGCATGGAATGCCAAGTGGTGCTCCGGGCTCAACGGGGGGGGGGACATGGTTCGACGCCAGTACGGGGACGATGTCTCTTTTTCCCCTATACCTAAAACAGCTTTTGTATCAGCTTCAAAATGTGGGTGTCAGTTTATTATCATAATAAAAGTCCCTCCCCTAAAAAATATCACGAAATCTCGCCCCGGTGGCTTTGTGCGTCGATCATAATATTGGCGATAGTGTTATCCCAGAGAAGGGTAAAAATATCTTACATCTTTATATACGGGGAAAGTAAGCGTTGTTCTTGTTCGTCTAGAGGTCAAGGCACTGCGAGCTAAACGGAGGACCCTGGTTCGATTCCAGGACGATGTCTTTTTTTCTCCTATACCTAAAACAGCTCTAGTATGAGCTTTAAAACGTTGGTGTCAATTTATTATCATAAAAAATAACATTTTTACAGGTCGTGATCAATTATTGTATCTTCATAAGTTTTTTCCAGTTTTTCCAAGCTGGTTGTGATCAATGATATTTGTGAACAATAGTTTTGAGTAGGCAATACTAGTTTTGACTGACCTAGAGATTAGACGATTATATCTAAGCATATATAAAACACCGACACTTTAGGAAATGTTTTTTTTTTATGGTTTGGTATCTTGTAAAATGAAGCATTAATGTTTGCTTTGCATGGAGGGACAACGCTTTTTTAACTCCCTTTTGTTCGATGATTGCTGTCATTTAAATAAAAATAATCTTATCTGGTGTTTCGATAACTAATGAGCGAATTTTGGGCATTTTTTTTGAAAGAAAAGTTTTCGAAAGGAGAAAAGCTGTCACGAGGTTTTGCGTGAAGCCTCGATCTGGGAATTATATTTATGGTAACACAACTATTTTTAAAACAAAAATCGTTCTCTGTAATCTTCTTTCATCCCATCAGAGCTAATGTTTTTCGCTTAATGAGTTTTACTAGGGATTTAGTTTCTTTCTCAACTGTAGCTTTCACTTTTTAAAGTATTTATAAAAGAAAATTCTCAACAAGACGCTGTTAATGTTCAACGAACGTATTTTCAATAAAAATAGTTTATTTCTTGCGAACATTCATCGAATAGTAAATAGCTTAGCTTCAACTAATTGTTATTTGATTGCAATATATTAATATAATAAGTAATTTACTAACGTATACAAGAAGTCTACTAATTACTGGAACTAATTGAATTTAAACCAGTTATAGCCCGATAAGCAAATGTTTACTTAATCCAACATTCTAGTAAATATCAGGTAAAATGAGGAAAGTAGTTTATATTAGGCAAAATAAGGAAAAGTAGCTTATATCAAGGCAAAGTAAGAAAAAGCAGTTTGTACCAGGCAAAACGGGGAAAAGTAGTTTATAACAAGGCAAAATTAGAAAAAGTAGTTTATATCAGGTAAAATTAAAAAAAAGCAGTGTATCATCCCTTTAACCGATTATCCAGAGCTGAGTTTGGGCAGTGCTGGTCGACAGGTTTGCTACATTTGAATGCAACTAGTATTCTATAATTTTTGTTATGTTCTTGAATATTGATATTTTTTCCTATTTTGAACATTAGATGGCGCTACTAGTCAATTTTCTACAATATTCGCTGTGGAAAAACAACATTCGAAGGGGGAAATATGGGTAATTAGTAGAGCCCGAATTACATGCTCTAAAAACCAGCAAAATATGCATGCAAATAAATATGTACTTAAATTTTTTAACACTTGAAAATCTTATTTCCTGCATTTAAAAATAAATAGATTTATTAACAGCCAAGTAGAAAAACTCGATATACATTAAATCATATGTTTTATACAGCACAAATTCTATGACTGTATATCGCAATGTATCTCTCGTTGTTCTAAACAGTTAAGCTTTATCTTCTATCATGTAATAGCATTTTTATAGCAAAAAGGGCTCTTTCCAGAGCTACAAAAGATATTCGGCAGTACTTACAAATTTTGCGGGTTGTATATTACGTATAGTTTATCGATGATAGACCCATGTCTATCGCTGTGGGGAAATGATGTGGAATTTTAGAATAAGTGTTTGTTTTAATTTGACTTTCAATCAATTGCCAGCCTAGTACAAAACTAATCTTTAGTTTTCCTAACAAGGATAGTGGTTATAATTCAACTATGACAACATGTTTAGAGCCGTAGGACATCATTAAACGTGTACGCTTACAAATTCCATTGCCTTTACGCTCAGCTAAGCAGTAGGAGGAAAGTTTAACTTCAGCATGGTGGTGAAATTTTTCAGATGAGAGGAGAATAAAATTCTTAAAATTACTAAAACCCTTAAAATATGCATTTATTCTGGAAATTCATGGTTTTTGTGCATGAATATGCGCACACGCACTAAAGAGAGTTAAATATGATATTGCATATTCACATATGCAATTGCATAAAATCTGGACTTTAGCAATTACCATGTTTGGCGCAGTATAGCCCAGATGCTCTTGCGCCATAAAAAATCCAAACAAACAAACAAACAAAATCTGGACTCTAGCAATTAGTGTTTCTGTTTGCATATTTTAGTGTGAATTCCGTTTCTTTTAGCTTTTTTTAGCAACTATATTTGGTATGTTATTTGACGAGAATAACGAAAAATATTCAAAAAAATATTACTCACATAATAGTAACAATTTATCTATTTATTTATTCTCTGGGTTATATGAAGATTCACTTTTGTAAAACGTTGTCGCCATTAAGGTATAAATAAATATATATATATATATTTAATTAAAACTAACTAAATGTAGCAATGAGATAAATGTTAATTGGATATTTTGATATCAAACTCTACAAAATGTACGCAACTATCTCAAGCCGAGAATAATCGAGAACAATGAAGATTTCTTTGAGGAACGAAACATTTTATAAAAGAAACAAGAATTTGAGCATCAAGGAGAAAAACAAAATGGCAGTATGATCGTGGGTGACTTTGAAACAAGAACCAGAAAGCCGAGACGTCATCCGGAAAGAATGGATGCGATATCAGAAATGATAGACGTAATCAGTTTATCCAGTTCGAGGAGGTGGAAAACCTTAGTGCCAAAAACTTTTTAAGAGGAAACCTCAAAGGACAAAATGATTAAATTATCTTAGTGGAAGCAGAAGAGGCCAAGACGAAAATATCCGGGCGGAAGAAAATCAATAATTGAATAACATAATAGATTTAATACCGAAAATAATTATCGAACGGTACTAACTAGATAAATGGTATCAAAGACCTCCATACTTAATTAAAATAGCAGAAACTCGCCAATAAATAACTGAATGTGAGAAGCAATAGCGGATTTATCGATAGGCTAAATAGGCTGAAGCCCACGGAGGAAAAAATTGCGAAGAAGAGTTCGCCGTTGAGAAGTTTGCAAAGGCGGAAATGTTTAAGTGGACAATTGAATTACTTGTTGTGATTTGTTTTGTTCAAAGGCATAACTAGATATTGGTAAAGCGCAGCTGCCATTGGCGCCGCCTTGAGTTCAAAAGTCGCCAAATTCGCGAATACTTGCGAAAAAACGAATTTGAAATATCCTTTAGGTAAATTAAGAATTTGCCGAAAGGTCCTAAATCTCTGTCATACTTTTAATTAAGTTTGGTAAGATTAGGCGGAAAAACCATAAATCCGCTACCGATAAGAAACTTGCTATAACTGAACCGAAAACAAATGTTTGTACCTATCAATCTGAAGAATTTGTCCCCACTCACAACATTCATTCCTTCTCTCGAAGGATTTACCAAAAAATGTATGGATGGGCAGGCAGGCAGGCAGGCAGGCAGGCAAGGATGCATACAAGCAGGCAGGTAAGAAGGCAGATAGGCAAATTGATTGATTGATAATTTTATAAATCTATTTTGCTCTCAATAAATTGCAAAAACTTAAAATTTCAGTGTATATATTACCTCAATATTTACCGGTCAGAAATTTTTGCTTGAGTGCGTAAGTTATTCGCATCATCAAGTGAAACAGGCATAATTTTATATGGAAAGCACTTGATTTTTCTGAAGTATTGTTTCTTATGCATTTATTCCAACTTTGTTTTTTTTTTGTTTGATCTCAAAGTTTTGGCTACGCTTGTATTCAGGAGTATGCGAAGTCTAGGAACCGTGACATGAGAAAAACACATTTGTATTTATACAGCACAATCTGCTTTTCTGTAAGACGAAAAAATAAATCCACCGAGTGAAAATGTATTTTTGTCTTAGCAAAATAAGGCATCGTTTGCGCTTTTCATTTTGCTGATGCTTTTACATTTGAAATTTTTTTCCAGATCTTCTTCATAATTTCTTCGCTTCGCTTTAAACTTCGATATCGTAATTTTATATATTAATGGTAAGTCATAAAGAATCCTTCACTAAATATGGATGAGAATGGTAATAAAGACACAGCAGTAAACCCACCTTTTGCATAATAAACAGAAAAGAGTATTTAAAAATTTGCATTATTCTATTATTTATCAGCAGGGATAAAAAAGATAAAACAATTTCGGTTTGCAAGCGTTTTAAATATAAAATTTTGCAAAAGTTTTTCATTTGTACTTTCCAAGATTGAAACACGGATTGTTGGGATGATAATGGTGACTTGATGAGACACGAAGTCATGTCCTTCTGATTTGAAATATGCAGCTGATTATTTCCGTATTCGGAATTCTATCTAGCTTAAAATATTCCAAAGGGGTTTTCAGATGGATTTTTATTTTGGTAATAAACTAGTTGTCAGCTATACCATGGTGTAGTGTTTTTGTTTATAAGTGCTTGCTTGATTATTATGTCATTATATTATTGATGTTTATATCATTTCACCATTAGGAAGGATAAAGGTTATCTCGTAAATGATACTATTACCACTTCAAAGGTCTATACGACCTGAGATGAATTCTTTGACATTAAATTATAACATATACTTTTATTTGTGGACGATAGATGGCACTATACTCTTATTAGATAATTTTGAAGATTATTAAAGTATTAAAAGTCACCGATACTATGAGAAGTCCGAAGGCAGTAAACGTAAATGTACCGTAAGTCATCGTAATATCCCTCGTTTGCCAGTGATATTGCAACTCAATTAGTGAGTTACATACTGTTCGTTCACGAAAAGAAGTCCGATGGAATATTTAGAAATGGACGGGAGGTGAGTGGGGGTTGCTGTTCTTCTTATTTTCCTATGTTAGCCAATGTTAATTTTTGCTTACCAGGAGGGGTATAAAATGGCCAAAATATTGCTTACGTAATACTTGAAACCTCCCTTATATCTACCTTAGGAAAGACAAAATTCTTTTCATTCGACCCTACAATTCTCTAAAGAGTCTTAAAAATCCAATGAAAACAAACAAACAAAAAGCAAAACAACAAAAACCGTTTAAAAAACCGAAGATTTGCTAATGCATGTAGTGTATAAATTTAGTATTAACTAAAGAATTAAAGTAAAAGTGTTAAAAAAATAAACTAGTAATGAAATTTAATGTGTTTGCTTATTAAAATAACTAAAGTTAAATTACATATTTTTTCTTCTTTCAAATAGGTTGTATGTTTAAAAATAAACAGAAAATTAATCACAAAAATATAACTTGGCGTTGAGATATAATTTAGCTATTTGTGAATTAAAATTTACTGTTAAATTTATATCTAGAAATTTATAGTAGCTCCTTTGAACCTAATAATAATTATTTTATTCTATAGTTGCTACTATAATAAATAATTGTGAGTGTTCGATAATTATGGAGCAAATAATCTCACTAAAATAGTATTTAAGCATATACCACGTAATGTTAATGAATGTAGTTTGCCATTGCGTAAATTAGCATTAATTCTAATTGGATGAAAGCTTCAATTGCTCTCATTGAAACGCTCTACTTCATCAGAGCATGTTGAACAGCGTTATTTCAACACGTTCGCACAATATCTCCGGTTATCAAATCTAGAGTTGAAATACTAATAACAAATGAATCGACTCAACAAATGGTGGTGGTGGTGGGATGCTGTTCAATTTTCAGTAATCTGTTTCAATACTCGAAATTCAAGATTCGAGAATATAATTAGTGTTTCAAAACGAAGTTTAATCATGTCATTCTGAAACGTTACAATTTTATTGCTCTTCAATGGAAATATTATTGATATTATTATATTATATAATTGTTAATAACAGGATATACATAATTAAATAATATTATATGTATTATATTGATATTATTATATTATTTTAATTTTTTTTATTATAGTTATACATTAAATATTGACTTATGTTCCCAAGTTTTCGGCACATACCAAGTTCTTGGGCAATGTTATGTTGTATTTTCATCCCTCTTGCTAATAGATGAATTTACCATTTGATAGACGTACACATAGAAGGACACCCTGACATTCTGAATAAGAATAATTCAACGTCAGTGTGGACAACCATCTTAGGTGACTAAGATCGAAAGACGGATGATAAAGTGTGTTCATGGAACACTTTATTGCTGAAGTAGTGTATAAATATTATATATCATTATTATATAAATATTATATATCACAAACGCTTCACTCTTTCTGTATATATTCGACTGTACACGTTAGACAGTATTAAGCGAGTATCAGAAGCACCAAATTTTTTCACCGTGGAGCGGACGGAGAGAGGTGATGGATAATTATCACTGTCGATGTCTGTTTGATGTCGTTTTAGGCGAGTGGTGAGCGAGAATAGCGCGATTCACTCCCGACATCAATGTACTCATTAGCAGTGAAACGTGTCCATTAGCATGTACGCAAAGCCAGTGAGTTACTTAAAAGAGTTAGCTCACCAAAGTGGATCAGAGTTACAACCCGCTGACTTAAAAGAGTTAACTTTCTAAAGTCATAGTTAAAGTTTACTCGTTTAAAAGAGACGAATCAGTGACATTCGTCAGCTCCAACCAACGAATAAATACTTTAATTAAAATTAAGAATTGACTGATTTTACAAGCATTTATTAGCAGTATATGAATAGCTGTAATAAGAATATAAATATTTATATTATTATTATTATAATAAATATATTTATATTATTATTATTATATAAATATTTATATTATTATATTATAATAAATATTATATTATTATTGTATAATAAATATTTATATATTATAATAAATATTTATATTATTATAATAAATATTTATATTATTATTATTATTATTATATTATTATTATTATTATTATTATTATTATTATTATTATTATTATTTCATATTATTATTATTATTATTATTATTTCATATTATATTATTATTATTATTATAATTTTATTGTGTATTATTATTATAATTTTATATTATTATTATGGTTTATATTATTATGCATAAATATTTACAAGCGCATATTTTATATAAGTTTTTACAAATGCTGTATTAGTTAATTCAGTTTTATTTTTATTGTAGTGTATTAATAGTTATAGTAATAGATTGTGTAGAGTAAGACTGTTCTGGTTTATTCTAGACTAGCTAGATTTTCATTCTCTATCTTTGTTTATTAATAATCCTCCGATTTGCGTTATTAAAATCTTAGTTTCATAAAATCCCTCATAAAGCCATTAAAATCCCCATTAGACTTCGAATTTTACTTAAATTTCTGAATTACATACAGAAAAGAATAAAAATGAAAGACAACCAGAAAAGAAGAGAACATTTTGTTTGAATAAAAACGACTACATTCATAAAAAACGGGATAATTTTCAATTTCGACTGGAAAAACATTATAATTACCATATTTATTTGAAAGGAAAAAAGCAGCATCACATATTTTGAGGAGGAATTGGTCCGTCTCAATATCTTAATAAACAGATATGCACTTTGCTTTCCAAGCGAAGGAAGAAATAATATTCAATATTGAATTCCGTGCACGGTTCGAAGTTTTACGACTTAAATCGCAAAGTTCCAACTGTTTACAAATCATTTTTTATGTCAAAATACCTCACTAGGTTGAACAATTTATCTTCTTTATAATCTATGTTATATATTCAGGTATAAATCACGCAAAAACCAAAAATTCTTCAAAAAACTATTTTTTGTTCGATTTTTATCTCCAGGGTTGAAAAAGGGTAATGGTTTCCATAGAATAATTTATTTTTTCTAATGTTCTCTACTTAGTTCCTTGATTATTTTGTGTCCGACAGTCAAACGATCAGACAATGTCGATTAGTTATTCGTTTTTTACCAGGGGCATTACATTAGGCGAATGACACCACCATAGCCCACAATACCTAACCAGCTCAGAGTGGTTATTCTCCGAAAACAGACCGCGTTCTATGTTAATTAACTTCGGTGATGGTACATTAATAGAAAATGTAAGACATATAGGTAATATTTATCAGATGTAAAGTTCTCAGAAGAGTAAAAAGAGGATGACTGGTGGGAGGGGAAGAAAGGGAGGAAGGGGGAAGAAGTAGCAAAAGTAAGATCCACACATCATCATCATCATCAAGTCCCTTTTTCAATTCGGGGGTTGGTGGGCAATACGGACCACATTTTCCTGTCTCTGCTGGCATGGATAATGTCTCCTATGCTTAGCTTGGTCGAACCCTTCAAGTCAGTGGTCCCTAATCTTTTTCAAGCTGCGACCCACTTTTATAGTAGCCAAGTAATCCGCGACCCGCTTTCGTAGAAGCCAAAAGATTCGCAACCCCCTGTCTCCGCCGCCACCCCATTTGCATAATAAATCTGACAGAGTAAAGAAAACACATTAAATATAAAATTATAATGTATTAATTATATATGATACATGAATTATGTATATCAATTATATATTTTAATATATATTATAGATGTAAATGAAACAATCCTTTGTAGAATATTGCAATATGTATAGCCATGTTGAAATATAAAAGCATTGGAAACATTTGACATTTGGTATGAAACTCCTTATAAAAATAATTGCAACTAAAAATATTTGTGGCAACCCCCCCAGAAACCTGTTCGAGGCCTTCTTGAGGGTCTGGACCCCCAGGTTTGTAACCATTGCCCTAAGTCATCAATCCATCCTCTTTTTCTGTCTCTAGCTTTTTTCACCATTGTGTTTCTCTCCTTTGGAAAATTAGGGCAATTCATATTTTTATCTTTTCACTACGTGAATATAACAACTTTCTTTTCAGAATTCAAGTCTGACAGTTCTTTTTGTGTATTGGATCTATTTAGGACTTCCTGGTTGGAGATCTCCTCGGTCCATTTTATCTTTAATAGTCCTCTAAAGGTCCGCATTTCAAAAACTTTGATTTTATTCCTGGCGTCTTTCTTTAACTTCCAGGCTTTGCAACCACAAAGAAGAATGGGCCAAATGTAGCATTTTAGATTTAAAATTCCGTGTTACAGATTTAATTTTCTTTCGTACAGAACTTTTTGCATTTCATAATTTACAGTAGACGAAAGAAAAATTACTAAATATATATGCACGCTTTCGCAGATAGGAATTCACCACTTAGACAAACTTTTAAACCGGTTAAAACTATTTATTTATGGCTATATGATTGTGAAGAGGTAATAGGTTTGTCCACTTGGGTTTGAATCCCGTTAATTGATGCTCGTTGTTCCACCAATCCATATTCCGAGGTTTGATTTCCTAAGAGACGGAAATTCAGACTCTCAGAAAAAACTGTACACCCTGGCGCAGAATGATCCAGTGCAGCACATTAAACACAGACATTAAGTATATAAACCTATTTTGCCAGGTTTCATGCTTTTTCACAATTACTAAACCTTTCCTAAACTTGACAGAAGAGAAGATGAACGATGCGTGACAAGGCAAGATTTAAAAGGTCATGAGAATTTCATGTTTATCATAACGAAATGGAATCTTATAATATACTACTTCTTTTATAAAGCAATATGAAACATTCGAATATATATTATTTATTATTATTTTAAATATTGATGTAAACGCTCCTTCGTTTAAGCTCTATTAACATAAAATTAACAAAGGTGACAACTTCAAAGCAAATATTCTTATGGTATCTTTTCTGGCTTCGTTTTTATTGTCTGAAATTTTATAGAAGCCACAGTTTGTTTTTGAGATAGGGGTGGGGAGGACATCTGTATGAATAATAGGAAAATATATTTTCTGTTTGGAAAGATGATAACGCTTGCCTTCGGCTTAAGCAAGTGACTTAGTGGTATGTAATTTGTATAACTGAAACCATCTTTTCAAAAAGAAATTTAATATAAATATACGTAGTACATAATTATGCATTGAACATTCAGTAAATGCTCTCCTCCATACAGTGCTAATTTGTTATAAGGGTGTGTTAAAATTATATATAAAGTTCGCGGATTCGATATTCGCCGTATGTCGCTGCTAAAAAACGTTAAATGGAAAATTTCAGAATGAGATGCTTTATAAGCTTCAAATTGCATACGATTCTGAGGAATGTGACAAAATCTTCATTTCTACTCCTATAAACATCGATAATTGTTGACGAATAAATAGTTATAAGGACCTGTCAAATCATCGACTGAGCAAGATGAGGAAGCAATTGAAACAAAGCCAGCAATATGGACATTGAAAAATATTTCAGGTCCATTTTGTAGGATTACATAAACTTTAAAGAGGAAAAATATGATTACGATCCTATGATGGAATGCATCATTAAAATCACCCGTATGATAACCGAAGCATTAGAACCTCACCAAAAAATGTTAGATGATCTTAAAAGCAAGGCATAATTACAAAACACAATACAACTTCTTATCACAGCGTTTTCTTAAATGGTTAATAAACAAACTACCTCCATTAAGGATGATTCTTAACTATTAACGTCATCTGCTGATGCTTTAGCTTCGCCATTTGAATAGCCAGAATCATCTGAAGCTGATAATTCTTGATCTAGAAAATTCTCCTCAGAAGGACAATAGCCAAACGCAAGGTCCTTATCTTAGTCATTGAATCATTACACCAGCAATGGAAACAAGGATGTAACAAAGATTTAATTTCGTGGTGGTTCAAAAAATTTTACAGCATGTATTGATACAATCACAGCATGCAAGGCCGTAGCCAAGTCCCATTAAAAATTTAGTTTCGGGGTGGGGGTCCCTAAGATGTCCTGTAGATAGACCTGTCCCTAAGATGCCCCGCTCTCGGTACCGGCATGAATGAAAAACTGGAAAGCTATGAGCACTCACAATAGGCTAAGATATTTTTTAAGCAGTAAACGTGAATATGCATTTGAGCAATGTATGTACAAAGTAATTTGCACTGCTCTATCGTCCCTTGTTGGGATATACATCCCATATAGGGATATATATCCCTTTAAGGAATGTATATCTCTTTTAGGGATATATATATATATATATATCCCGTGTAGGTATATATAGCCCTCGAAGGGATATATATTTCTTGTAGGAATATATTTTTATTTCTAGCTCTGAAGCCCATGTCCCATTAAGGTAAAACTTTACTTTTATTTTACGTGTTAGAGTGTTAGTTAAACTCTAGTTTTTAGTTAAATCACACTAGTTAAACAAAAAATATTGGAATTTTAGCTAGCTTGTTCGACTCTACGAGTCGAACGAGTATTTCAGATATTTTTATTAAAATGGCAGATGTTAGAACCGCACCAGCGTAGAAAACAATCATGAAAATAGAAAACGATAAGCTAGTTATTTCACGGCAAAAAGCATTACCTTTAAGAGGAGAGCTTAGTTTTTAAATGTTTGTTTTCTTGAAATAAGAATGCGGATTTAATGGGTAATCATGGAGAATCATGAACTTGATTTCTCGATGAATATATTTCATTAATAGCATCAGCATGTAGACAGCTATTTATGTAGATAGTAGCTTATAAGATGTATCATTAAGAGGAATTTTTCAGACCAACATCAGACTTTTATGCGTCATTAAATAGAAGAGCGTAGACAGTTTTTCCAAAAGTGTTTAACGATTTCTCACATAGCCAGGCAGAGAAAAGAAATTGGATTTTTCAGTTTCCATGCTTTAGTTTTCGTATCAGTTATTACAAGGCAACACGGGCCATTAATTTCTAGCCAATCAGCATTTACTACTCGTGCAATTTTCGTTTTCATCTGGGCTCCTAGTTTTTATCAATGAGAGTTCTTAATCTTTGTTTAATGAGTAGTCGTTAAGTAAGAGAAATAGTAAAAAGAAAGAAAACGAAGGAAATAATGTTTTTACAGCAATATGATTTGTAATGGCCAAGTGTCACAAATCAATAACCACGCTTTCCCATTAGTTGCTTTCTTGTAAATATTTTAGAGATCGGAAGGTGAGACATATATTTATATAGAGTAAGCTAAGAAGGCAATTTTGGAATTGATGTCCTACTGTCGAATTTTAAATGTTTTCAAATTCTATGTTTCGGTGTTTGAATGTCATTTTCATTTATATAGTTATCTAAATTGGAAGACAAGGAGGGTAGAGATTGTCTAGATGTTTTTACATGGGATTTTTTTCCATTTCTAGCCAAGCCACAACAATAGTGTGTAATTATGCGTCTTGGCGAAATGAATATTGATCAATTGATTAATCTCCTGCATTATCATTTTAAACATGTCATCTAAATGTTGCTCACTTTCTTTCGACACATGCTTACTTACGACACATGCATTTATTTTTTAAGTTATTGGTAATGCAAAATGCATATACGCTTTCAGCATTTATTTTGTAAGTTATTTGTAATGAAAGATGCATATACGCTTTCAGCATTTATTTTTTAAGTTATTTGTAATGCAAAATGTATATACGCCTTCAGCATTTATTTTTTAAATTATTTGTAATGCAAAATGCATATACGCTTTCAGCATTTATTCTTTTAAGTTATTTGTAATGCAAAACGTATATACGCTTTCAGCATTTATTCTTTTAAGTTATTTGTAATGCAAAATGCATATACGCTTTCAGCATTTATTTTTTAAGTTATTTGTAAGTCAAAATGCATATACACTTTCAGCATTTATTTTTTAAGTCATTTGTAATGCAAAATGCATATATGCTTTCAGCATTTATATTATGAAGTTCTTTTAACGCCTCAGTTAGCTGCTGTAGGGAAAGGACTTGCCGTTCGAAATTGGACGCAATGTTCAAACGCGTCCTATAAATTTTTCATTGAAGAGAATGGGCGTGGGCAATAAACATGTGGAAGACGATTTGGAGAACCGCATCTAGTCTCTGTTGGTAAAATTTTTGATTACGGAAACTCAAGATAAAGTTTTTCAAGAGGAATGGAATACTCCAACACAGCTTTTCCATATGTTTCACAAGAGTTTCTAAAATTGTCGGTGAAGTGAGAGTTGAGCAGCTGTGTTGATTTCAACTAATGAATATTAATACTGTTTTTTTTTTCTGTGGTTTTGGTGGAGAATTATTCTTGTATACCCGGTGTAGGTAAGAACTGAATTTATCAATTTTTTCCCTTGAGATTAGAAGAAAATTAGATTAAGATTTTCAATTCATGTTTCACAGGGAATGGAGATTTGTTTTGCATCCCGTGTAAAGTAAATAAGGCAATTTCTCAAGGGGAATTTGGCTATCGCTTTTAATCACATTGGTTTAAAATTGCAAAAGCTTTTCGAAAGTAGATGTTAAAAATAACATTTTTGATTTCTCATTACGGTGTCTTGTTTGAGTGCTGGGAATTTGCAAAGCATAATCATAATTAGATTTATCTTTCTGCTTTAGCACTGACTTGGAAATTGCGTCTCAAATTTTTAATTAAAGGTTGGGTTTTCTTGGATCCGAAAAATATTTCTGAAGTGAAACAATTAGAACATTCTATGAGCAATTTGCTTGTTTATACATCGAACTGAAATATACAATGTGTCTCAGCACCAGGCTTACAAACTTCAAGAGGTCATAGTACTCATCAAGGTGAATGATAATAATCATAGAACCTCAGGTCGCAAACCACACACAGCGCCAGTTCTGAAACTGTAACAGTATGCACAAACGCAGTGAAACTTCTCAATAGTGGACACTGACGGGGAACGGAAAAGTGTACGTTTTTAAGAAGTGCCCATTATTGGGAAAAAAACAAAAATACGTAAAAATTTCCAGTTGAAATTTAACATTTATGAAGCTTGATTTAATTAACTGTTGTAAATATGTATACCAGCAGTGCATATTACGTTCATAAACAACACTCACCTTTTACAACGATCTCTCTGTTTAATTATCCATTTCATTTATTGTACAGCATTACAAATTTATTTTGAAAAGAAAAGTCTGAAACTTTGGTTTGCTTTTTATACATTTTTACAATTTTCCCTTCCACATGAATTCCTAATTCGGATGCCTTTTTCAGACCATCTGCATCATTCTTTTGTAAAAAATAGTTTTTCAATTTAATAATACATTCAATGGCTTCTTTGTCTTTGTTTCTAGACAAAGGAATGTTCTTCAACCTAGCACTAAACCATTCAAATGCTAGCTAAACCATTCAAATGTTACGATATCCACAGCTAATTCTTCTGTTTTAGGGAAAGCTCTTTTGGTCTCTTGGTTACCAATTTCGGCCCAACATTTTAAAAGTTTATCCTTCTCTTTTAAGATTTCACATACTTGAGTTTTCCCAATTCTCAATTTTTCCGCTAAGTCGTGCGCACTTAATTTTTCAGTTTCCCTTAAATTTATGATATCGACTTTTTCTCTTAAAGATAAGCGTTTATCTTTTTGCGACATTTTTTTCTCAAATGAAAACAGCGAACCCTACTGCAACCGCCATATGCAAATTCTAAAGAACTTCTGCAGAAAGCTGCATACGGACGTCGGCGCCACTTAGACTATAGACTGTTAGACTACATTCTCGCTTCTTCAGTCTTGACGTTTTAAATGAGATGGGGAGTGGAGTGCTCTTATCTATTCAAAGACAGCATTATTGAAGGTGCCTGCTGTTCAGAAGAATGGTTATCTGTGAACCACAAATTTCTTGCAGTTGTTGTTCGACTTAATGGAAGGCATTTCTTTTAAAACGGAACCCACCCGCCTCCTTTTGTAAATTGAAAAAATCAAAAGGGTGCTTCGAAACGTTCTGCGCCCCCTCCCTCCGCGGCGGCAGCTCATTCATCGTGTTTTAACAATCTACACTATCTGTTTACAATTTAGAGTACAAAAATACGTTTTTTGCATTGTCCGTTAACATTAATTTTTTAGTGTCCGCGTCCGTTATTTAGAATGTTCGCTATTTAGAAGTAAAAAACGTCTATATGGTTCAATGTAAATTTGTCGGGGAATTGAAAAGTGTCAGTTATTAAGAGATGTCCGCTATTCGGAAGTGTCAGTTAAGAGAAGTTTCACTGTATTTACTACCAGTGCATGAGAAGCGCAATATGAGTTGTCTTAATCAACTATGATCAGCTGACCTGAGTAGTATCTGGCGCTTTTCACGCACTGGTTGTAAATATTTGTGCATGCTGGACGGTTTTAGAACTGGCGCTGTGAGTGGTTTGCGACCCTAGGTTCTATGACAAATATCATTCACCTTGATGAATACTATGACCCCTTAAGGTTTGTAACCCTTGTGCTGAGACACCCTCTATATCCATAACATAGTTTTTTTTTCCATAGCAAAAGCAAGACAGAAAATAAATGTGAAATCTGCTTTGCGGTGATTTTGGTGGGGTTAAGTAACTCTTTCCTTGGCTTTACCTTTCTTTGGTTCAAACGACAAAACTAAGTAGACCTAACTTCATGTAATTATATAAATATTGCAACTATGTAACGAGAGTAGAATCTTGATTAACGGAACGTCGTTAAACTGAACTGACTTGTCGTATTTATTATTTTAATAGACTACTTTAATATTGTTGCAAAAACTCTGATAGTTTTATTCTACTGTACTCCAAAGCTTTATCAGAGAAACCAACATAAAGAGTAGGTATCGGAGATGTACAAAAATACGCATATACCTTAAATATATCTTACTATCTTACTTAGCACATACTTGTACCATATGATAATTTGACTATTAATGCAGTAGTTTAGCTTTGGACAAATACTGAAGTTTTTTGCAGCGCTATACTGGAACTTAAATTTCCGAATTATTCGAAATTCTGTTTATCCGGAATAGAGTCTGTCCTCCTTATTTCGAATAACCGGGGTTCTATTTTTTTAAAACGAAGGGGGAGGGGAGGTAGAAGAAGAAGAAGAAGTGGAGCTAATAGCAGCAGTAGCAGGAATAGTAGTAGTAATACCAGTAGGAGGAGGAGGAAGAAAAAAAATACCTAGCTTAAAGCAATGAATTCAAGGGGGGAAGGAGAAACGTAGAGGGAATTTACGATCCTCCCGAAAGATGGAAGGAAAACAGCTATCTTTTGTAATACTCCTACATAACCCCGTAATTAAACAAAACAGAAAAATAATAATAGTAAAAAAGTCGTATCCTTAAAATAAAATTAATCAAAAGTTCTTTTTTACACACTTTCTTCGGCATCCGAATTCAGATTCGATGAAATGTTAAACTGCTTTCTACTCATTCTTCCCAGCATTTTTGATAGGGTACCTAAGACACCCACATAGCTTGGTTTAATTAACTATAGTAAATATATATACTAGCAGTACATATTACGTTTATAAATAACACTCACCTTTTACAGCAATCTCTCTGTTTAATTATCCATTTCATTTAATTGTACAGCATTACAAATTTATTTTGGAAAAAAGTCTGAAATTTTGGTTTGCTTTTTATACATCTTTACAATTTTACCTTCTACATGAATTACTAATTCAGATGCGTTTTTTAGACTATCTGGATCATTCTCTTGTAAAAAATACCTTTTTAATTTAATGCATTAAATGGCTTTTTTGTCTTTGTTTCCAGACAAAGGAATGTTCTTCAACCTAGCACGGCTAAACCATTCAAATGTTAAGGTATCCACAGCTAATCCTTCTGTTTTAGGGAAAGCTCTTTTGGTCTCTTGGTTACCATTTTCGGCCCAACATTTTAAAAGTTCATCATTCCGTTTTAAAATTCCACATACTTGAGTTTTCCCAATGCCCAACATTTCCGCTAAATCACGCGCACTTAATTTTTCAGCTTCTTTTAAATTTATAACATCGACTTTCTCTCTTAAGGATAAGCGTTTACATTTTTGCGACATTTTTTTCTCAAATGAAAACAGCGAACCTTACTGCAACCGGCATATGCAAATTCTAAAGGACTTCTGCAGAAAGCTGCATACGGACGTCGGCGTCACTTAGACTAGATTCTCGCTTCTTCAGTCTTGATGTTTTAAATGAGAGGGGGAGGGGAGTGCTCTTATCTATTGAAAGACAGCATTATTGAAAGTGCCTATTGCTCAGGAAAATGGTTATCTGTGAATCACAAATTTCTTTAGCTGTTGTTTGACTTCATGGAAAGCATTTCTTTTAAAACGGAAACCACCCGCCTCCTTTTGTAAATTGGAAAAATGAAAAGGGTGCTTCGAAATATTCTGCGCCCCTCCCATTGCGGCGGCAGCTCATTCGTCCTGTTTTAACGATCTACAGTTTCTGTTTACGATTTAAAGTACAAAAATACATTTTTTTGCATTGTCCATTAACTTTAATTTTTTAGTGTCCGCGTCCGTTATTTAGAATGTCCGCTATTTAGAAGTAAAATGTCCATATGATTCAATGTAAATTTGCCGGAGAATTGAAAAGTGTCCGTTATTAAGAGACGTCCGCTATATTCGGAAGTGTCAGTTAAGAGAAGTTTCACTGTATTTACAACCAGTGCATGAGAAGCGCAACATGCGTTGTCCTAATCAACTATGCACTTGATCAGCTGACCTGAGTAGTATCTGGCGCTCTTCACGCACTATTTGTAAATATTTGTGCATGCTGGACGGTTTTAGAACTGGCGCTGTGGGTGGTTTGCGACTTTAGATTCTATGACATATTATCGTTCACCTTGATGAGTACTATGACCCCTTGAAGTTTGTAACCCTGGTGCTGAGACACCCTCTTTATCCATAACATAGTTTTTTTTTTCCATAGCAAAAGCAAGACAGAAAATAAATGTGAAATCTGCTTTGCGGTGATTTTAGTGGGGTTAAATAACTCTTTCCTTGGCTTTGCCTTTCTTTGGTTTAAATGACAAAACTAAGTAGACCTAACTTCGTACAATGTAATTATGTAAATATTGCAACTATGTAACGAGAGTAGAATCTTGATTAACGGGACGTCGTTAAACTGAACTGACCTGTCGTATTTATTATTTTAATAGACTACTTTAATATTGTTGCAAAAACTCTGATAGTTTTATTCTAGTGTACTCCAAAGCTTTATCAGAGAAACCAACATAAAGAGTAGATATCGGAGATGTACAAAAATACGCATATACCTTTAATATATCTTACTATCTTACTTAGCACATACTTGTACCATACGATAATTTGACTATTAATGCAGTAGTTTAGCTTTGGACAAATACTGAAGTTTTTTGCAGCGCTATACTGGAACTTAAATTTCCGAATTATTCGAAATTCTGTTTATCCGGAATAGAGTCTGTCCTCCTTATTTCGAATAACCGGGGTTCTATTTTTTTAAAACGAAGGGGGAGGGGAGGTAGAAGAAGAAGAAGAAGTGGAGCTAATAGCAGCAGTAGCAGGAATAGTAGTAGTAATACCAGTAGGAGGAGGAGGAAGAAAAAAAATACCTAGCTTAAAGCAATGAATTCAAGGGGGGAAGGAGAAACGTAGAGGGAATTTACGATCCTCCCGAAAGATGGAAGGAAAACAGCTATCTTTTGTAATACTCCTACATAACCCCGTAATTAAACAAAACAGAAAAATAATAATAGTAAAAAAGTCGTATCCTTAAAATAAAATTAATCAAAAGTTCTTTTTTACACACTTTCTTCGGCATCCGAATTCAGATTCGATGAAATGTTAAACTGCTTTCTACTCATTCTTCCCAGCATTTTTGATAGGGTACCTAAGACACCCACATAGCTTATGTCTCGGGGATAAAATATAGGTCCATCCATAAAGGGAGCCTTTCGCACCTGATCCCCTGCCAAGAGATCTTTTTTCGTATTTCGAGCAGAGTTCCCCAGCATAACAGCCGTGAGTACTCAAATGTCAGCAATGCTTAACATCAATGTTGGGAATTGCACGATGTTCTGTTTCCATGCCACATACGATCTTCAGCTGACATTACGTCATGGGGAAATTACGGACAATTATAACAAACGGTGTGTTCCCCTGTAACCGGAGGTGCTCATTATTCGTAACCTATTGCAACAATTCTAATTCTCCAGGATATTGGAACTGCTATACTGGCGATTCACATTATTGGCAAGTTTTAGTCATATTATCTAATGTGAAGAGGAGAGATGGGGAAAATGATCGTGGGAGGCAGGAAATAATCGAATTTAAATATTTGAAAGCGCCAACAGGAACTTAGAACTGAAAAATAAATAAAATAGTAAGTAAAAAGTTTATTTTTCTGCTATTTTAAATGATGAATTAGAGGATAGCACATTTTAGAGTATCTGAATTTGAAAAAAAATGTATAAGAAATATGGAATTTCAAAATTGTATTGGATGTATGTAATAAAAGGGAGAGAGATTTTGTGAATCATTGGTTTAATAAATTACGTATTAATGCACTGATTTCTGCTGACAAATGATATTTAAGCATTAGAATACTTTTGTCAACACGCTGTATGCACGCTATATCGAGGACCTCTATTTTGCTACATAATATGATGAATTGATGCATCTAAATATACTTTATTATTAAAATTATTTCAACAGGTCTAGATATTCGTTAGGTTGTTGGTTAAGTCTAATCAAAAATCGAACTTCACAAAATCACACCATATCAGTTAATCTGGTTTTCGTGTTCCTATCCTTTTGCACAAGAATAATTAGAGTCGTATTGCACCATATGTGACAAGTTTATAGTGAACATCTGATAGTGTTCCGAAAGAGTTCACTGTAGCTACCGATGAACCTGCAAAATAACTGAGAAGACAATAAATTATAACAGTTAAAATATTATATTTTAACCCTTATAGCTGTTTCAATAGCCCCAGGCTATTTCCATGAGAACGGTAACTCATCTGATGAAAATCTGATCATCCTGATGAGAATAGTCCTGGGCTATTGAAACAGCTGTAAACGTTAAAATATACTATTTCATTTGAGTTGTTGTGACCCACTGCTTAAAGTTATGAAAGCATGAGTGAAAAACAACAAATTATCGCAGTTGAAATTATTTAATAACGCTGTTAAAGCTGTCGATAGCTATTTCAGAGGCTGACCCGTCACCATTATCAGAATAGTTATGACTTCGACTCAAGTCATGACTGTTCTGAGGATGGATTATCCGCCAAAATAGCTATCAACAGAGTTATTAAATAATATTAATTTGCCATAATTTGTTGTTGTTTGCTTTCATATATGATTTCTACTGCGATAATTTGTTGTCCTCTCAGTTATTTTATTACTGTACCGTGTTGTTGTCCTCTCAGTTATTTTATTACTGTACCGTGTTGTTGTCTTCTCACTTATTTTATTACTGTACAATGTTGTTGTCTTCTCACTTATTTTATTACTGTAGAGTGTTGTTGTCATATTAAATCAAGAAGAACCTGTAATTCAAATTTGGCTGAGATACCTACCACACTCATGTAGTGACTTCACATTTTGGACTTAATGCCATTTAGATGAACAGAACTTTTCTTTTATAATTATTATTTTCATTTTAAGTTTTATGGTTGTGCAGTGGCAACGCGTTCATCAAGCGGGCCTTTAATTCGGGCGTGACCTCCAGTGGTGTTAAAAAAAAAAACGCTTATTCACCAACTGTCTACTAACAAAAGGATAGAACGATTGACCAGAGTTTACTATATATAATAAGTAAAATTTCGTCACTTGTCCAAAGTGTGAGAAAACAATCCGCCATGTTTCAAGAACTACTTTTCTATTTATCAAGAAAAGTGCGGAAAAAGTACGAATGTCTTATATTTATACCCCAGTTATGGGTTTCCCTCAGAGCTTAACATCAGCTGTGTTTTTCCAGAGCAGTCTCCAACTCAGGGTTTCCTTAAACTCTTATCCCGCTCCCCCCATCGTTTTGCACAAATCTTGTATGATTCAGGCATAGATTTTGCGATGTAAATGGCTCTATTTCTTAATCTAAAAATCTCTGAAGAGAGAAAGTCTATAAGGGCGAGAAGTAACATTTTCATGAAGAACTTTTTCAACATTCCTCGACAACGTTGTTCTCTCTACAGTGTATACATTTTTACAGTCCTTACAAGATCATAGTCTAATTGTCCACTGTAGTCCGTGTTTTGTTCCTTTGGTCTTAAGAACTTCCGGTTTTACGGGAAACGTTAGGTTCCAGTGCAGGATGAATCGTTCTTTCCTTGCGTCGTAAAACACAAATAAACCAATTTTCATTATTATACATCCTTTTGAAGAAAAAAGGAAGCACTATGAAAAAATTATCTCTTTTTTATTGAAATTAAATGTACATCCAGCACATACACGGGTAAGGATATGGTAAACAATTCAAGGCCGTAGGACCCATCAATGTTTAAGAATTGCACATTAAATGTTCAAATCAATAGTTGGTGAACCTCTCCCCCCCACCCCTAGCGACGATGCATGCTTCTATACGTCGAGGTAAGGGGTAATAAAGGTTCCTAATGTCATTTTGCTACACAGTCTGTCAGATATTACTTACTTGTTGCACCAGCTCTGCGACATTTTGCGGTGCCCGAATCTGGCGGCCTACCATGTCCCATACATGTTCGATTGGCGAAAGGTCTGGTGATCTTGCTGGTCAAGGAAGAGTATCAACAGCACTGGGGCAGCTCACAGATATGCGAGCCGTATGGGGCCTGGCATTATCTTGTTGGAAAATGACTCCAAACTGTCGTGTCATGAAGGGTAACGTAAACGGCCACAGGATGTCATCAACATATCGTTGAGCTGTTAAATTTATACACAGGATGATTAGGGACACCTTCTGTCATATGAGATAAGCACTCCACAGCATCAGAGTAGGGGTAATGGCTGTGTACCTCTGTAAAACAAAGGTGGAGGTTGAGACCACTGGCCCTGGCACCCCCACACGCGGATCCAATGGCCACCTGCTCCAATACTGAAGCGAGATTAATTGCTGAACACTATACGATGACGATATGCGGGCAGCCATAATGATCAGCTACGACACCACTCCAGACGACTCTGTCGATGGT
>QLNU02014176.1:31304018-31315593 GCA_006491805.2 Dysdera silvatica | reverse complement strand
TGGCATGATTTCAGCTTTGTCACTAGCGGCACGGATCCATATCAGTTGGTTCTCCATTGGTATGATTTCAGCTTGGTCGTTAGCGGCACGGTTGAATCCGGCACCTAATTATTTTAAATAGTATGTAATAAGACGACCAGAGAGTTATCAACTTTTCCAACTGATTATTCAGAGCAAAATCTGTAAAAGGTGGATTCCAGGCAATAGAAGGTTGTCACGAGTAAGCAATTAATCCAAATTATTTGGTAAATCGGCAGGTGAAATGTTCCGAGCAATCACAAACCGATTGGAAATTGGGCGCATCAAAGTAAAAATTTCAAAATTATGAGGTGGATTAGAACAGCTTTATAAAAAGATCAAGTGATTCTGTAATTTGTCATCCAATGTGGGATACTCAAGCCCCTCCATGTGCTAAGCCACTGACTACGCGTGTGATCACCAAAGGCGGCTAGAGATTGAATCCCAGACAGCCTGCCACGGATTGCTTTTTGATGCCCCTCCCCCTCCGGCGAAAACGGGAGATTTTCACAGATGCACAGTAAGCTATGTAACATATAAAAGCGGCCAAAAGTATCTGAAAGAATTTCTCTAAAATGTCTCTAAAATTTTCCCTTTTTAGAGAGATTTTCTACCGTTGGGTCAATTAAAAAAAATTTGAACTTGACTTCAGTTTGACGCCCTCATCCAAACGGGAACCCTGGCCGTTAAGCCGCCCCTGCTGATGACAGGCATGGTGCATGAAGACGCGGATGCTAATAGTTAACCCTACTCATGGATGCATATGTGAGTTTTCCATGGATGGGGGCGGATTGACTTCTAAAATATAAAATTTTATTTTTACATGAAAATTAATCTAAAAAATGTAATTTTTTAAGAGCGATGGAGGGGATAGTTCGAGCTCCTTAAGATCTATCCATGATCGCCCATAGCTTCATTAGATCTCAAAGTGACTTTTTATCAGCACTGGAAATGCTTTTCTTGAAACTTAAAAGCCCCTTCTGTTACTTTATCCCTGAGGACAATGCATCTTATCCCATCTTATTCTTGGTAGAATCGTGATTCAAAAGTGAAAAAGGTAGAATCGTGATTCAAAAGTGCAAAAATCGACACATTTTAGTATTTTGAATCATGAAATATTTCTGTAGAAAATAAACACAACTTTATAAAAAGATTTGGTGAGAACTCAAACAACTTCCCTGAAGTGGTCATGAACGTTTGATAGTTTATAGAGGCCATAGATTTCTGAAGCCTGTCAAAATTGTTTCTTCCATCATTTTATATCTTCAAATGCTCACTTTCCGAATTCTAGAATTCCCAAGGTTTTTCTGTAAAGAAAGGTTTTGAAATACGAAATTCAAAGTTGTAAATATCTTGTCACTTGCAGAACTTCAGAACTGATATATTTCGCCTCTGGAAACTAGAGAACAGAAAAGTTGTTTCGCAGTTTTTGTTTATTGCGAATACGTGGGCTATTGTTTTCTCGCATCGAAATGTACCGTTTGGCTAAACTGAAGATGCATTTGAGTAAAAGTTGAGACTTACTGAGTATGGCTTAACGAAGGTGCACTGTTTTTAATGATGGTAACATGGTAGTTCGATCAGTGGCGTGAGAAAAGGGGGGGGCTTTGGCCCTTCCATCGGACAGCAAGACACGTTGCCATGTTCCCCGCCATATCATGTTAAATGACGACACCTATGTAAGCGTGCATCTTTGTGTGCTGTGTATGGTGGACTCTCGAATATCCCCAGTTCCCCCTAGCCACCTTGGCAACTGGTTACTCTGTTTGAGTGTCCTGTCTGGGAATACATATCCACCTTCGGCGGCCACCTTTTCCAAATCCCTGCTCGATTCATCATCATCATCAACAACACCGCCATATCACATCATCTATTATAAAGCCATTTAAACCCCCACCCGATTATGTTTGAATTGTTACGCCTCTGAATTCGACTAGATATAAATTCTGTTTGCAAGATAGGCATTAAAAAGGGTACTTATTTGAGGCTACAAACGTTGGTCCCAGCTTGCGCCCCCAATCACAAGATTAATACAGCGAAACGTATCTATAACACTAGACTGGAGACTAGAAATATACATTATTATAGACAATTTATCGTTATAAGCTTGAACATAATACATTCTATTTCTATTAGGACCGGAATGAAATATCATCATCATAGGCCAGACTGACCATGACTCACTTCATTTCTAAGGGAAATATCGCTATGGGGAAAGATTGAGCATGATATACTTTGTGCCTATCGAGATCAGGCAATATATCGTTATACATATAGATGCAGTTTCGTAATAGGTAGACTTTTACTGCATAAGTCTCCCATTTGTTGACTTTATTCTCAAATGCCGCTGTATCTTTGGAATGCACTTATTAAAGTCATGGATCTCTACATGTATTCATCGCACCACGTAATCTATGACAAGCAGGCCTGACAATTGTTTTTATATATATATATATAGGCGTGCTCGAAGGCCCAGTGGAAAAAGTAAATCCTAACCAGAGGTTTGCCAGATCCAAGGTTCGATCCCCATCTTCTCTGCGATAAGTATTACCGAAAGTGAATAAAAACAGCGTTACTACGCTCATGGCGCGATGTCTTGATCGGTGAAAGTATTAATAATGAATAAAAATACCATTGGGCCATTAAAACCGGATTTGTAGCCTGCTGACGACATGCCAGCATCCGGAACGCCGTTGGGATAACTATCGGTAACCCAGCGACGTGAAAAAGGCTATCTCAGACTCTGATGATATGAACCATAATGAAAATATGAATGGAGCATCGGTTGTCTCGCTCTTAAATCAGAACCGCGTTCGAGTTTTAAGCAGAGGGGCCAGTTCGAAAAATATGCAACAGTCTCTCCTTGGAGGTGTCGGCGGTTGTAGCGGCGCCTCCAACTGTACGGCTACTAGAACCAACACAGCCCAAAGTGCTTTGCAGCCTAGTATAGGTGCAACCACTAGGGCTGAAAGACCACGCCAGCGCATGTCATGGACAATAGATATGAACACCTACATCATGCGCACCTACTATACGATTACAAAGCTGGAAACAGACATGACAAATTACAGACCCACACTTCACGCCAAATTCGCACAACAGTACCCACACCTGGACATCAGTATAGAAAGGATAACAACCCAACGCAGGAACATAATAACCAGAAATCTCTTAGCAGAGCCCATACTACAAAGGTTAAGAGATGAAGTCGCCAATGACCTGGCAAACACTTCAACCAGTGTGGCCAACCCTGAAGCACCAGCTAGTAGCGCAAGAGAACCGCTCCAACCAAGCATAGAAGAAGAAGAGAGGAGGGACGTGGAGAAAATGGAAGAAGGTTTCCAATGTGCCCTGGCGGAATATGAAGGCTCGGATGCCGCAACAAGGCCAAGAATACCACGCCAACCGGCATCTTGGAAACTCTGCAAAGCAACCAAGATCCTCAATGAACATACTCTACCACTACACCTACAGAACCACAACTCCCTACAGGAAATACACACCGCCATATACTGTGCAGCAGTAGCGGCATCACGCGCCAATGGGTACGAAGTAAGGAACGAAGGCCGAAGTAACAGAGGAAACAAAGCCCAACCACCATGGCAAGTGAGACTGGAGAAAAGAATAGAAGAGCTCCGCAGCAGCATAGGGCGAATAACCCAGTACATGCAGGGAAATAGGAGTAAGAAATTAGTGAGGAAAGTGAAGATGGCCCTTAAGAGAAATAGGATTCATACAAGACACGAAGAGCCCAATAAACACATCAGCGAATATCTGGATACCCTCAAACAAAAACTGGGTGTATACGCCAGAAGACTCCGAAGATACAAAGACTATACCAACAGAAAACAACAGAACATGCAATTCCAAGCAAACCAGAAGGCCTTCTACAGGAAGCTTCGAGAGACCCCAGCGAACAAAGACAAGTACGAAGCCCCAAAGCCAGCAGAAATAGAGACCTTCTGGAAGACACTATGGTCCAATGAAGTACAGCACAAAAGCGCCCCCTGGATTCAGCAAGAAATGGAGGCTACGAGAGGAATAGAGGAGATGGAGTACACGGGCATCACGATAGAGGAACTCCAGCAGGTAATCCAACGTACGCACAACTGGAAAGCACCCGGTATTGACGGCATACACAACTTCTGGTACAAGAAATTTACCAGCGCCCATGGCCCATTAGCCAAGGAACTTACGGCGATAATTGAAGACCCCAGCAAAATGCCTGAATTCCTCTGCAAGGGAATAACTTACCTCCTACCGAAGGACCAGGATACCAGTAACCCAGCGAAATACCGACCCATTACGTGCCTTAACACCCTGTACAAGATACTCACGGGGTGCATCTCTGAAAAAATAAGCCGGCACAGCGAAAGCAACAACTTAATGACGGAAGAACAAAAGGGATGCCAGAAAGGGACTCTGGGATGTAAAGAGCAGCTTACCATCGACTCAGTTATCCTGGAACAAGCAAGAAAACAAAAGCGAAAACTCAACACCGCATACATAGACTACAAGAAGGCTTTCGACTCTGTTCCGCACTCGTGGCTCCTTGAAATACTCAGCATATACAAAGTGCATCCCTCAATCATCCGATTCCTACAGAGCAGCATGAAACAATGGAGAACCCGGTTACAGCTAAACACGCCAGACAGTAAAATAGAAACGGCCGAGATCCCCATCCGCCGCGGAATCTTTCAAGGAGACGCACTAAGCCCCCAGTGGTTCTGCTTGGCGTTAAACCCCTTGTCAAGGATGCTGAACACAAGTAAATACGGATACATGCTGAAGAAAGACAAGAGAAACCTACATAAAGTCTCCCACCTCATGTACGTAGATGACATCAAGCTATACGCGCCAACAATCACCCAACTCCGACAACTCATCAGTATAACAGAGACATTCTCCAAGGACATAGGAATGGAATTCGGCCTCGATAAGTGCAAAATACAGAAGAATAGCAAAGAAGATTTACCAGGCATCGAACTCGAAGACGGGAGACTACTGAAGACCTTGGACGAGGGCGAAACCTACAAATACCTAGGGATAATGCAAAAACGGCAGCAGGAGCACAAGAAAGTCAAAGTCCAGCTCACGCAAGCATTCCAAGAAAGACTTAGAAGCATTGTGAAGACGAAACTGAGCGGGAAGAACACCACGCAAGCAATTAACGCATATGCGGTACCAGTGCTCACCTACTCCTTCGGGATCATCAAATGGTCCAACACTGAACTAGAACAACTCCAGCGGAAAATGAGAACCATCCAGAGAAGAGCCGGACAACTACACCCTGCAACGGCAATTGAACGGCAAACACTACCCCGGGAAGAAGGAGGACGCGGACAAGCGGACCTCAAAGACTTACATGACAAGCAGATCCAGAGCATGAGGCAATACTTCCAGTTGAAGAGTCCCCGATCGCCACTCATCCAAGCCATAATACAAGCAGATGCAAATTACACGCCACTAAACCTGTGTAGTACCGAAGAGCGTGTCCTGGAAACAGCCAACGAACAGAAACTGAGAACTTGGGCCGGAAAACCATTACATGGCAGGCACTACAATGACCTGCAACAACCACACGTTGACAAAAAGGCATCAAATTCTTGGCTGGCCAAAGGCACTCTCCAGCCAGAGACAGAAGGATTCATGCTAGCCATCCAAGACCAAGTGATCGCAACAAGGAACAATCAGAAATTCATCCAGAGAAAAGACATAGAAAGCGACAAATGCAGACACTGTCATGCGGCATCGGAGACAATCCAACACGTGATGGCAGGATGCAAGATCCTTGCGCAGTCAGACTACAAACATAGACACGATCAAGTAGCGAAAATAGTCCACCAGAAATTGGCAGCGAATGCTGGCTTTCTGACAGAAAAATGCCCGTACTACAAATATGAGCCAGAGACCGTGCATGAGAACGAAACACACAAGCTTTACTGGGATAGAGCAATCATAACAGACAAGACAGTCCCACATAACCGTCCTGACATAACCCTCGTCGATAAATCGAATAAGACCACGTACTTAATCGACATAGCAGTACCCAACACCAATAACATACAGACAACCTACACAACGAAAATCACCAAGTACCAAGATCTCAGACATGAAGTACGAGATATATGGGGTATGGAAAAGATCCTCATCATCCCGTTAGTCATCTCAGCAACAGGGATAGTACCAAAAACGCTTGCGACGAATTTGGAGATACTCAACATTGACCCAAACACCTACATTGAAATACAAAAAGCCACAATCCTAAACACGTGTCACATTGTCAGGAAGTTTCTAGACATGGCACATTAAGAAGTGATGTAAAAAGAGGCTTGGGAACATGGCGCTCTGCCCGTCCCAAAGCCTGTTTCCGCCAAGAATGGGCGAGGAAAACTTTTATATATATATATATATATATTAAAATTTCGGATGCCTTATTTTGGGTATCATGTATATTTAATTTAAATACATTTGAGTAAACGGTAACCCATTGATTAACATTTATTTCGGTAATATAAAGCTCCATGTTTACAATTGGTTGTTTTCGAGGTGCGCGATTTCATATAACGTTATGTATCGATTTTTTATTAAATTTTATATCGCTGTGCACTGAACCTTATGTAAAAAAAATTTGTATTAAATAAATATGTTTTATTTAATATCACACTTTCTTATAAAATTAATATTTCACTTGCCATACTTGCATATTTGTAATATATTGCCGAAATTTATTATCATGAAAAACGTTGTAAGAAATCGCAATTAACTATTAAGATCGAATTTGTACACCCTGTATTAATGAATAACACTTTGTTTGAGTAATTGATTTTATTAAAATATTTTAAAATGTAAAACTAAGGAAAATCGTACTGCTCCGTAAAACTCGCTTCTTTTTTCTTTTTTCTTCAATCGGATTTTAATTGGTTTTGCGAGCTGTAAAGTGAAAAAAAAATGGAAATTTTTCCAATGACCGATATCTCTATTGGTTTAAAAGTTTCTGCGTTGTTTTGAACATTCCATGTAACAGCTGTGTCAGTTCCTGTATGATAATGGTTAAAACTTGAAAGTGACATAGAATATTTAATTACACGCTTACTGGAACTTTGCAAGTTACCATTAGACTTCGTCATTCGCAAGCAAAATTATAAACCATAGTCAAATCAATCACTTGGAAGCTTGTGATACTAACCACGATATTAAATTACTTTGCTTATTTTTTAATATTTACTTAATTTTATATTTTTATTATGTGGATTACTTTTTTTTCGAAATTCGGTTAAACGTCAACCGAATCTGAAACAGGCTTGATTTTGGGAAACCTTAGTCTCGATAGCTTTTGAGGCTTTTTACAAACTTTACAATTTTTGAGGCGTTTTACTTTTTTTGGTAATAAGAAGGATATGTGATAAAAATAAATTTGCCAGTGTCGGAGCTCACCAATTAATATGACACTAGTCGTAATCCACTAGCGTGCGCAGGGGGTTGTTTTAACCCCCATTGAAATAAAATTTTGTATATTTAACATATGAGTATATGAGTTGGTAGCTCTGTAACCCCATTAAACTTTTAATATCCCCTTATGAACTTTTTTTACGTACTCCTTATATCGTAATCTTAAAACAATTGCATATATTTCAATTATCAATTTTATTTCTATCCTAAATTCCGCCTGTCTACAAACAAAACTATTTACTCTAATTACATATACACATACCTGCACACGTATATGCAATTTTACGTTGCTCTTTAGAAAAAATGGCAGAAACATGAAGCATAATTACTATGCGAGATATTAAGGGAGCAGAATTTCACAAATAAATTAGCGAGGGAAGAAAAGACCCTAGTAAGGAAAGAAAAACTCTGATTTGTCATCTTTTTGTTATATTTGTTCAAACCTGAAAACCCTTGTGACTAACTTGTGAACAATAAAATAGAAAATTTTTTGCATATGGTATTAAAATACATTTTGAGTTTTAACGATAAATTTGATTAGTAAATATTATTTATTCTGTTAGCAGTTTGGCTAAGAGATTGAGCAAACCAAATAGGTTGCAAGAATCAAGTGAAGTGGTTCTCAACCTTCATTGCTTGCTCAGCCTTTTCGCAATACCTCAGGATATCGTTCTCCACTTCTCAGATTTATTTTGGCCAACAACATTATTATTTCTATATTATACTTTCAAAACTTTATATGGAGCTCAGGGTGTCGGAGATTACTATTGTTTCTACAGTTTTAATCTATCAATTTTCATCGGAAGATCACCACCCCCCACGAACTCGCGATATTCCTTCCTCTCTGGTTAGAAACCCTGACCTAGTGGAATATGTTTCTCAATTCTCATGTAAAACTTAAACTATTCTCTTATAAACTCAACTGGTGGCTTCTCTTTCTTCTTTAAGTTCTTTACAGTGTTCGGTATTCTTTTTGTTTATGATTTTCTTAAGGACACCGATGATTTATTTGTGTGTATATATATATAGGGTGTCCCTAAATTATCTCTATAACTTAAAACTTTAATAATTTTAAGACGATTCTAGATAATAACAAACGGTTTTCAACATGTGGCAAGATAACTCATAAAGTTTTGTTTCCTTATTCACACACGTTAATATGTGTATACCTGAAAGGTTCGTTGCACTTGATTATCCAACTTCGTCTTTGTGAACCAGGCTACACACCTTGAGCTTGATCCTGTGGCGTCCACATTTTTCATCAAATCTGCGTCATCTGGAAAATAACCAAATTTTATGAGCTATTTTGTCACATGTTGCAAACCGTTTGTTATTATCTAGTATAGTTTTAAAGTTACTAAAGTCTTGATTTGTAAAGATAATTTATGAACACCCTATATATATAATTGTTTTATGTGATGCTGAAAATGGTCTTATACTACTTTAATCTTACTTATTATATATATATAATAAGTAATATTAAAGTAGTATAAGACCATTTTCACCATTACATAAAACAATTTCGCTGCAAGATATCAGAACCAACATGGAAAGAACTATATCGACAAGTTATGCACAAATTGAAAAATACCTAAGTGCAATGCAAAACAAAACATATACAAACAATAAATATATTTACAATATTTTACATACAAACCTTTTTCGAAAACTATGAAATATTGCTACGATGCAAATGGCAAATAAATTTTTTATTCCACTTTTGGGTTCATTTCTTTACAATTTTACTACATTACCATTTGCATCGTAGCAATATTTCATAGTTTTCGAAAAAGGTTTGTATGTAAAATATTGTAAATATATTTATTGTTTGTATATGTTTTGTTTTGCATTGCACTTAGGTATTTTTCAATTTGTGCATAACTTGTCGATATAGTTCTCGTAAAGTTGGTTCTGATATCTTGCAGCGAAATTGCTTTATGTAATGCTGAAAATGGTCTTATACTACTTTAATCTTACTTATTATATTTAATTGGTTTTACTCCAGGCAGACATTGGCGCCAGAGTGATTCCAATTTAACTAAATTTACCTGTACCTCTTACACTTAAATTCTTTTTATTTTGTTTATTATATAATTTATAATTATCTTGTAAGTTTTTAAAAGGTAAAAAATGAATAATGCAGTGACAAAGAAATAAGTTGGACATTCTGCTGCTGCTTTCTCGTATAGATAACTTGAAGCTAATTCATTAACATTCGAATAGGTAATTTGTAGATACGATGGCGGCAACCATTAAGCCTTTATTATGAAGCTTATACTAGGTTTGGCATATTTTTAATGTAAAATCCTTCCTAGACTCATTATTATTGATACTAAGATTTGTGAAATATGAAACCTAACTGGAAGGCAGCCTCATAACCAGCTATTGCTTTTTACTCTCCTGCACAATCCCTTTTTTTCTAATACATGTCCATGTTTTCTAATTGTCAAAAATATCAATTATAGCATTAGAATCTTATCGAAATGGATGTTATCACGCTAACTCTATACAGCTTGAATAATTATATTTCCTCCTCTGATTATTTTATGATTGAATTACCGAGTTAATTACAAATTTATCGAGAGTGGTTTACAATATGAATGTTTTATAGTTTTGATGAATGAATATTTGTATGAATATTTGTAGTTTTGATGTTACTGAATGAATAGAACAAGCCAACATAAAACGCACACAAAAGACTATTTTACCTCCTATAACAACCCTTGAAATGAAATGGTAATAAGAGGGTCTAACGTTGAAACATTATTCAACTTTAATATTGAAATTTAACTATTAAGAGATATTTTCTTTGACCTGTAAGTTAGTCTGTATTCGTAGGCGTACGCTGAAAGTTCATAAAGGCAGTTATAGGCTCAATGGGGGGTCATATAGCTACAACTCCACGTATTCTTACTTTAAGTATACAAAATTACATTGCAATGGGGTTACAACCCCCATTAATACCCTCCTGCGTACGCCAGTGCCTGTATTAGTATTTTATCCTTTTCTGTTCATAATATTCCTCAGTTCATTGTTTTTAATAATAATCTTTATTTATTTATTCTCTGAATTATTCAATCAGCATAATATTTTGCATGTAATATTCAAATAAAATAATAAAAATGTTACCACCTGTATTTCGTAACTTTACGCGAAAATTTAGAATTCCATAATTATCTTAAGTAGCAATTCTGAAATTTACATTTTAAAACCTGCGTCCCGTAAATATTTTATAAGCATTTTAAAACCGAAATGATATAAAAGTAGCAAACGTCCATTCCTCAATGGTCGTTGACCTGCCGCTGTACCATCGTAAATAACGCAGCGTCCACTAAAAGCATATTCCTCAAAAATATCCCATTTACCAACTACTCAATCATTTAAAATTTCCACACGGATCGTCATGGGGACGAATACGATCTGGAAGCATATTTCTGAAATTTTCTACTCCAGCAAATCTCGGGTCTAACCAATTTTCTGCCAAGGAAGTCGTTAGTTCCCACAAATAGGATATCATCCTCCTACTGGCTCTGTATTTCGACGGTAGATAGATTTTATTACTTTCCAGCTCTCAATTTGAAAACTTAAGTAGAATGAGAAAACCTGAGTTAAAAATGGGATAAAAGTACAAAAGTTATCCTATTTTAAAATAAATTTATAAAATTGCGGAATTTGAGAGATTTAGACTGCATAATTTACGTTCAATTGAAGAAGCTGTAGATTGTGCATTACAATATGCACATCCATACAATTCTTTTTTCTTACGAAATACAGAGTCTACTCTTGAATATTAAGGACTTTAGCCGTGACGTATGCGTGTGTATATTACAATTATTTAAGACTTTGTATACCACCTGTACTCAAATTTACATTTAAATCAAGCATGAATGTTTGTACAAAGGTATTTTCACAAACGATTTTAAGACATCATTTTGGCGGTGCATATAATATATTACCTATACAGTAAACAATAGGAGCCGCTTATATACTTATTATATCTCAACGTTTTTAATCCAGCATATACTACATCATCCCTCTGTGATATTACATTATCTGATATATGCGGTTTCCCTTTTAGCAACTGGTTCATATCTTTTTGCTCTCT
>QLNU02014176.1:31292394-31303918 GCA_006491805.2 Dysdera silvatica | reverse complement strand
AAAAGAACCGTCCGCCCTTGCTTTTGAAACTGGCCAAACTCTTTCCTGTTGCCTTCAAAGTCACAATCTTTGGGGTAGGGTGACAAAGAGAAAATTCCACTTATTGTTCCCTGTAAAATTGGACGTTTTTAATGAAATAATGCTATATAATCAGATGGGGTGCAAATCACCCCGCGCGCGTTCTCGCGTTCCTCTAATCCTCGCTCCTGCTCGCGGATTAAAGAAATAAAAGTGCAGAATTTTTATGGAATAATATTTTGCATAAATAAAAGCTTACAGAGTAAATTAATTTCATTTATAAAACGTCCTTCAAATATAATATCACAATACTTAAGGGGGGGGGATAGGAATTTTAAGCGAGCAAAAATCTTCTAGAATAGATATTTTGTAAGCTACAGTTTTAATAAGAACTACATGCTTGATTCTAGAAACAATGGGGTGGAATTTACAATTTTATATACAATAATTTTACAATATTATAACAATGTAATTATTATTATTATTATAATTTTTAATTTGCATGTCTCATTATTTAAACGAACAGGTTTTTTTTTCTTTTGTGACATACCGCGTATACTTATCCGTAAAATAATTTCAGTTTAAATTACCCACCATGTATCATTTTCATTTTAATATCAAGCTAAAAATTGTGTTTATTATGTGTTTATATGAAGCAAAATTATTGACATACAATGCAAAATTTAAAAAAAAAATTAAAGAATATAAAAATTCATAATTTTCTTAAAATTATAATTTTTTCAATTTAAAGGTCTATAAAAAATTATCAAGAACATTTGAAAATTTTACTTCGTATAACTCATATAGACATTATTAACAAATATGCAAAATTTCACCGTTTACTAATTTTTTTTAATATTACGGATAAAACATAAAAATTGCAAATTGAGAAAACAGCGTTTAAAGATTTAGTATGAAAATCAAATGACAAAATGCATATTTATGGGATTAGAAATGGCCCGCTTTCTAAGGTATCCCTTCTTTATCTAAATGTTTTTCATTTTCTACCTTTTTTCTGGCGCTTATTGGTCCTTCGTACTTGAAGTGAAGCCAAATCGCATCGTAATTCAGCCTTTTAAATTCTCACTTCGTCCGCATGACTGGCTGCTTGAATAACTGATACTCCAGAAGTCACACCCAAAGCTCTCATAACTTCCAACTTTCCACAGCTGCCATCATTAGAAGCGACTACGGTTTCACTGACAGCTATATCAGCAATCCTTAGACCGCTTCTTGATACTTTAGGACAATACTTCCAAATAATTGAATTAGAGGATTCGTTCAAATTTTGGGTTCTTCCCTCCAAACACTACGTCAATAATTCTGGAGCTGTTGGGTCAACAAATCTTTTCTTTATACATTTCGATACCTCAGGTGGCAAAGAATTTTTGTGTACAAAAGTAGCATTATCATTCGTAGTTCTGTTTTGGTATTTGCACCATGATCCTTTGGGGCAGAAGAAATGCATGGGTTCTACATCGGTCGAGCATGTATGATAATATACTGCCCACACAGCTTTTCGCATGTCTTCTATGGAATTTTTATTCTCACGAATAGCATTGCCATGGTATACAGTAAGCATATCGATTAATTTATCGGTGAGACGTCCTTTTCCACTTCATGATTTCTTATCGGATAATTTTTCCCCCCTCATCGAAGCTTTCAGTTTTCTTAGTCGTGTGCCCATCCGTTTTTGCATGTGGTTTGTACATTCGATTTTTTTAATGGTAATGTCGTCATATGGGTCACTCTTTGCAACTGCGGAAAATATCTTAGTGTCCCCATCGCCTACGTACTCGGCATAACGAACTCCACGGTGTTTCACAGAGAGATGAAAAATTTTCTTCCTTCCCGTGATTTCCATATTACCCGAAGATCAATTATAATCTTTTGTGCACAAATGAGAATTTTGGTTTTGAGGGATTTTGTCACATCCTTTGCAAAACTTCGATAAAACTTCTATATCCATGATCTTACCGCTTTCGTCTCTAACAATTGTACAAACACCAATTTGCCACGAATGTCTCCGCTTCTTCCAACTGCCATCTCCGCTTACACAAATATCTTTGTTGTTATTCGACAACAGACATTCTTCTACTGCAGCAGGTTTCATCGATTGTTCTGCAACATTTAATGGTGCCTCTTTTATCTTACGAACATAATATCGCAGGCTTTTTGTAAAACGGGTGATGGTAAATCCATCACTCTGCAGAAAGTTTGTAAACCGGCCAAGCCCTGTCTAATGCATCTCATCGCATAAATACTTCGCTGATTAACTTCTGGAATGTTCTTCCTGTGGCCGATCATGGAACTGCTTCAAAAATTTGCAACATTTTTTCAAGAAGTGCATACAACAGAAAAATGCGAAGACAGCCCAAAAGCTTTTGTCTTTTCAATTGTCACATTTGAATGGCATATTTTACAGCACATTACACTTTCCAGTTCTTTAAAGAAAAATATATCTATAAGTCGATATTTAACGTAAGGATTATTGTTATTTTGAGAATCATCTAAGCAAGATGTATACAGTTTAAATTTTTTGAATGAAGCACTTTTATTTCCAGGATGCAAAACAGTTTTAGAAGTGTATTGGTTGCCACAGAAGGGTCGTTTTTTGGCCTATAGCCCACCGAATGGAGATTATTACTGTTCATGATTACATGAAAAAAAAAATCAAAATTGAAAAATATACATTTATTCTCAAAAATAAACTAGATTACAATGTACAATTTTATGAATCAATACGGAACAAATAGCAACTATGCTCTCAGAATGTGAGAACACCAAAAGTAAACAAGCACAAACGGGTGAAGCAAGTAGTTTATTTTCTTACAAATTTTAATCTCCCTTCTTCTCAGATAAAAATAAAATAAAATAATACAATATTGAGTAAAAATATAAAAATGAGCAGATATTTTAGCAAAATACTAAATCTCAACAACACCAATTTCATGGTGCTTTAACTGTGACACAGTTCGGTATACCACTTGACTTCACATATATCCTTATAACTTTTGAACCGCTTAAGGTAATAACATAATTTTGGTCTTAAGATATTCAAAAAGAATCATATTACTTTTCTAAATTATAAAAAGAAATTTATTTTTGAGTATTAAAACTCCTGTCCCCCTTAAATGGAAACTAAATTGAAAATTAAAATTTATTGAAGTGGAAAAAAAATTTAATGAAACGGTCGTGTGTTTGGATTTTGAAAGCCGTTATTTATCTCCCTTTAGCACAGTTTCTTTAAGCACAATTTATCTTCCTTTAAAATAATAAATAAAAATGAAACAATTAGGCTTTAAAATCATTTGAGCTTAAAAAGAATCTAATTCACATGGTTAAAACATATTCTTAGTTATAAATTACAATGAAAGATTTAAACAACAATAGCTTCTGAAAGTTTTGTGTATTTAATTAAGATAATGCTTTATTGTCAACGGTTTATTTGAAAAAGAAAGAACAATAAACGGTTTGGTGACAAAAATGCACATACAGCGCTAAACGAGCCAGTTGAACTTTCCAAATCAAGGATTTATTTTGGGAAGGGACCTTCAGTTTCCCAAAGAATTCAAACTTCTATCGTCTAGGGCAATGGTTCCACGCTGTTTGATTCTACGGAACCCCTTTCTTACCACATACTTGGTAACGGAACTCTTCAATAAATATGATTTAAGAAAAATTTGAACGGCTCTTGTGCATCACTGCCTGGACATGGTCAGAAAAGCTAGCAATAAATCGATATAAAAATGTAAGCAGTGCATTTCTATTATTGTGGGATGTTGGTTACGGTTAGATCATAACTGTAAGAGGTCGTACTCGAAACTTATAAAAGCAAATTCTAAGCGGACTGTATAAAAAAAATACTTAATCATAAAACTCATTTATTTAATTTTGATTCAATTATAGAATCTTTGCAGCTTTAACATAAGTAAGCTCAACAGTCTTAAGTCGCGGAAAATACAGAAGCCACTGGCTGCTTACGCGAACACACTTTTTAAGATGTGGTGAATAAGCCTATTTGCCTTTTAAAATTTGAATGTCTTTGCCAAGAATAGTAATTACGATATGTCTTGCCAATAGGCCAGTTTAAAAATTGCCAATTTAAACATTTTAGCACCAAACAATAACTCTAGTTATTTTAAGGGTTGTCATTAGGAATTTTCCTAAAACATTTCGAGATGTTTTCCATATTCTTTGCGGAACGCTGGAGTTTCTCGGAATAGAGTTTGAGAAACACGGATTTAGGGAATGGAACTTGGAATTGCAGAAAATAGAAAAAATGGGCTTCTTCCGCATAGGTTCTTGGATATGAAACGCAAGATTTCTTTTTAGGATTTCTGGGAGAACGGAATTCTTTTTCAAGATTTTCATGATAAACACCCTTTATGAGATTTCCATAGCAAACACTTTTTCTCCGATTTCCATGGATTTTTATATGTGGGAAAGTGCTTACATACAGGGTGACCCACAATAATCTTCCAGAACGTAAAAATTTGCATCTGGAGAATTAGTTAATTAATAAGCCCATATTTTGGAGTTAACCAGAGTGACCATTGGGAATTGTTTTGAGCATAATTACATCATTCGTTTTTTGTTTATTAAAGGGATTCTACTTTCTTTGAATATATAACAAAAGTTGCCCCTACGCGCTATTGCCTATATATACAGCTAATCACACGGAGGAAGTATCGTGTAGGGAAAACTTCCGGTCTAATCCAGAGATTTTCAATAGGAAATAGGTCGCGAGAATTTTAAAACATGCAACACCTGACTATTTAGACAAAGGTACTAACCTCGTTTCTCTCGTTGCGATCAAAATCATACCATTTCTTTTATTTGTTTATTGCTGTTTATCTATTTTTAATATTTTTTATCAGATAGGTGAAAAATATATATTTTGGTATGTCGTGGAATTTTAGCAATTAGTTTTTGTGGGTCGCGAAATGAAAAATATTGAAAATCGCTAGTTTAATCTTTAAAAACCAGAATTACTCGGTTTTTTTTTTACTTACACAGAAGCAACATAGATTTTCCTTTTTGTGGGGTCAAGGGCAGAATTTGCCATGGTCTTGGAATAACACCCTTCATTTTTCATAAAAGTTGGATTTTTAAAAGTGAAAAAAATTTTTTTTTTGGGATCCATGACCCCTGTGACCCCCTGTGTCCGCGCTTACCCCTACATAATGCTTCTCTTGTATGCATAGATACATAGATGGGAAGCAGTGAATAGGGGCAATTTTCATTATAAATACTCATATATTCAAGGAAAGTTGGAAAATCCCTTTAATGAACCAAAAAACTTTGTTTTGGAGGCCTTTTTCAAGAACATTGATGGCCTTCTATTGTCTTATGATAGAAGACAGATCATTGTATGGAGGTTAGTCTTTGTTTATGAGACATTTTTACTCTTTAAGCAGCGGTTTTGGAACATGATATATGGGCGATCAGAAGTATCATGATGGATGGAAAGTAGTTCAAAGAGTAGGTGCTTGCAATGCCGCAAGTGGTTTTTCAATAATCTGGTTAAGTTGAACGATGGCCTTTCAAAAATTTGTCTTTCCCACAAACGACCCAAAATTAGAATTTTCTGAATTTTATTGAAGTTTTCTGACGTCATAGGATTAACAGAGGTGTATCCCTCGTTAAATTTAACGACAGCATCAATTTTCTGGAAATTTTCACCACGGACGAAATGAGTGGAAAATATATTGCTCACTAAAAATGAGTGGAAAATATATTGCTCACTAAAAATGAGTGAACGGAGATATGATGTTTCTATACAATAATTTACGAGGTAGCCATAATTCGATTATACGGAGTTTTTTTCATGTATTTATTATTTTCGCAATCATATAATATAAAGCCTTTTTGCCAAAATCGTAATGCAATTGCTATGCGTAATATACCTAGTAGTAATTGCTAAACACACATAAATACACAAATATTATAGCGATAGAATTTTTCCAATTCAGAAAACCGATCACGCCATAACAGAAAAATATTTCATGACACATTTCAGAGTTTGAATTTCTAGTAAAAATTTCCCCACACACATATGCACGCACGCGTACGAACATACGTACGTGGGTGCTTTTTGTGCATATATGCAGATACTAAAGAACATCGTTGTAAGAGCTAACTACCGTTTAATAATTCTACATTAGAAATATTATACAATGATCTCACGCACACCCAAAGTTGAGCTAAAATTAGAACTTTGAAAGTATAGGAGAAAAAAAAAAAAGACAAGGACCTGACAGGTTCGAACTAGGATCCCACCGGTGGATCTGGAGTGCGTTAACGGGTAGGCCACCTGGGCGTACCAAACCCTCTTTCTTCGTATATAAATTTCTAAGATACCATTACCCTTCTCAGGGTTAACACAATTATCAAATAATGGTCAACACACAAAGCCACCGGGCAATTAGAAATATTTCATACTATGAAAAGAGGAATAAATTTTTTTTCTCTATCTTTCGGGTTTTATACAATTAACGGATACTTTTCAACTTCAACAGTTTTATCGAAATTGAACCTAACATGCTTTCCAAGGCTAAAAACTTATGAGGTGAATTACGTTCGATAATTAAAAGCCAACTCGGTATTGAACGTTAGAAATTGCTGCTTTAAGCTACGAACGTGAATTTTTCCCCTTTTTCGCCTTGTTACTAAGCTTTGATTGAGCCCCAAGAGCAGCGGAATTTACTTTTTATATTATATAAATACATCTTAATTTAGTTCGGGATTTAAGATTTAATCTTTTTTTATGGAATTTGGCTTTCCAAAGTTTGGAAAATTTGGAAAGCCACTTTACTATTAGTAATGATAATACTGAGGTTAACTTATTTTGAAAAAGTAAAAAATATAATTATTTTTCTGATTTTGTTCTTCCTTTTTAAATATAAATTTATTTTAATTTTCTTAATTAGGAAATTTGAAAGTAATGTTTAGATTTTTCAGAAAATGCAAGATATTTTGACGGTGGATACTTTTTAATTAAAATATATGTTAGTATAATAATTATCCGGGCATGAAAAGTAATTAAATACCAAATCATATGGTACGATCCATATATAGATCTAGTATTTCGAATACGCAGCGGGATATGTTTATATATTATATGTAAATAATGAGTGTAACTTCATTTGTGAAATGAGCTAAGATTCATATAAACCGACACTTAAAATCAAACAATAGATCCAACGATGTAACTAACTAAGATGGATCTTTCATAATTAAAATATCTACTATGAAAATTAGCTAGGTTGTGGTATAACCGAGATACTAGATTATATCATGGTACGATACAGATACTAGATTATATTATGATACGATAGAGATACTAGATTATCTTATAATATGATGTATACACTAAATTATATCATGATATGTTCTAGATGATGCTAAATTATAGTATGACAGTAATTAGTGATCCACTATACCGGATATTTGGCGTAATATGATTATAAATTATATATTCAAGTAGTAGGGGCGCCAAGATCTAACGCAGGCCCCCCCAGGCTCAATTCGACGGGCCCATGATAACTTCCTTGGGCCGGGCCCTCACAGCATAGGTCCTTATCAGCGCCGGCCCCTGGATTTCATCTAGACACCCGGACTGCAGCCCTTGCTGTCCCCCTCTCGCCGACTCTAGAAAGTAGTGAATGTAATTTAATTTCTTAATCAAATATGACACACCAAATGCCTCTTACAATTAAAGTAATAGTCGCAAATATTAATTAGAAAAGATGAGAATAAAACTAACATCATGAACATTGTGTGTATGTGGTATGTTCATGAATAGAAAAAAAAACCTGTAAAACACGTGAAATACTTTACACAAATATCATGCATTTGTAAATCCTTATCAAACGTGTCTTGTCAGAACTTCTTGAAAAGAAATATGCATGTGTAAACGTTCCTTCGATTTCAATTTGGATAACTAAATCAAAAAGTGAAACAGCTATGAATAAACTCAGTTTCTGAGCTCCCCAATGAATATCTACATTTCAGGTGACGAAATTTTTTACTGAACGAATGAATGACGATTTAGATCATCTATCACAAATGAGAAGACCCGTTCACTAGTTCGGTCTTTGAATGGACACCGCTAATCTACGTTCTCCAAAAGAAATTGATTCGATTCTTTTCCAGTCCCACACCTTCTGCTTCTGTAATAGATATTGCTTGAAGCTTGTAAACCATTCAAACTGATAAACTTCTAAATTATAATTTTGTATCCTTCATGTTTAAATGCTAGAATAAAATTGAAAATTCTAATCTTCTATCATTGCAACTACTAACCTACGAATATGCTATACAAAACGTTTTTTATTGTTAGGTATATCTTTATACCTAACTTCGTAGAAAACTCTAATTTTAATAAAAGAGAAAACTCTTCGTAGAAACCTATACCTAGCTTCGCAGAAGCCTATATCGAGCTTTTCAGAAACCTATACCTAACTACGGTTGGTATGGTACACATTCACTATATTGACCCTAGAGTGTAGAACTTCCTTTACTGGAGGCTCTGCCGTTGTGCAGTGGTAACGCGTTCATTTAACGCGGTTTTAACCTGAGTTTTAATACCAAATGTGAAGAAAAGAAAAGGAAAAGCTTACCCGAGAACTCTTTATTGGACTGGGGCTGATTTCCTAGATATTAAGGGGTTCTGATTTCATGGAAAATTTTAGGTCCCAGCGCAACATGATACTGGTTACACCTGCGCCGTAGAAACACATATTATATGCTTCCCAGGTGGTTGGTTTCCTAGATATTAAGGGGTTCTGATTTCACGGAAAATTTTAGGCCCCAGCGCAACGTGACACTGGTTACACCTGCGCCGTAGAAACACACATTATATGCTTCCCAGGTGGTTGGTTTCCTAGATATTAAGGGGTTCTGATTTCACGGAAAATTTTAGGTCCCAGCGCAACGTGACACTGGTTACACCTGCGCCGTAGAAACACAAATTATGTACTTCCCAGGTGGTTGGTTTCCTAGATATTAAGAGGTTCTGATTTCACGGAAAATTGTAGTTCCCAGCCCAACATGATACTGGTTAAACCTGCGCCGTAGAAACAAATTATATGCTTCCCAGGTGGTTGGTTTCCTAGATATTAAGAGGTTATGACTTTACGGAAAATCGCAGGTCCCGGCGAAGCATGACACTGGTTATCCTTGCGCCGTTAAAACATAAACTATACGCTTCCTAGTACATTACAAGAATTAATTTTACTTCCACTTTTTAAAAAATAAGTCCGTAAATATCCATTTAATCTATAATGGTCATAAACATATTTTTTTGGAAACCGATAAATGAATTTCGCAACAGATCATTTCACGGATTTAAAAATCGACGAAAGAGTGTTAAAATAGACAATAAATTCTGTTGAAAAGGGCTAATGATAAATAAAAATTAATCCAGAAAATTGATGTATTTTAAATGATTTTCTTTCTGTATACGAATTGCAATGACTGTAATTATTCATAACATTAGATATGAAAAAGAAAACAAGAGCTTTGTTAGACTTTTATGTCTTTCCCGTCTGCAACGAATTAGGTTAATGGGATTCACGTTTGTTTACTCCGCAAGAAAATAAAGATTAATTTTTATTTAAAGTTTGATTTATTTCGGGCGCATTTATTGCACTGATGTTTCAATTCCTTCTTGTAAATTTCCTTCAGAAGTCTTTGGAAAGCGACAGAGAAAGAAGTCCGAAACGTAAAGGTATTATCATCTCGTAAAATAAGTGGAGACGTTAGACCAATTAAATTGCGTAAGAGGCAAACTTTTTTTTATTATCCGCATATAATTTCCACAATAAAAGATTTCATAAACTATGCTTTTACCGCTTGGTTCTACACTCTGAGCCAGCTGATAAATAAAATGGTAGAATTAATAAATAATCATAAAAGCCATAATCGCATTAAAAGAAAATCTTTGTAAACACAAATGAATTTCTTTTATTTTAGTTTCGAAGTATCATAAATTTCAAATCACCCTAAGTATTAGCAATAATAAAATTTCTCGCTAATTTCTAGTTAAACTGTAATTCTGTTTGATTTGCAAAGAAAAAACCTTAAATGTATTTTTTATTATCTCGTCCTATGTTAAGTGTTATAGAAACTAGTATTTTCTTATCATGATTTTTATACTCTTATCGTAATATTTTTCTCATTTAAGTAAGATATTTTATTTGTTTTAAGATCATGATTAGCTTGCAATCATTATTCAGCACTTTCGTGCATGAATGGGATGCCATTAATTACGTAGAAATAAAATTATTTTGAAACTTTTTTTGGGGGGAGGGGTCCATTTTTTACGGACTTCCATTATCTTCGTTTTGGTAATTTTGTGATTTTGGACACAAGCTAGCCCATTTATTTTAGTAACAATGGTTTTTATTAATGTTGCATTGAGATAGTAACAGTGTGATGCCAAAGGAGTGGAGAACTATTGATGTTGTTGTTGTATACACCTAATCGAATGTTGTGATAGAATAAATCTTAATGAAAATAAAGAAGACAATAAATATTTGCTTTGCTATTTCAATTTCTGAGAAGTTTTAGAGGGATGATGATTGCGTGCGCAAGAGAAGAAACTTACGCTGGATTGCAACAAAGTAATGTGATTTACGCAAAACCAGAAAGTTTTATTAGTGTTTTGTATAATAGTCAAGTGCGGTGCAAGCTTCTTTCGTGGAAGGAAAAAACACAATTATACTATTAAAAAAGAGAACCTTTGTGCTAATATCCACCATTTCAGTTGTCAGGCGCCATATTTAGGGCTTGACGCTTTTTTAAACTGACAAATATTGACTGTTACCCTGTCACAGGGGCACTATGATAGGCAACTAACACCACCCTACGATACCTTTACAATCAACCATAAACCTAGCGGATCTGACGGCTGCACACAAAACGCTGGAGTCCAAAATCAAGAACTAGACGATAAACTTAAGCAACTAATTAGACTAAATATTAGGCAACTTATTAGACTAAAGTTCTTTATATGACCTAGATGACTTGGGAGTCGAATCCGAAACCAGCGAATTAGAAGGCAATAATTATACCCACTGGACAACCGAGGCGCATGTGAGTGATGGTGTAAACTAATAAGACCACGCTTTCCCGGTTGAGAACGTTTGGAGAGATCTTAATTTAATAACGGATAAATAATGATCGAATGCGACGCGATGATGCATCTGTTTATTAAATTGGTAAAACTGTTTCGCAGGAGGAGAAAACATTACTTGTGTGTATGATATTGCGTTGTATATTAAATCGGTAAAGTTAACTTACAGGGGGATGGCATCAGTTCATATATAAAGTGCTGTTGGCCGCCAGATGGCGAAACGAGCACTTGCTGGTATTTTGTTCTGTGCCATGTTTTGACTTTACTTTAAAGAACGTACGGTAGTAAATAATGTTATTTATTGATATAATTATCATAATGCATTGCTTCCATATGTTAATTATTTTATGTTTATATAAATTATAA
>QLNU02014176.1:31282263-31292294 GCA_006491805.2 Dysdera silvatica | reverse complement strand
TGTATTACGAAATGCCTTCTGATAGGCTGAAGTTCAACATTCTATAACTTTTAAAATAACACATATCCAAAAATAAAAATTTGCACATAGGATTATTGTATTATGAGCTTACTAAAATCATTAACAAAATGTATTTACATATTGCTATTTTTTTATAATAAATCAAAATATTATACTAGATTTTGCTCGTTAAAATTTTTAATACCATTTTGCGCGCATAATATAATTGGTTGTTATTATCTAATTACCAAAAGTAATGTGCTAAATGATAAATAATGAGTATAGCATTCAACTAACGAAAAATCTTAAGAAAATAATGATACTTAATATTTTTTAAAACAATAAAAAATAAAACTTTTAAAATTTGCCATTTTTTCAATATTAAAATGCATCTAGATAAAAATATTATTACTTAATCCCTTATCTTTTTCGTCATTTTATTAATTATGCATGGCTACAAGAGTGTGCTAATTTTTATTATACTAGTGTAAAAAGTTTTTTAAATATCTTGCGCGCAAGGATAAAATTTACTGTTTTGAGAAAAACGCGTTTAAAGAAAAATATTTGTCAACATTGGAGTTATTATCTATTTGCATCAACCTACCTTCATACACTTGTTTAGAATACAACAGTCGAGTATGTAGAACCTTCCTTGGATGTTATAGTTTTAAGTTTTTGCAACTTCTGTTAGCTTTCCACCTAATTATAAGTTTTCGCAGCGGTCTTGGAGCGGCGATCCAAATACGATATTTGTTTTTTGTCCATTATTTTTTTAATATATATAAAAATGTTTGATTTCTTGCAATGTTTACCATGTATTATTACAAGAGCATGACAAATTTCATTAAAGCAGCACAAATGAAGTTGTAAATATCTTGGGCACAAGGGTGAAATATACAGTCTTGAGAGAAACACGTAGGGAGCACATATCCCTGGCCTCAAAAATGTCCCAAAACAGCCCAGATTTCAACAATTTATATTAAAATAACACAAACTCAGGTATGAAAAATTGCATGCAACATCATTATACAGTTTCCCTTCATAAAATGCTAGCAAAATATATCTGTTGCCATTTGTTTTAAATCAATGACAACGTCATCACTCATTCAATTCAAAATGTTATATTAATTCCTTGCGCGCATGATAAAATTGATTGTTGTTGCTAAAAAACTAAAAGCAAAGTTTTGTATTACAAACCTGTTTTGATGAAGCTTCTTCAAAAAGCACCAGACAAGTATGAGGGTCCTTCGGCATGCTTCACAGCTTCAGCTGCACCTAATTTTTGGCGTCTTTTCACTTGATGTCGGCATTTTGTGACATTGGTTGCACGACATAGGGAGTGTGAAATTCGTCGTCCATCAGCTTTTATTAAAATACGACTTGCCTGCACTCCAGGTTGGATGTCAAAAGCCTTCATGGTGTGGAGACGTCCTTTACCCCCTTCATTGAACTGAATTATGGCTTCATTTGTAGCGATGTCTACAATTCAACGTCCTGACCCGAACGTTTTGGGGCAAAACTTCCAAATCATTGAGTTGAGAGACTCATTTGGATTTTGAGTCCTCCCTCCTAAGCAACAACTCAGTAATTTGGGATGGGACAGGTCGTTGAAAATCAGTTTTATAAACTTCATGATAGCCTGAGGTAAAGATTGTTTATGGCGAAATATCCCAGTTGCTTTTTTTGTAATAGCTCGCTGGTAAGCACACCACGATATGTTTCCTTTGGGGCAAAAATGGTGCAGTGGATCAGCATCACTTGATCCTTTATGGAAGAAGACAGCCCATACTGCTTTCCTCATCGCACTTAAATTGTCCTTATGCTCCTTGATTGCATTCCCATAGTAGGAACTGAGTTGGTCTATCTCTTTATCAGTGAGCCGGCCTTTTCCTCCAAGACACTTGTCATCTTCTAATTTCTTTCCAGACATACGTTGTTTCATTTTCCTTAGCCTGGCTCCCATGCGCTTCTGAATGTGACCAACACATTCAATTTTTTTAATGTCTACATCATCGTATGGCTGTAAATTCCTTATGGATAAAAATGTTTTTGAATCCCCGTCTCCTATATATCCACTGTATTTAACATCTCTTAGTGCCCCTGATCGTTCAAATATACGGCACATGCCTACCGCCTCCATACTTCCCGATGAACCCGTATGGTTCTTCAAACATTCAAGTTCGTGTAAGGCCTTCCATTTATCGAAGTTTGGACCACGTCGAATACCTTTATATGCATCACACCCCTTGCAAAAAGTTGACATTACTTCTTTATCGATAACTTTCACACACTGTTCACCAATAACAGTACACACACCTACCAAAGACATATACCCTTTGGTTTTCCAGGTACCGTCCCCACTAATGATGATGTTCGATGACCCTGTAAGTAGTGCCTCATCTTCCGCAGCCTTCTTCATGGATTTTGTGGCAACTTTCGAGGTGGCTAATTCAAGGTGTTTGATTTGTCGATTATACGACCCTTCTGCATTTGGCTGTGGCAAATCCATTACAGCACAAAACATATTCATCCCCGACAATCCCTGACCCAGACATCTCATGGAATATAAAAACCGACGGTTTATTTCTGCAACAGCATTCTTCGGGCCAATAAATTTACTGCTGAGAAAAGAACCGATTTGTCCACAGCTTGAGCAATTCAAAATAAATTTAGATGCTAGTCCACTGGTAATTAATTCACTGATGGTAATGCTGCAACCACATACCTTGCAAGAAAGGAATTGTTCCAGGGCCTCAAACATCAGACCCTTATCCAATATTCGGTACCCTTCAAAAGTTTGATCTACAGGAGAATCTTCTTCAAAGCACAGCTTTAATTTTTTGCTCGATGTGCTTTCGTCCAGCATTTTATGATTTCGTGTATGTACATTTCCGGTAAATTTTCTTTTTTTTGGCCGTGTTCCGGATGCACGTTTTTTAGTGGGAATAACATTCGCCATAACACTGATAATATATAGAGTAAGAGAAACGGCAAAATATAAATATATGTATTAAAAAAGAAAGAAAATAGGATTTCAAAACCTGGATCGCAAAAACGAGGTCAAAAAACCAAACGTGGAACAAGCAGCAGGCAATCGCAAAAGCGTGGTTTGTTTTAGGGAACACTGGTTTGTTTACAAACATAAAGTGCGTAGAGTAGTTTACTTCATTTGTCCTGCATCTGTTGATAAAATAAGAAAGTATGTATGTAGACACGTCTCCTACAATGCGCATAAAATTCTTAAACGAATACATGAATACGAAAACATCGAAACTAAATGTAAACAAACTCTGCGTCCCTTTAAAATGATATCCTTGAAGATTCAGTACTCTTTAGATTTTTTTTCGTAATTCAACTTCTAATGTAAATATTTTTAAACGGTTGGTCTTAAAATGGTCAGAAATATTTGGGCTTTCTGATAAAAAAAAAATAAAAAAAGGTAAATTTTTGAAACTTTATGGGCTATGTGCCCCCTTAATATTTTTCTTGCGGGTTGTAATAAATTTTTCAATAGGGCAACTAGTCCTGACATAAGAGCAACGTGGAAAATTTTCTCTCCCACCCAATTCTACATCCATAAAATGAAATGCAACCTTGGTTGCTAATGTTACAATATTTGTAGCTGAAACAAACTAAAAAAGCCATAAGCGGAGCGACAAATTTGAGTTTGTAGTGACATATTGTCTAAATCCCGTACCGCTGCAGACCTGGGAAATACTAAACAATTAAATTGTCTTATGATGAAACAATTTTGCGAAATTAATTTATGAGCTATCAAATATTGACAAATAAGATGTAATTATTTTTATTATTATATTTAACTAAAATAGAAAAAATCAAATAAAAAAACACGTTACGTTTCTTTCGTACACAATTTTGAAGATTCTGTGCTGTTTATTACAATTCAGCTCATTCTAGAACGTTCTTTGGGAACAATAAAAATACAAAAAAGCATCATTCAAAGAAAAAAAAAAAAGACATCTTATTCTGAGTGACGTTTGAGGAAACGGAACCAAGTAAACAGATTTTTATTTGACACTGGTTTCGAGATTACGTTATGAAACGTCATTGCCCAGCAATTTTAGGGGGAAAAAAGGAGAAGTTAGTTTCTAACGAGCAGAACCAAAAAAGGCCTTCAGTGGTTAAGGCATTTTCGTATGTTCATAAAATAATAAATATTAATAAATAATAATATAATAATAATAAATAATAATATAATAATAATTAATAATAATATAATAATATAATATATATACTAATATAATATATATATATATATATAATAATATAATATATATATATATATACTAATATAATATATATATATATATAATAATATAATATATATATATATAATAATATAATATAAATAATAATATAATAATATAATATAAATAATAATATAATAAATATGAATATAACACAATATAAATACAATATAATAATATAATATAATAATAATAATAATAATATAATATAATAATATAATAATATAAATAATAAGAGCACAAATAATAATATAATATAAATAAATAATAAATAAATATTGCTTGTGTTAACATGGTACCAGGACACAAAAGTCTGCGCTACGCCAGGACGAGCAATTTTCCGAGGAATTACAAGCCCTACTGCCAAGGAAGCCGAACCCCGGTCTACAATATGCAGAAAAACGGCGCATGTTCTATCCTATCATATGTAGCTGGAATCAGTGTCAATAGCACGACGAGATAATGCGTTATCATCCTCACAATATAGGCTAACGGATCTATAGTTTTCCTAGAAACCTGGAAGTCTTAAGGCCTGGGGGAACCAACCCCCGACTATGGTGAGCAGTTAGTCGACACATCAGCCTCTTGAAATAATCAAACCTCTGCCTAGGTGACAAACACCTAGGCAATTAAACTCTGGTTTACGCATCGGTCGAAAAACGGCAAACATTCGGTACCAATTAGATTTAAAGCCACATTTTCTTCACGGTAGACAAAGTTATTTTTACTCCATCCATAGAGGTAAGCAGAGTTCATAAGTGGTGTATAGGCTTATAATGGGGAATTACAGGGCTGCAGCTCCATATTCATAATAAACAATTTCATCTCAGTGGGGGTTATGACCTCCGACCCCCCTCTCACCGCATAAGCTAGGAACTCCGTCATAGGACTTCAAAAATTTGAACATTTTATGCAACATACATGCTATAAGGATCATTGATTCCTAAGTATACTATAGGCGCCATATTGGAGCTTATTGTTTCTCCTCGAATAATCAAAACGAAACTCATCTTTATAAATACATTAACGTTTGCAGATCACACTTCGATATTCATCTATTTCAGCTCTATGTATTCACAGAACACAAAACTAAATTAAATAACTTATTGTATAGCCATGCAACTAAAAAATTAAATATGTATTATGTTACACACAATAGCTTCAGAGTCAACATTTGCCTAAGTTTAGAAAACTACCGAATAATAATTTAATACTGTTGAAATTATTGGGGCTCTCGGCCTCCCCATGGTGTTTATATGACTCTCCATACACTCGTAGCTCTACGCTTATGCTTTTGGTTCCTTGGCTATCGGGCTAAAACATGTGATTTCTATGCTTCCTTAGAAATCCGCCAATATATCCACAAAATCAGAACAAAAATTTATCTTCCATCTGTAGACGTTTCGTCGGTTCAAATTGGCTCTTCGAATCTGCTGATATACGAACCGTACGTTTAATAAACCGAATTCGAAGCGAGACGAACAGAAAAGTAATTTCAGAACTTCTTGTTCGAAATTACCTACCGAAACCTTAGTGAAAGGAAGGAAAATCTTAACGTTATCCATCTTATTTCTTTTACATTCAGTTAACTGTCTTTCTCTTATCCTGCCTTCAATACTTGAAATTGATATCGGAGAATTGATTTCAGTAGGCGAGGAATTTCTCTTATTGTTAATCCGAAACAGGCAAAATATATTGGGAAATTATATTAAAAAGATAGAAATTATATTTTTATTTACCAAAGAAGTTCCATTGAACGCACTCTCAAAAGATGGAAATGTGTTTTATAATAGGCTATTGACCCTCTTCTGACACTGTCGTGGACGTTCAATTTTCCCTGACAGATGTCGATATTTTTGCTCTCGCATCGACAAATGCGTTAAAATGCCGATAATCGTTTTAAAAAGAATCGATAAATTGTTACAATCTGAAACTGACACTTCAGTTTAAACAATGTTCAATATCTTATGTTAAATACACTTTTTCTATCTAACAAGAATTCCGTTATATTGTTTTATGAGTAGTTAACAGAAACGTCTAGAGTTGCTTTGGAGAAAATGCTTTATAAGAAAATTTTAGATAGCGTATTCTTTTTAAGCATATGGGGTTAAACCTTCAATTAACGGATAACGAGAAGAAATTATTTTTTTCTAGGCAATAAGAAACTTTCATAAAATATGGAAGTCTATATTAAAACTTTGAACACTTACTTTCATCACTCAGTTTTTCCAAAATTCAAAATGCCCTGCGGTGGCGCAGTGTGGTAACGCGTTCTCCTAGTGCGCCGCTAATCCGGGTTCGACTCCCAGCAGTGCAAAAAGAACGCTTACTCAGAGATCTCATAAAGATCGCACTGCTCACTGTAGTCCGGGGTTTGGTTCCCTAGGCCTTAAGAGGTTCGGATTCCTCGGAAAACAGTAGGTCCCGGCGCAGCATGACCACTGTAGTCTTTGAGCCGTAAAACCAAAAAACAAACAAACAAACAAAACAAATTCAAATACTCCTATACAACACCTTGAAATTCATAAATCATTTGTCAAATAACGTTGGTTCGGTAATTTACTCTCGTTCGATATTATTACCCTTCTCACGGATAACACATTTGCCAAATGGTCAACACACCAAGACACCGGGACAGGTTTTTTGTAATTTTTTTCATTGGAAAATTTTTATAGAGAGTAATATTTCAACACCTAGGCTTGAACTCAAACTGGAGCTTTTTGAAGAGTAATGATACATGACAACAACCTTATCTACGGAGAAACGGAACGTCGTTTCTGTGACTTGGTGGTCTAGTTGTTAAGGCACTCCAGATTTAATGGAGAGACCCTAGTTCAATTCCGGACCAAGGCGACGACTCTTTTTCTCCTATATTAAAAAACTCTAGTTTCAGCTCAAACGTGGATTTCGACAAATTCCTATCTGTAATTTTTCTCTTTTTCTATCGAAAGAAGGAAGATAAATAGGTATATGGAATTTTTATATAATATATAACATGTGTATAAAATATTTAACTCTGCATATGCAATATTTATATTCCATAAAGTTTGCTATAAACGTACAACTTATATTTTCTCTTCTAGTAAAGTAGATTCACCCATTTCCTAGGCAGCGTAGTTTTATATATAGGTATAAATTGGATAAAATAAATTAGATCTTATCTCTTCGTACATTTTACCGCCATAGTGACTTAACTGCAAATTAACATAGCTTACCTCTATGCTATGCAAAGAAATTATTAGTTTTTGTTCATTTAATAACAAGACAGGTCCCTTAAAAGAGTTTACTCAAAATAAAATCCTATGTACAATCGGCAAAATATCTATGGATGGAAAAAAGAGTAGACTTATGTGCCCTCCGTTTACTAGCAGAAACAATGGCCAAAAGTTGGTTTAATAAATTATAGAAAGACTATGTATTACTTAGATATAAATACCATCTGTTTTTCCAACTAAAAATATTATACAAAATTGACAATATGTAACGTATTATCCACAACATGTTTTATATGTTATTAACCTTGTATAACGCAAATAAATTTGGCAGTGCAAACCAGGAGCGAATACAGACGTCCATTTAGGGGGAAGGTTCAAGGACAGAATTTTCCATGATCTTGTCATTTATCATGAAAGTTGGAATTTTTTACAGTGAAAAAATATATTTTTGGGGGTCATGACCCCTGTGACTCCTTATATAAGCCCTTGGTTCAAGCCCGGTTATTTAATACAAACTGCAGCTGTATTAAAGTTTAAATTAAAATTAAATTTTGATGTTAAAAGTTTAAAGGCAATTCAAAACTATCCATATCCCAAGAGTCCAGTAGCAACTCATTCCGTATTCTAGCTGATGCTGAGTCAAATATGTTATACATCGAGAAAGTTCTATGTTTTCATGAGTTTATGGCTCAAGGACAGCAAGGGAGATGCTACGCCGAGACCTACACTTGCTCGATGAATCCTCTTTAGTCCTAGGAAACCAATCCATGGGATATGGTGACCAATTGATTCCATCAAGTTCTGCGAAATTAATAAACAAATACATCATGATTTGAATATGCGTTATTATCTGGCGTTAAATCGATTATATAAATGCGTCTATTCATCTTTATTCTTAAATATGTGACAACGGAAATTCTGAAGAAATGAAGTTCTCATAATATTAAAAAACATATATAAATAATATATATCCCACAGCGGGAGTAGACTGGCCCCAGGGTTGGTGAGCCCTCATAAACTATAGAACTCGTGCCCTCCGATAATCCAAGGTATAAAATCCAAGGCCCTTTTAGAGGACCCAGTCCGCCCCTGTTCCACAGCCGTCCTCTGCCAAGAACGCCGTCATTCGACCGATCTCCGCTGAAAAGCATCATCGGGAGCGGTCACGCCGTAGGTGGGTGACACAACTAGTCCCGTGTTCGCCACCTATTTAGAGGGTAAATTTGGGCGGCAGTGTCTTAGCCCAGAACTTCTACTGTGGTGACCGAAGTCCGGATTCTTCGTAAAACTGTAGATCCAGCTTGCCAACCCGTCTGGCCAACGTGGTGAGCTTAAGGCTGCTTCCTCTGTATTTCTTTCACCATACTACATTATGTGTGATAACAAAGAGACCCCTATCCTACTGTGGATTTAAAATGGTTGTCAATGATGATTTTATATATATATACATACACTTATTAATTATATATCATCATCATCATATTCAACCATTATCTATCCACTGCTGGATGAAGGTCTCTCCAAATGCTTTCCACACAAGTCTATCCTGAGCAATTCGCTTCCACGTCACCCCAACCTGTTTTCTTATTTCATCCACCCATCTAGTTTGAGGACGTTTTCTAGGTCTTCGGTGGTCTCTTGGAATCCAGTTCAGAATTTCTGTTGTCCATCGTTGATCAGTTCTTCTTGCAATATGCCCAGCCCATCGCCATTTCAGCCCTTTTACTTTAACAATGATGTCCTCTACTCTAGTTTGCTCTCTCACCCAAGTGTTTCTTTTTCGATCTCTCCTAGTTATTCCAAGCATGCACCTCTCCATGCTCCTTTGCGTTGTCTGTAACTTTCGTATTGCTCCAACTGTTAGACTCCATGTCTCTGATCCATAAGAGAGGACTGGCAATACACACTGGTTGAAGACCTTTCTTTTTAGACACAAAGGCAATTTCCCCTTCAGGATAAAACTGTTTCTTCCAAATGCACTCCAGCCAAGTTTAATACGTCTGTTGAGTTCTTTCATAATGTTGCCATCCATTGAAATCAGCTGGCCAAGGTAAATATATGAATCAGCAATTTCTAGCTCAATGTTGTCAACTTGTATTTTTGTTTCCTCTACGAAATTATTGAACATGATCTTAGTTTTTTGTAGGTTCATCTTGAGTCCAACTTCTTTACTTCTAGTTGAGAGCTCCTGTACCATGTCTTGGAGTTCTAATGGGTTCGTTGAAAAAATAACAATGTCATCAGCAAACCGCAAATGATTTAAATATTCACCATTTATTTTTATTCCCTTGTTATTCCAATTTATCAGCTGAAAAATCATCTGTAAAGCTGAAGTAAAAAGTTTTGGAGAAATGGTATCTCCCTGCCTCACACCTTTACCAATTTTGATAGTTTTGGTATCTTTATGTAACCGAAATTTTGCACTTGCATTTTTATACACACGTTTCACCATGTCAATGTACACATCCTCAATGTCTGTTGATCTTAAAGAGTTGATGACTGCTGATGTTTTAATAGAGTCAAAGGCCTTCTCATAGTCAATAAATGC
>QLNU02014176.1:31246023-31265804 GCA_006491805.2 Dysdera silvatica | reverse complement strand
CTGTCTTTGATACCAAACTCCTCAATTAGTCATTAACTGCTACGTTTGCATTAGGAAAAGAGTGGATTTCCAAAAAATTCACGCTCCTAAATAGAGGCAGTAATACAATTAAAATATTTCAATTAATAATTTACAAAAAAGACGCCCCTTGTTATTTTCTGTGCAGATCATATGGCAATTGTGCTAACCCTCTGAAGGGTAATAATAAATCATATTTAGAAAAAAAATTACCATCTAATATTGCCATATAATCGACTGCGATGAGAAAATTTTTCTGTTTTTAGTGTTTAATATATTTATGTATGTATCCATTTTATATAAATCGAACACTACGCAGATTAAATCAAATAATAATATTAATCAACGTTTATTGGCGTAGTGATACCAGCGCCGATGTTATGGCGTGATTAGATGGTGAAACGTTCGAAAGAAAATAAATATTTCTGCCTTCGGTGGGACCTGAACCCACGACCTTCCACTTGCCGGGCGGAGGCTCTACCCACTGAGCTACGAAGGACAATGTATAATTTCTTTACAAACGTATATATATTGTTGCCAGTTATTTCGCAGAATGGTCACCATCTAATCACGCCATACCATCGGCGTTGGTATCACTACGCCAATAAACGTTGATTGATTGACATTGTTGTTTGATTTAATCTGCGTAGTGTTCGATTTATATAAAATAAATACATATGCTGCAACGTGCATTTCGATCAATTTAATACCAGTCTCTTTGCAATTTGGTTTAAATAGTAGTCTATGTACTACACCATTCTGCGAAATAACTGGCAACAATATATATACGTTCGTAAAGAGATTATATATTGTCCTTCGTAGCTCAGTGGGTAGAGCCTCCGCCCGGCAAGTGGAAGGTCATGGGTTCAGGTCCCACTGAACGCAGAAATATTTATTTTCTTTCGAACGTTTCACCATCTAATCACGCCATAACATCGGTGTTAGTATCACTACGCCCATAAACGTTGATTGATATTGTTGTTTGATATTTATGTATCTCATCGAAAAGCTGTTATTTGCATAGATATTAACGAAGATTTGACATAAAGTGGTAAATTCAGTTGATGCATGATCAGTGATCAATCATCAAACTGAATTTTGCATAAATTGGAAACATTAGTTTACACGTAATTAACTAAAATTAACATTCACGGATTGCGAACTATTTAATCAACTCATCACACGAATCGACAAACTCTTCATTAATGTGGTTTCAAATGAGTACATGGCCTGATTAAATGGACAAGCCAATAGTGAGTTAGGAAAGCAAAGCTACATTCTGTGTGTAGCTAAAGATGAGTGGCACTTTAACGTCGTGCAATTTAAATCTTATCAAAGGAGTGATTAGCACACAGTGGCCAATATAAACTTTCCTTTATGTGACCTCATATTTCTGCACAATACATCATATCGCTAACGTGCGCAATAATATAGAACATTTAATATAAAATAACAAGCATGTGAAAGAAAATTGCCTAAGGTCGATATTTAAATTTAGCGGGTTTCAATTAATATTAATTCGCAACTCTCTAATTCTCAAGTAACTCGGTAGGTTTTCAACGTTAACAACAACCATAATTATTGCATTTACGGAAGACCTTTGCCTTGTCCTTTTCATTGCGTACAGACAGAAAAACCAAAAGCAATAGCGGGTTCAATATCTATTGAAACCCGCTAATTAGTACATCGCGCAAAAATTCGAATTTTCCCAGAATCATTCTAGTTTTAAAATTAACAAACCTTAGAACATCTTAGATTTAACGTTAAAATTTTATGAAGAAATCAGTAATATCTAGGTCGATTGTGGATGGTGCACCAGGGCGTCAATGGGTGTTTTTGGCTTGATCTATTAAGACAAACAGAATTTATCTAATTAACTTTATTCACAGCACATAATGATCGGAAATAATCTGGTAAGATACCTGTGGTAGATGAAAGAGAGTTACAAACGTGGTAAGAAAAATAATAAATAAGAAACAGCTTGATTTGTAGCACACGTTAATTCATTAGAATATTTTGAATCGAAATCCGTGGATATAACTTTAGAGTGTTTTTCTCAGAAAAGGTCATCTCATTTCTGCATAGAAGGTAGGTGGTCTGAGCAAATCTTAATTCCGGCTGAGTATTTAAAGTTGAAACAAATCTCAGAGCTCCCAAGATAAGAGATTTTTGGGTTAATACAAGGTATTGACTTAGCGATGAAAGTACGCCCTCAAATACTGGCATTCCATTAAATTGGAGACTAATCACAATAACGTGAACTTGAACATCCCCTGATATAATAAAGGTATAATAAATATAAAATTTTGGAATGCCAGTGGAAAAAAATTGTCAGAAACAATAAAGCAAAGAAAATTTAGCTAGCTAGGACATATACCAAGCAAGATAAGACCTAGCCTGTGGAACCCGCAAGGAAAGAGAGAGAGGGGTAAACCAGAGAGGTAAATACATAGAGAATAGAAACGAAGTTAAAAAAGAGAGAGCAAACCACGAGAAGAGCAATTGGCTGATAGATTCAGATCTTTTATTAAAGCCCTATATCCTTCTTGAGGACTAAAGGAAGAAGAACGACCTCCGATCAACAGGTGGCGCTGCAGTCCATCACCGACTCTACAACTATATATAATTTGGCCATCTAGAAAATTCTTAAATACAATACGAAGTAGTCGCTGGAAAGTGACGCTGTAGCTAGTTTAAATTGAAAACGTGTGCTAAAAAATTTAAATTTCTCTCTTTGAACACTCATTTCACAGTAAAGAGAGAGTGATTGCGGGAGGACATGAACTTTCTTCCAATATCAACATTATTTTTGATTTCAATTTTTTTATCGTTTATATTTTTATTTATATAGTCTTAAAAATTGTATGTTGGGGATATTTTTTAAAGCAAGGAAGAGATGGGCGTAAGTTTCCTTTCCTCTTAGCAGTGGGAGTTTATTTTATTTAGGGATTGTATAATTTTCGTGTTTGTTCTACTGATTTTATGTGATTTTGTTTTCTTAAATCCGAAGCTCTGTGCTCTCCTTTTGCTAAGTAAAAAATGATGATGAGAAATCAATGCCAATTCTTTTCAGGCGATGTTATTTGGGACTTCCCGTTTCTGCTTTGTTCGGCCGATATTGGGAGGGAATGGAGGGTGGGTAGCAGAGTTAGGTGCTCCACGAAACAGTTCTTATCAATTCTCAGTATCTGTCTTTGTTAGAAGCATTAAATTGCTTCATTTCATAAAAGTTAGGCTTGATTTGAATGATTTAGAACATTTTTAACAACGACGTTTCTATAGCTACGTTAAATTATTTAATTATTTTGCTATATTTTTTTAAAACTAATATAAAAAGGGGGACAAAGAAATTGCTATTGCGTTAATGTAATATTAATAATTAATTGAAGCATAATAAAGGATTATATCGAATATCCATGAAGTAATTTAGTTCTTTTTTTCAATTCGCTTGTTCAAGGTTATTAACCATTGATTATTTATTGCAATTATTCAATTTTTATGAATCTTATTTATTGATTTTTTTTCGCATCTAATAAAGAGCATTTCTGAGTTGGTTGGAACTAGTTCAATTTCACTGTTGGGAGTAGGCGAGTTTTGTATTGACGTTAAATCGAATTTTCTGATGGCTTGAAGGATTCGATTTTTACAAGTGCAATAGTTTTAAACTTAATCTGAAGACTTACAAAGCAATTTCGTATAGCTAACTTCGAAACGTTTAGGACGAAAGGATTTCTTTACACTTGTAAAAGAGTTATCGATACTTTTGAAAAATTGATACTTAACAAATATCGATATAAAGTGAATCTGATCGAAATTTTACAGTGTAAGCTTCCGTTACGTACAAAAAGCCATTGAAGCGTTTCTCTTTCAGTGCATTCAATGAACATTGGAAACAGGGCCGGATTTAGTAATCAGCGGATCTAGATCAGTATCCATGGCCGCCGACGAAGCAAGACTTTATCTAGATTTTTATTTACTACTGTATTTGTTTCTAGTAGTAATGCCCAGTTTTTACCAGTAATGCCCAGTGGTCATAGACGAACGCAGGAAATTCACAAGGTGGAGGCTATAGGCTCAATGGGGTTACAGAGCTACAACTCATATATTCCTATGTTAAATATACAAAATTTCATTGCAATGGGGGTTTATAACCAACCATCAACACCCCTCTGCACACGCCAGTGCTGCCCTGCGATGGTTGAGCATCTAAAAGTAAACCTTGTCCTCAACTGCCCCTCCGAATAATGTCCTTTCACCTTTTATAACGTCTCTTGAACACTTTCTTTAATTCTTGGGAAATATTTTGTTTGACCTTGCCTTTACAAAACGGCATATCTAGGATTTCAGAAGAGGGTAGGACGGAACGAAGGAATTCAGAGTGTTAAATTTCGTTGTCTAATATATGAAAATGTCCGAGTTTGGTGAAGTGGCATTGGAAAGGGTATTGTATGGATGTCATGAAAAACTATTATGACTTGTCAACAAATCGGGCGGGGGTTACGACTTTCCCACTTACGTCTCCATATAATAATAGCAAGTTAATAAACTACATCTCATCAAACCAAAAATTGAAATGTGGAACTCTAGCTGCACGAGTGACCGTCGAAAAGCGGTCACTCTGGCTGAACTTCGCACCGGCCACACGCGCTTCACCCATCAACCTCTGTTAAAGGAAAAAGACGGCCCGATGTGTGCCACATGTGGTGAACCATTAAATGTTTTACACATTTTAACCACTTGTATAAATTTTAACCAGCAACGTTCATCATTTTTTAACAAAAATAATTTTACCCTTCGTGATATTTAATGTGACACTTTTAATCGTGAACTAATTTTTAAATTTATCTCATATTGTCTTCTCTCATCTCATATAATTTTACTCAATTGTTTCGTTTGATTGTACTTTAATGCCTTTTTCCCATTATATATATTTATTATAAATTCCATATTTATATTTATTATATATTCCATATTTATTTATATGCATTTTAAACCGTATATGCGGTTCCCCTTGTCTAGAGTAGAATGACACATGCTGTCCTTTAGGCATGGAAATACAACCAGCCAACTATATAAAAATATTACTGCAAAATATGCCTACTGTCGCCAATTAGATAAAGCTAGTCCTGACTGGAAACTTATTTGTCTTATTTCTGATATGCTTCATATCGATTTAATTTACGTATCAATTTGTCACTTGGCTTTCAAATATCGATATTTGAAACTTTTCAAGGCTGGAGATAAAAGATGGGTTTCATTTCCTCATTCTATGCCCAAATTGAAAAAAAAGCTCTTCTCCAAGTTCGGGACTCAAATTTCTTAAAAAGTTTTTAATAGTTAAACTTCGAACACTCCTGAAAACTTGAATAGAAAGCTAAAACAATTCATGAGAGAAATTTAATAAATTCCAAATTAAGTGACGAAGAGCTAATTTAAATTTTGAAATTTCATTTTAGAGTAACGGATTAGTATGCAAAATAATGAAAATCTTAAATATGATACTGATATTCAAAATGAATAAAACAATGTAGAATTATAAATAAATTTTCGTGTATTAAACGTAATTAAATATTTTAATAAGTAACTATATTGATTTATAAGGAGATTAGTAGTGTTATCAGTGGTAGAAGTAACCACCGTGACAAGGGTAAATGCATCGAGGGGCGGGGGGCAGTCTCAAGAAGGAAAATAGAAGGAAAATAGACGAAAAATAGACGATGGAAAATAGGAAGGAAAATAGTCGATGCAAAACATTTTATCTGTTGTTTGTTACGACTAACGTTTGTAACGACTGTAATAGTCTTAGACTGGCGTCCAAAGGCTCCAGTTCTTGGAGAAATGCGATTCAGACGTTTTTCCACGAATCTACAAGTTTCTCGCCCTTCAAACTACGTTTTCAGTAGGTGTTGCTTCAGCAGAACTTAGATTTTACCGTTGAAGTGCCTTCAGACAGGAGAGACTTTTAACCATTTAAGGTTTTTTGCCCACCGTTTAAAGCGTTAATACACACCCACAAAAATATTCATATTGATGTAAATAAAGTGATTGACAAATTTTCAAAGAAACAAAGATGGCTTGATTTTGCACTATAAACTTAAATTTTTTAAAAAGTTGCTTGTTACAAAAAAAAAAGTAAAATAATTACAACATTTTTGTGGTTTAAATTTAAACTTGCTCTATTAATTTACTGTAAAATTCATCGATTTGGTTAATAGACATGTCTTCTATTATTTATCCCTTTGTTATGCATAAATACCACTCCTAAACCATATTTATGAATTTGTAAGGTTTATTTAAATATTATATATATTATTTAAATATTATACATATTATTTTTAAATATTATATATTATTTTAAATATTATATATATTATTTAACATTATATATATTATTTTAACATTATATATATTATTTAACATTATATATATTATTTAACATATATTATTTAAATATTATATATATTTAAATATTATATATATTATTTAAAATATTATATATAATATTTAAATATATATATTATTTCTAAATATTATATATTATTTAAATATTATATATATTATTTAAATATATTATAATATTTATTTAAATATATATTATAATATTTATTTAAATATATTTAATATATATATCATCATCATCATCATCATATTCAACCATTATCTATCCACTGCGGTTTTATAATCGTCTACTAATTCATATAAGCATATAATAAGAAAATTATGAGTTTTACCGTTAAAAAGAGTTTAATGGGTTAAAGAAATGTTCAATACACGAACGTATTTGATATATGATTTATGGCTAGGGTAGTAATCGTATTTTGGAAAAAATGCGAAATTCGTACGGCGGTCCAGTGTTGAAATCTTCAATTTTGCCAAAATTTAAAAAATCTCAGAAGAATTATAAAATCAACATAAGAAAACAATCCCCAGTTGACAAAATATAATACAAACAACTATCTTACGTTACTAAGAAATATTATACTATGGTAGAATTGTTCAGGGCCGGATTGGTCGCTGACCCTCCAGCCTCCGGGCCGGTGTGCCCTTGTGGAAGATAGGACTCGCGCCTCCGAATAGACAAGGACTCGCACGCTCCGAATATCCAATGTATGTGCCCTTTGAGAGGACCCAGTCCGCTCCTGGGATTGCCCTATCAGCAGATCACACATCTCCCAAGACCAGTCGCGGATGATAGTAAACTATACGTTAGTTGTTTTTTTGTGGTGTATATATGTACTTATGATAAAGTTTAATTGATATATTACACATAATAAGAAATATACAAACGTTAAATAATAACGTTTGTATATTACACATAATAAGAAATATACAAACGTTAAGTAATAACGACATAGGGGAGACTGGAGTACAGTGGGTCACTGGGCACAGTGCGACAATTGATTTATTTACTAAGGTAAAAATGTTTAAGAAAGGGAAAAATATGCTACACTTCATCAACTTGTGTGGCTGCACTGTGCAGTCAGTTCACAGCCATCACTTGTTTTGGAGGGAGGCCAATAGCCAATTTTTTTCTCAGCTGATCTGTTGGGAAAATTAGGTAATTGTTAACAAAAATGGAAAATAACGTTTTTTAGCGTAGTTGTAAGTTTAAAAGATGGTTCGACGCACGTTTCGAGAGAACAAGGTCTCTCCTCGTCTGGAACTAGCGTGCAATAAACAACATTGGAGTGTTGCCAACTCGATGTGGTTAATACGTTGTCGGTAGCGGTTAGTGCTTTTTTTCAGGAGTACAGAGTTGTTTCAGGCGGCCAACTTACAAAAGTGGTAAATTTTGGTCACAAAGTTGAGTAGCAGTTGTAGTTGAAGGAGAAGCAATGGGGAAGAGTTTTAACAGATTTTTCCAAGCCCCACTAAAACTTGGGGTTGATTTATGGTCGTTCACAAGTGATGCACCAAATCTATGGATGTAAAACGCTTCTAGGAAGTCAAGTTCAATGACCGAAAAAGGTTGTCAAATGACCATTGCTTCTTTAAAGTTGAATTGATGGTCATTATTCCAACAATGAACTACAATGGATGATTTTTGAAACTAAGCATTAGTGACACATCTTTGGTGTTCTTTTATGCGATGTCGTAGGGCCCGCTTGGTCTGTCCCACATATGATAAATGGCATTGGCAAAACACACGATATATACCCTAGCGTGGTAGCATCGGGATGGTGTCTTTAAGGTGAGAGGGCCGAATTTTGGTATATGGTGAGAAGATGACTCGAAAGTTGGCTCTGCGAAATATGCTTGCCACGGCGGCACGGATTTTAAGAAAGAACGGAAGGATGACTGTGCCCGAAAATTCAACTGTAGAACTACTGTTAAGAGTAGAGCGGTGAGTGAGTTTGGTGAGTTTAGAAAGCGCGTTGTCGATGATGCTAGGACTATAGCCTCTGTCCACGGCGATGGTTTTTAAAATGTTAATTTCTTCTGTAAATTCTGACTCAGTAGAGCAAATATCTAAGGCGCGAAATACAAAGGTGTAGAATGCCGCCATTTTTTGTTGAAGAGGATGGCAAGAATTTCGATGTGGGGGCAAAGAGACAGCGAAAGGCTTTCGGTATACCGATGTCTGGAATTGATGGCCAACTTTTTTTATTAAAACGTCCAGGAAGTGAAGAGAACTTTCTGACTCAATTTCAATAGAAAATTCAAGATGACCATCAATTGAGTTGATGGTGGGTAGAATCGAGTTGATTTGGTCTGGTGAACCATTCCAAATGAAGAAAATATCATCGACATAGCGGGTCCAAAATTCAAACGCAATTTGAGAGAACAATTTGGTTTCAAAGTAATGCATGTAAATATCACACAGTAATGGGGATAAGGGATTCCCCATTGCCAACCCGTCGGTTTGTTGAAAATGTTGACCATTGAAGATGAAAAAGTTACAGTTTACACAAAAAGAGGTCAATGATATTAGTTCATCAATCTCAAGTTGCGCGAAATGCAATTCGGTTAAGCGGCATCGTATCATTCAAGACATTCAAGGGCGCCATCTACAGGAATATTGGTGAACATCGATTTGATATCCAGCGAAGCTATGGTACGGTTCACAGGTGAGAATTGATGCAGTTTAGAAATGAAATCAATGGAATTTTTGACGGTAAAAGAATTGGCAGATGACAAAGGAGCAAAGATAGAGACGAGAAATTTTGCAAGTTTGTATGGAACAGAGCCAATACAAGAAATGATCGGACGGAAAGGAATGCCAGGTTTATGTACTTTTGGAAGGGCATAAAACCGGGCAGGAATTGCGTGCGATATGGTGAGAGAATTTTTCTGGCGACGATTAAGAAGTACAGATGATTTGATGAGATTATTATACTTGGTTCGAATTCGTTCGGAGGTATCTTTCGAGATGAGTTTGTAAAGACTTGAATCTAGGACCCCAATTGACTCTTTAAGATATTGTTGTTTGGTTAAAACAACTATTTGGCCCCCTTTATTGACTTTGGTAATACGTAGATTGTCATTACGTAATAATTCGTTCAAGGCTACTTTCTCAGGTTTAGGCATATTAGGAACGAGATTGGAGCGCAAGTTAGATTGAATCGAATGGCTGATAAGATGGCGGAGAGTTTCTTTTTGTGACGGACAAATTTTGCTAAATTTAAACGTCGATTCAATTGGTGAAAGTAAGGCAGGAATGGAAGGGCGACAAGACTGAGCAAAATTGAAGTTATAGGAAAGTGCCCGGTGTTGAACATCAGAAAGTGGGATATCGGTGATATTGACGATGTTGCCGGCGATGTTAGGTTTCCGGGCAGGAGGTGAATTTGAACCAAACAGTTTAGAAAATTTTTTTTCATGGATACGTTTGTGATTGTCAGAAACTTTTTGGGCGCCATCCCAAGAACGCCGATCTAACACGTTGAAATTTTTACAGCTCTTTGCAAGAAATAGATGTAGTGAATAAAGTTCACTTTCAATGTTCGAAAGGATGCTCCTTGTATCTTGAATAATGGCGCGAAGCATAGAGAAACGGCTTCGGTGGAAAGTGCGGTCGACACGTTTTGACGGCGACAATTTACAATGCATGGCACGATTTATGAAATTGGGAATTAAATTGTTACGTTTGCAACGTTGAAGGAAGTTGAGGTGGTTACGAAACAACACTTTTTTGATCCTGAGTTTCTGGAACCGATTCAGATTGGCGTTCGACATAGCAACACGTGGGCAAAGATGCGGTGGTAAAACAAGTTCTGAAAGTGCTTGGTAGTGCGGCAAAAAAACATAAAAACAACGCTTTACTTGAAACACTGGCGTAAAACGTAGGCGAAACCAACATCGGTAGATTGTTGTTTTTCTGTATTTGTGCACAAATTGTCATCCAATAATCAATATTTTTGCATTAATTCATACGTCAAGGCTTTTTTATTGCATATGTGTGTGATGGGTTTTCATTTTGTTGGTGGTAAGTAAATTGCAATTTCTGGTATTTATGTTTCATTTGGGACACACTGGACACACCCTTGATGGGATACACTGGGACACAGTTACCCAACATAAAAATCTCAGACTCTCAAAAGTCGAAACAAAATTATTAAAATTTATGAATTTCAATTAATTATTACCAAAGGATAACCTTTTCGAACTACTTTTATGTTGCGTAAACATGTAACAATACCTTGAGTCAAGCAGAAATTGTTAGAACTGCATCGAGGCTAGATAGGTAGCCTATATTTTGGAGTAAGAAAACTACACTGGCTGTTTTTGCTCAAGCAAAGTTTAAAACTATTCATAGAGCTATATAAATTCTATTAAGCTTGGCATAGAAAAAACACTAGCACATTTTGCAACTAGGGCTTTCATGTTATTTGTTAGGTCTAAAACTTTTGTTTATATCGTGGGTGTAAAGAATGGTGCTAAAGAGAGAGAACAAGCGAAATTGGATTAGTAAAAGATGAAGTGATATGGGAAGCTGTAAAGGCAGTACTTAACGATAAGGAACCATTAAAGGAGACAAGAAGAACTTTTGTTGTTGAAAATCAATGACCATTGTTTAGTCATCCAAACATTTTGATTATTATAATTTGTGAACTATTTTCCGTTGCTCCACTATTAACCACAACTGATACAAATTATGAGGATGAAAATAATCTATCATCATACAAATATCTGTGTTTACTTTTGTGTCCCATTGTACCCCATTCAGTATCCCAGTGAATCCCGATATGGGGTACAGTGGGACAAATTGCATACCTTAGGAAATATAATAAATATAATAAAAGCAATCAGACAACTTTGAGCGGTTTATTATAATATAAACCTACCAAACAACTACCTTAGGAAATATAAAATTTCTACAAAGAAAAACTTTATGAAAAATATGAAAAAATTGACAATGGAAGTTAAAAGGTAGTACTATTGTATTATATATTTGTTGAACTTCTAATATTAAAAATGTAAAAAATATTACCAACTACGTAAAAATTGTCCCACCGTACCCCGGTCTCCCATACATAATGTATTTAATTGTTAAGGGAAGTTATAGTATATCATCTGTCAGCACGAACAGAAGTAATATGTAATTATCTCGCCATCTACTGAGACCAAAAGTAAGTAAAAATATACAGAAGTTTTAGAAAAAGTTATGTTTGCGATTTCCAGACAGAAAGACGTTTTTATATAGAGTGTTTAATATGCTTTTGCCCATATGCGTAACTTGGGGGTTATATATGGCGTAAACTGGGGTTGGGGGCAAAACAACATAAACCCAAAATTGTATGGGAAAAGTACGATTAATCGTCTTTCCTAAACAAATTGGGGGGCAAGGAACCCCTTGCCCCCCCCCAGATTACATCTATGCCTTTGCTCTTACATCATTATACTAATACTGTTTTTTTCTCAAATGAGGAACGGGATTTTAAAATTTTAATTTAACTCTCAAGAATACAGTGGGAAATATAGAATATATTACGCTCGCACGCGCGAAGTTTAAATATTTGGCGCAGTATAGCCCAGATGCTCTTGCGCCATAAAAAAGCCAAACAAACAAACGAAGTTTAAATATATTTTTCTGCTCACATTCACCCAAAAAATTTTCTGATAGAAGTATCAAATTATTAAAATATGAAAATAAATAAAAACAATTATAGAAGAAATTAGGTAATGATGGGCAAACTCTAAAATTTGCGAAATAGCTAAAAAGACCATAAAATTTGTAGAAAACAAATTGCTTTAATTTACATCGTGATAAGAATACTGCCCTGTTTAAGACCATTCGTTTCTTAACTTATTTAAACAATACGCATTACCTTACATTGCTTGGCGCAGAATGAGTCTTGATGTCCTTGCGCCATCAAGTACAATCAACCTACCAAACAACTTCTTAAATCATTACGAACTTTCCACGAACATTTAATTTCTGTAATTTAAGTTCATCTAAACATTAAATTAATTTGACACTTATCATACTTGTTCGAACGATTAACCAGAATATTAAAATTGATTCTATGAACATCAATAATATATCGTTGTTATCAATATTACATACACACCAAGCAATTGTAAAATGTGGACGTCAAAGTATTTTATAAACAACAGTCGTTTATCTTTTATAATATCGATAAAGTAAATGACAGTGGAATTTTAAAATCATACATTAAAAAAATTTCAGTTGAAGAAATATTAAAATATATGTCCACTTAGGCATGGTTGACATTTTCATAATGTTATATGATATGGGCAGACTTAATAGAAATTAGATAAAATTGACAATAATCAAGTAAAATTTCGGAACCCAAACGGTTTTAAAATCATTAAGACGATTATGAAATGACAATTTCCTTAAAACACCCATAAAATGTTGGATAAAATGTCTTAATGTAAAATTCGAGATAATAAAATAAATATATCTGTATATTTAACTTCCTGTTTCGGCCCTAAAAATTGCAAAACTGGACCATTTTGGAATGAATTGTAATACACGATTTCTGCAAAAACTTTCCTGTTTATTAAAATTTCATTACCTGCAATAATGTTTTTGAAATTTTACATTCGTCCCGAAGTCTAAACGTTTGTTCCAATAGATCAAATCGTTCAAGTCAGCAGCGAAAGTTTTCGAACCTGTGCAAAAAACAGTCAAAATTCTTACCTTTTAATTTTCGGACCCTTGTTGTTCTGGAGATATTATTTCTCTCGGATGACCAATTAAAAACTCGTCAAATAATTTCTTGCCCCGATAACGAGTTTTCTCAATTCCACGTGCATTGTGATGGATTGAAACGGAACGTTTGGACACAGGAACGGACCTCAAAATCACGAGTTGCGTGTTCTAAGGAAAATCTGCCTCTAAACCGACATTCTGACGGAACTGACAAGGACTCCTCTCTTTCTAGCTCCCTTTACAGACTGCAATGAAATCGAAGGGATCATATAAAAATTGAAAGCGTTAAAAAATTACGAGGAGCAGCGTGAATATAATAACTGACCCTTTCTTAAAAGATAACCGGTATAATATTTTAACGTCCTGTTAGATAAATTTCTGAAAAGCAAAAAACAAATCAGTGGTTATTAAATCAAAATAGAAAATAAATACGATTTTTTATGCTCAAATACTTTAAGGAATACAGCTATGTAGTTTTATCTCTAAGATTGCCAATCATCGTTGAAATATTGTGGAGAAACAATAGAAAATAGATACTATTTTATTATACTCAAGTTCATTAAAGCATACCGCGATGTTTTATCTCTAAGATTGCCAATCATCGTTGAAATATTGTGGAGAAACAATAGAAAATAGATACCGTATTTTGTTATACTCAAGTTCTTTAAGGAATACTGCTATATAGTTTTATCTTGCAGATTGCTAATCATCGTTGAAATATTGTGCAGAAATAAGATTGTGTTTTGGCTAAGTAACTCCTTTTTTGGCAATTTATGTAATAGGAGCTAGTGTGTATAATAATAGCTGAATAAGTTTGATAGCCATTTTTCTAATCTTTTAGCTACTCGTGCAAGAAAACTAGTGGCAGTACATGCGCTGTTGGTTAAGGAACAGCTTTGATAATTAGGTCTTTGTTTCTTCCAGTCACTGGTGTATATACAGTGCAATATAGTGTAGAAAAAAAAAAGCCAGCTGAAGAATGCTATAATAGCCATTGTTCGTATCCTACGGCCAGTAGTGATTATGGAGAGGTAGTGAATGCCTATATACGCATAAAGTGGCAGAAAATCAGTTTGTGTGGCTCAAAGTTTTAGTCCTTTATCCACTGGTGCACGCATTTATTTTTATGGTATAATTTTAGTTTCATTGTCTTCTGAAGCGTAATTGTGCAAAGCGTTAGGCTTTCTCACTTTTACGACTAGGAATTTAATAATAATTTGAAAACAAATTTTCGAAGATTTTATGTTCGGTAGAAAAAATTTTAAAAGCAGTTCCATTTTTAGAGCCATATGTAAATTCGTAAAACAGTAGTTAGGCAGTCTAACAAACTTTTACAAGTATCTAAGGTGTATGTTTTACATTCAACCGTTCCGTAGCCATGATGTTTCAAGATTTTATGAGGTGAAGTATCGAAGCTATTACGTCTCGACGATCGTAAAAGAACGGTGGAGACAATATGATGCTAAAAACACAAAAAGCTTTCAAAATGTTGCTCTGGAATATTTTCAAGAATTTACTACTCTCTTCTTTTTCTTTGTTTCTGAGCTTTCTTCCATCAAAAAATTTGTCTTTCAATTGAAACACATTTTATGCGAGATACAAATTTCTATGAACAAGAAAATGTTTAAGTATTGGGTGGAAATTTAATACATGTCATAACATGCATCAAGGCTAAAATTTGACCGTTTTCGATAGCTCAAACTGGCAGAAACTGTTATGAAGTTTTCGAGCCTGTGTAACTAAACTGACATATCACAGTCTACAACGAAAATGACATAACTTGGAAAATGTAAATTTTCTAGGAGAGGCAAAAGGAAGTTTCAGCATAACATTGTCACGTACGGTAAACATAGTTATGAATGACATTAGAAACGACTTTTTTCTTTCATACTAACCATGAATGTATGGAAGATATGGTATAACAACTCGCAGAAGGAAAAAGAATTTTCGGTATTACCTTTCACCGACAAACAAGAGATGTAGGATCATATCTCAGCAGGTTTCCAAGAATTCTTTTCCTTTCTGAGAGTCATTGTACTATATAAATACTATTTTTAAAGTTATTTATGAATAATTTTAAAGTTATTTATGAATTTTTTGTTCAAATATAAAAAATTTCTAAAGAAATAAATGCACAATTAAAAAAATATCTGAGTTATGTTATCTTCGTTCCAAAGGTGCAATATGATGCGGAAGGTTTTATTATAAAAGCATTTTTTAAAAAAAGCCTCATAAAACCGAAGATGTTTCTCCAGAAAATTAAGGTTTTAAGTAGCATTATTTGAAATTGATGGGTGTATTTCATAATGAAAGTGTATTTCAAATAAAAGTTGAAACCAAAATATCATCAGCATCGAGTTAAATACCAAATATTTTTGGTTTGGTGCCTTGCAGGTTTGAAAAGTGGGGGAAAATTGAGTGACATGTTTTTCAATTTTAACCTATCTCCCATCTCATGAGTAACTTTAAATTAAACTTCTCTGACAACGGAAGGCTGAGGTCCATAGTTCTTTGTTAACGAGTTCACATTTACCAGGATTTCGCGGCTTAATCCAGCCGAATCTATCGTCTCTGCTTGTCATCAGACATTATGTGGCTTTTCCCGACTTCCGTTGCACTTTTGGTGCATAGAGATTGATTGCATTGGTATACGGGACTTTGAGCAGTAATCTTGACGTAATTGGAAAGTTAATCAACTACGCTACAATCATTTCCTATTATTTCCCCTACTAAACGTTTCCTATTAAACGTAAGATGTTCACTATATGCAGCTAAATTTCGGATATAGTTAGATGTAAATTTCTGGTCGGAATATACATATCATGTACATGTGTGTGAGCGCATGCACGCTAGATTGATATAATATATCAGTTTATGAAGATATCGTCAGTTTCCAATAGGAACTTATTTGGTAAGGCTTGCAGTCTCCATTACAAACTAAACACGATTTTCGGCAAACGTCTAGTTTGAGATGACCACCTGGTGTCATCGGGTGAGTAGTTGGGGGGGACGGGCACCAGATGACGTCAGTCGAGGATTCACAACATGCAGGTTTATAAGCTTAGGACGTCCACATCATTCATTCTGCCTTCACCTGAAAAAGGTTAGAAATTTGCTCTTGAAACGTCGTGCATTTAAACATCATGACAGTATCGAACTAACGGCTATGACCTTTTCTGTCAAAACGAGTCGAACGTTCAGGAAGTGACACCTGTTTCGCATTAAAAAAATTAAGAATATTTAATTTTACCTTAATACATATTTTATTATTTCTTTATGTAGTAGCCGCTGTGATTTAGACGTTCTTTTTGTGTGCCCTTACATTGTTAGCCGTAGATTTCCTCGCTATCCCACTGAATTATTGTCTTTTTAGTGCATCCCATCTGTTTAATCTTCCTAAAGCATCTTCACCCAATTTGCGAAATTTTTCTTGTAATCAAGATGCCTTGCGTTGGTTTAATAGAGCAGAAATTTCCATTGTTCATTTCTTATCCCAAAAAATGTCCATCGAGACAACAAATCCACGTATTTTTTGAACAGCCGTTTTATCTATGCAAGTTTTTTCTATATTATGCAACTAAATATCTCTACCTGATTCAGTATGGGCTCTATCAGATATAATAATTTTTACCCATTGCTGCCCAGGTGAATCATTCTACGTTCAGAATTATATTAGAATATTTGTATTCTACGTGTGATTCTCCTGAATAATATTTATACAATACTTTATATTCCATACTACAGTTTTGTCATTCCTCCACATGGAGGAAGAGTTGCAAAACCAAATGTTAATTCTCTCTCTCCCAATACTGGCTTAAGTTTCATTTCTTATAATTGGTCTTCTTTCGCTTTGCCATTTCCCATGTTATATGGGGTCGGCGTTATGGTCCTTTAATCTTCTCTTCCACAATCTTCTATCCAATGCCTCTTCTCTACTCCATCCATACTCTTCCAGATCTTCCGTCACTTTATCCTTCCATCTCAACCGTGGTCTTCCCCTCTTCCTCTTACCCATTACCACCAGCTTATCCAATACCTTTCCCACATATTCCTCATTTCTCCGCTCCATATGCCCAAGCCATCTTAACCTATGTTCTTGTATTTTTCTTCCTATGGGTCCAACCTTGACCGTACCTCTAATTAGGTTATTCCTTATTTTATCCCTCCTTGTAACACCATTCATCCACCTCAACATTCTCATCTCAGCCACTTCCATCTTCCTTTCATGCGCTCTTGTAATTGGCCAAGTCTCCGCCCCGTATAACATTGCAGGTCTGACTATAGTTTTGTACAATTTTCCTTTCATCCTACCATTTACTTTCCTATCACAGAGCACTCCACCCACTCATCTTTCTTCAATTTAACCACCCACATTGGATTGGCCAAAACCCATCGCAGCCTATGAACGATCCAAGATACTTAAATTGTTGTGCCGATGGTAATCCTTCATCTTGTAGACCTATGCTACTTACGCTTTCTCCATTTAGTGCCACATATTCTGTCTTTGTTCTGCTTATCCTCAAACCTCTAACACTTTCCCCCATTCCTCGGTTTTCCTTTCTACTTTTTCACAGGATGTTTCGCATAGTACAATGTCATCTGCAAACAGCATACTCCATGGTGCATTACAGTTTACGTCTTTCACTAAAACATCCATTATCAGATCAAATAAGTAAGGACTGAGAGCTGAACCCTGGTGCAGTCCAACCTTTACCGGGAACCCTTCTGTCAAACCTACACTACTCCTAACCTGAGGCTCCACTCCTTCGTACATTTCCTTTACGTAGTTTCATTTCTTATAATTTGGCTTCTTAATTTGTTTCTAAAGTCAGTCTCTGATATACCATTTTTTATTTCGTTTGGTAATGAATTCCACGTCTTCATACCATAATAGTTTATATTACCGGAACCCATGTTTGTTTTTATTTTTTTAATTTTTAAAGTTTTCCTTGATCAACTATTGTTCATATTTGGTTTATTTTCTATATTTATGTCCTCAATATACTTCCCTTTTTTTATTCGATTAAATATCATTATCAAAATTTTAAATCCATGTATTTGATCTAAATTCATTATATTATTTTCAATTTTTATTTCTTGTTTTTTGTTTTTTTTTTGCGTTACATTGTTCCAAAATCTATTTAATATTGTTTGCACACTTTATCGAATTTTTATATTCATATTTTCCCAGACACTATTTCCATATAAAATATAACTATATATCAATAAATAATATAAATGAATTTTTATGTGTATGGGTAACAGATTTTTTAATCTTTAATACTCCTACACTTTTTCTAATTTTTTTTATTAACTTCCAAAATATATTTATTCCAATTTAAACTTCATTTATATAAATACCAAGGAACTTAATTTCATCCGTTTTCTTTATTTCCTTATTATCTAACTTTAATATTTCCAAATTATCTAATTTTTTATTTATATTATGAAAAAGTATATGCTTAGTTTTTTCTCTATTAACTATTAGTTTATTATTTTTAAACCACTGATTTAGAATTTCTAGTTTTAATTTTGCCTTGATGAAGAGGTTTTCTTGTGACATATCTCCAAAAATCAGACCTATGTCGTCAGCAAATAAGTTTACATCATCGTCAATGTCAGTAATATCATTTATGTATATGAAAAACAATAGCAGCCCAAGTATGGAGTCTTGGAGGACTCCACATATATTTTATTTTTGATTAGAATGTATATGATTTATTTGCACAATTTTAGTTCTACCTGTTAAATAACTATGAAACAATTTAAGCACATTATCTCTAACTCCATACATTTGCATTTTAATTAATAACAATGATCTATTTACAACATCGAAAGCCTTGCATAAGTCAAAGAATATGTCTATCACAAATTCTTTATTTTCAATTTTTTTTGGAATTTTATTAACTGTTTTAATGAGGACATCCTCTGTTGTCCAATTTTTTCGGAACCCATATTGTCTTGAATTTAATATATTATATGTGTCCAAATATTTCAATAGCCTATTGTATAATAGTTTTTCAAAGATTTTTGAGAATATAGGAATTATTGAGATTGGTCTATAGTTGTATAGACATTTCCTATCCCCTTTTTTAAATATTGGAATAACTTTACTTGTTTTCATTTTTATTGGTATATATGACGTCTCAAGGATATTATTAAAAATCATATACAAGGGCTTTACTAATTCTTCGGAAAAAATTTTTACTATTTTTGATTTAATGCCATCAGGCCCTTCAGCAATTTTTCGTTAATTTTTTGAAGTTCCTTTTTTTTATTTCTTCTTTTGTGAATGTCGCAAGAGACATGTTATTTTCTCATAATTCTACTAGTTGATAATTTATATCCACACCATTATTATTTGATTGTTTAATTTCTTCCATTATTTTTATATAAAAATCATTAAAAGCATTTGCCTGAGTTTGTATGTCCGTTATTTTGACATTATTTATATTTATTACTAATTTTGTATTTAAATTTTTATCTTTTTCACCCATTAACTTATTTATGTTTTCCCATTGTTTGTTTGGATCTTTAGTCATAAATATATTATTATAATGAAGAGTTTTTGTTTTTAATTATTTTATTTAATAGATTTCTTTTTTTTAAATATTTCCCAATCATTTTGGTTTTTTGTTTTCAT
>QLNU02014176.1:31214619-31245923 GCA_006491805.2 Dysdera silvatica | reverse complement strand
GGATGGGCAAATTTCCTAAGAAGGAATAGGTTTAGAAATGGAGTGATTACCAAGCTGATGGCTAGCAGTGAAAAGCCTCCAGGGCGGTATTTTTAAATCGTGGGGAATATTTCTTTTAGAAAGCTATTTAAACCCTCGCGTATGTAGCTCAAGGCAGATCTTTTCGCGAAGAAAAAACAATGATTGCCCCGAGTTGGAATCGAACTTATGACAACTCTATTTGGACCAGAACATCATACTTGGGTTGACCACTAGAGCACGGACGATGGTACCTCTTTCGTGTTATAAAAGTTTTCCAAATAAATGGTTTATGCAGAGTGAAATGAATGCAGTACACGTGAGATTGTAAACTTTAATTGGAATAAACATAATAGGAAAATATGGAGGACAGATACAACATGACTGTTCTCAGAGCTACATTACAGAAGTACTCTTCAGCGCCTGGGAAATCAAACATAGATGGCGCAAGTGTAATGGGATATTCCATTCTATATAAAGGTGTTAGCGAAATAGTGAAATACATACATATATATATATATATATATAATCCGACTGTTAACACTGAAAAGCGTCCTGAGTAATGTTTTTAATTCGTGGAGAATATTAGTTTTAGAAAGACCCAAATGTATAACTTAATCTAGAACTTTTTATAAAAAATATGAAAAGGCTCGTTTCCCGTGTTCCGGTGGTATAGTTGGATATGACGCCCTTGTCCGAAAAGTTATCACGGACAATGCTCTTTTGTTTTTCTTTTCAAAAAGCTTTAGCTTGAACTAGACGTGTGTGCTTAAATATCGTTCTAAAAGAATAATTTTCTAACTTAGCATGCTTCTAAGAAGGATCACGAATCGAATTGTTACGCAATGACAGTTATAAACATCAGAAAGGCACGAAACTAGTTACTATAGTTTTCTTGGAAATATGGGAAATTCTCCTGAGGAATCCTTAGAAACATTTTAAATGCTACCAAAATTTCAAAGAAATTTTCCAAATTGTGAGTTGAAAATGAGCATAAGGTGACATCCGACGTAGGGAAGGGGCTTCTCAGCTAGAAATTCCCTACGTGGAGAATACCCGAATAAAAATTCCCCATGCTGGTTTCCCCCTAGATGTAGGTATGTAAACTTGGGATTTGACAACACTATCATTTGCATCCTTCATTTGACAAGGGAAGTTGGCTCTCAAAACGTCGTGTTTTAAATCCTTTTACAAGTGTCAAAATGAAACTTATTGTGGAATCTTTGGATGAAAGTTTACGTTGCGGTGTTAGAATTTTCTAATTCGCAATGGCGACATAATGTAAACACATGTCTTAATGAGAGGCATAATTAGAAAATGATAACTTTTTAAAGCAGCCAGACCAGTATTACTGGGTAGACCACTCAGGTGACACAAGGAAGTGGAGCGAATGAAAACAGGAACAGTCTGTGTGTCTACAGAAAAGAAAGTTCTTTTCATACATTCATAAAGTCTGTTGACAGTTATGATTATAGCAATGAGTGAACATTTTTTCAGCAGGTTCCCTGATGTATATACTACCCTGAATCTTAATGGATAATAATAGCTGTTGTGAAAGTTACGTTTGACACATGTCAGTGAGAATAACAGTGAGAAATACAATTTCACAATTACCATGGAAAAACAAGGAAGAGTTTTTGGAATAACTATAAGGAATCAATTAAATATGTTTATTCCAGTAGAAAAAGATGATGTAACCGAATGAGAAATTGTATCTTTCTATGAGTATTTATTGTGGTATACCAAGCAATTTCTTAACCTCTGAAAATCAGTTTTTTATGCGCTCTAAGCAAAAAATTTTACAAATACATAAAATCTTTTTCATAAATTATATTAGTTTTTACTCAAGACCATTTCCCATTTTAAAAGCAACATAGTATTTAAACTTTGGTCACGGTTTTTTCAAATTGCTTTTTATTGAGTTTATGATATAACATTTTATGACGCGGGCATTTAGTTATTGCACTTGTGAGCTTTCATTACAGAAATACCACTTATTCGTTTTATGGGCTTCATTCGTTGTTGCCGCTGAGAAGGAAAAAAAAGGCAGTTTGAATATCAAGTTTCTGAAGTTGGCAACATTTCAAATGATTTTCTTTTATTTATATTTTGCAAAGACTGTACAAAATTTCGCTCTCCGTATTTGGCAACACGTATATAATTTCAGTTTATATTTGGCGACAAAATGTGTAATCGCGTTCCGAATTCTAAAATGATGTTTAATTTTCAATTTATTGTATACGCGTGCATGCGTTTCGTCGAAGACTCCACAAAAAAAGTTATTAAATACTATGAATATTGTGTTCCAATTATTTTATCTTTTGACTAATTGGTACATTATCCTGAAAATTTAAGCTTTTAATAAATATTATTTTTAACTGGATGAATCTCGCATAGATTTATTATCAACCTCCGTTTTATGTTAACTACATTTGTCAACTTCAAATCCCGTTATCCACACACACTTGCACACTGACCGGCAGGAAATAAAAAAGTCAGAAAATTTATCCTTAGCCTAGCAATTATACCTACATTAAAAATACTGGACTTAAAACTGAATTTATTCTTTACGTTCACATTGATAAAGATGGGAAATTATGATGATAACTATAAATAGTAGGGTGAGTTCGTAGAACTCTATATATGGTGTATATAACTACAATTTATATTAATAAGTCTTCCATAAACATAATCTACGCCCCATTCTTATATGTATTATATATATATATATAACATCTCAATTTCGGAAGATAATCACTTAAAAACTTTACATTCTTTTCTAATTCTAAGCCAAATCTTAAAATACTAAATATTCCTTCCATATTTATTTCTTAGCGATATAAGAATATGCTATATAAAATGTGCTATACATTTTATATATACATACATATACTATATAAAATATTTAAAATAGAGGTGAATATAGAATATATTATTATTATTAATACATGCTAGCTATTAAGGAAACGTAGCACATAGGAAGGTTTGATATACTTCTAATTCTATTTCCCCTAACATATCTAATATACCAAATATATATGCTAGAAATGCACATTTTAGGAATTGTGTATATATATGTTTAAACATTCTTCATATGTAAACATTTTTCATATTTGCTTTTAGAGACGCACGCCGAACCGCCAAAAAATTGTAGTTCTCATATGCAAACGATCAGTATAAAAGTATAAGTTTTTTTATGAAGGACATAGATTATACTACTCTGGCATTGTCAAGTCAAGATATAGGGAACAATTGCAATATAATAATAGGCATTCTTTAATGCTTATTGATAGTCATCAGAGTCGACAAAAAATTCGATGGATACATCGTTGAAAAATGTCCGTATATCAGATAAAAGAAATAAGATATCTATATGCTTATGAAGAGTCAACATTATCGTGCTTATAAGCGTACGTTATTATAAATGTAATCCGCGTAATTCTGTATTAAATAATCTTGCAAAACAAGATGCATATTTGAAGATATATAGTTAAATTTCAAGCAAAAAATAATTCCACGCAGAAAATTACACCACAGACTAAAGACGTTATATTGTTGCAAATCCCAGCAGATTGATCGTAAATTGACAATTCTTTACGCCGGTTAGTGATTTTGAAAACCACCAACCTTGTAGAATAAACAATTGGGGAAAAGCGAATGGAAAGATATATTTTGAAGTTTCATCATTTTTTTTACTAAGAGCTGTCATTCTAAAGGTGCGTAGTTTGTGCAATATGGATTTATTGAAAATAGCCTATAGATTCAGCTTTTCTAACATGTGAGATTTTTTTACAGTAAAACGTAAGAACTTAAAGTATAATTGAACAACAAGGGTACGTGTACACGTTTATAGGAAAATATGAGACCCTCCATTCCAAATAAGATTTTCTTGGAATGATTTATATCATGACAGTTTCTGTTACTACGTCAACAGAATGTTCAATATCAGGTAGAAATTTTTTCGAGATTCCTTCTCCAGACATACCCATGGGATGATATACGACATGACGTAGCCAAAGGACATTCTTTATTTCTGTGGTGGCTAATCTGTCAAGGGAGATAGGATTTTATGTGGCATATGACTACCAGTGGCGATAGCACTTTTTCGCCACTACATGATGTCAAATATTCAAGAAAAGGAGATGAATTTGGAATATAAAAGATTTAACATATTTGCAAAGTTCATCGAACTTCGCGTTAATGAAAAGTTGAAGTCAAACAAATTCCATCATAAATGTGACAATATCGGATGACAAATTACTCGCAAAAAAAAAAAAATTTTGACATCAGGTGGGGGATTGAACCCACAATCTCCCGACGATCAGTCAAGTGTTCTTAACCATGCAGCTACAGGACTTGTCTATACAGAAGCTTTATATTAGCTCGGAAGGAGGAGTTTGATCGTCGCCTGTAGCTCAATGGGAACGAACAGTTGACTGCCTATCAAGTGGTTCTGGGTTCGGTTTCCACCAGGCGCCAAGGAATCATTCTTTGCTTTCAGAGTAATTTATCATATTCTGCAATCTGTGTTTCTTATTTTCCTCTAATTCTTCATTTTTTTTTTCAATCCAACGTCTCCTATTACGATGGTGGGTAGTGAATTGTTAGTTTACCATATCATATTCGGGATTACTTTAACATTGTTGCCCTGGATAGGCATATGATAGGGTTGTATTAATTACTGAAAAAAAATACAGCGGTTTCGCTATCACGACGCTGAAATAAATCGACATTCGGATAATAGGCCCTGCGGTGGTGCAGTGGTAACGCGTTCGCCTAGCACGCGGTTATCCCGGGTTTGACTCCCAAATGCGCGAAACCAAAAAGCTTACCAACTGCTTAATATAGTCCAGGGGGTCGGTGCCTTAGGCCAAAAGAGGTTCGGATTCCTCGGAAAACTATAGGTCCGGGTGCAGCCTAATCCTTCTGTCCTTGCACTCTAAGCAAACGCGGAAAAAGGGGGAAGTCACAGGGGTAATGACCCACCGCAAGAATATATTTTTAAATTGTAAAAACTCTAACTTTCAGAAAAAAATGAAGGGTTTTATTCCAAGACCATGAAAAATTCTGTCCTTGACCACCCAAAGTGAAAATCCATGTCCGCCCCTGACTGTAAAGCCAACATAAACAAACAGATAACTCGATCTTCTTTAAATCTTTTTTTGGTCTAATGCAGTGGTGGTGAATCTTCTAATGTGCTAAAAATTTAAAAATAATGTTTATGGTATTGTCGACGTGCCAAGCAGTTTGTAACAGGGAATAACGATAGAAAACTCATTAGTGCAGAATTTTATTAAGACAAATTTAAAAATTGACATTAATTTAATAAAAGTGAACGGATAACAGGACGTACACATTGTTGGACAAACTTGTGAGATTTTTGTGGTTTTACATTGGATGTTAAATGCTTTATATCTGGTTCACATTTTGTCACGTTTAGTAATACATAGGCAGAATTACAAGTAACACTCATTCTGTCTCTTAAACTATCTTTTATAAAATGCTTTTCGGAAAATAGTGACTTCCATAGATACGTAGAGAAGAAAATTGACAATATAGCTGTCGCTAGTGCAGCAGTGGCAATCAAATCTTGTTAACTAAGATGGGAGGACCTACGGCTCTTCTTTCATCACTACCTGTACTACAATATCAACAAAAATGTATAGAAATTTTAATACTAAAATAAATGTGTTTTTATTTTTTAGAAATTTTGTTTGTTTGGATTTTTTATGGCGCAAGAGAATTTAGGCTACACTGCGTCAAACACGTTAAAATCAGACTTTTGTAAAAACCAGTTCTCTGTGAAAAGTTGTGTGTGTGGTCAGCATGGTTGTTTAAAATGTTAGAAAGTGATGATAAAGGTAAAAGTACGATCAAGGTTAAAATAAGAGCATCGAATTAAAATAACGAAAAATCTTCAATGTTATTGAATATTAGAACGTTGAAAATATGTACACTCTGAATACGGAATATCGTAATCGTATCTCCAATAGTAGTCCAGAAAAATGATGGGGGCTCCGGGTCCTCACGTACACACTCTGAATGCAGAATGTCGTACCCGTAGCCACATTAGCAGCACGGAAAAAATAACGCAAAAATAAAACGCAAACTGATGACGCCTTTTTCAATTGACCTCCGTAAAAACATTTTCAACGTTGATATGTAAAACACTCATGGGTTCATTGCACACTTGGCAAATTGGTGCTGGTTTTCCTTCTAAAAGATATTTATGGGTAAGATGAGGACGCTCGATGATTAGTCTAGCAAGAAGCCCTTTCTGATTTTTACGGCAAGAGGAGGGTCAGTTTTTTAAAAATTTAAAGTGCTGGAAGTTAATTTTTTTTTTATTTTTCCTTTTCCATGATAACTCGCATAACTAAACACATGCCCTATCCCGAGGGGGGGATCTTAGGAACCGGTTCCAGCCGAAATTAAACCCTGGCTACGGCCTTGATTGGGCATAACCGCATAACTAAACATAAATGGCTTACCCCTTGAGATGTCGACTTCTGAAAACTTCACTGTACTGCGGGTGTCTACATGTGCATGAGATCTTTGAACGAGTAGCATCATAAGCAGGATACACATACAATCCTTTGGAAAAAATGCAGGACAATAACTTCAATACAACTTAACAGAACACCTTAAAATTTAACTTTTTGCTTTGGAGGATATGTTCTGACGGGAGTTTCAACTCACATTAGTCGAGCTTCAAGGCTTATTTATGTTATCTGTAGTTTGCTTTGAGATATTATCAGTTTTCCTTGAATTTCAATGGAAGAAAATTGGTCGTAGTAAGTGCCAGTATTCAAGTTTTAGCCATTTTCCTGTAAAACTATTTTGCAACATACAAGGATAAGGTTACTATATATGATATGATTACACGCAGCCATTGTGAAAACAGTAGGAGTAATGACACTGTAAGGCTTTTAGAAAATCTTTTTATTTAGAAAGTTAAGTAATGATCGGAATTAAAATAATTTCCTTTCAAACTCCAAGATGGATGAGTATAGATTTCACTAAAGTCAAAAGTTATCAGCTTTGTTGAGGTACACTGATGAATGTTAATTTCAGGTCACAATTTAAATATAGATTCGGCTGTATTTTCACATATAAATTAGGAGGAAAGTTTCAACGCAGAAGTAAGTTTTAGTTGCGTTGATTATATTAAAAGCCACTGCCGAGTGCAAGGTCACACATTTGATCCAATAATTAGAAACTCAGGCCTGACAGATCAAGGTGGAGACAATCACAAGATCAATGATGAATGATGATGGATACGCTTTTAAATTGTGGGCTGTAAAATGAGTTTGAAAAACAGGAAATAGAAATATGTTCAATTTTTTTTGGTGGAGGAGATAGATGTAAATGTTGAAATAGAAAAAAAACGATTTTAGGAAAGTGAAGAAATAAAAAGGGGGCGAATACAAATATCCATAGCGAGTCCGACTTCAAATATTTGGCGCCCCTAAACGAAAGTTGCAAATATATATATATATGAAGGTTTACGTTCATAGACCCAGCTGGTGGATACATTATGTCAGTTCTCCATAGATTCTATGTTAAAAAACAAAAGCAAATGTTTGAAATCTCCCAGCCGATCGTATCCCTCTGGTTCTGGTATCGTGATTGCTGCACTTCGTGAAGGCAAGGCTAAACAAAAATATATTTGTTGGGATACGAAGTTGAAGAAATGTGTAAAAAGGACGTTAGGATACATAAAGATATATGGAAAATTTAGGAGGATATATATGGAAGAAAACATGGAGGAAAATTATGGAGGATTTAGGCTCTCCTGTGGTAGCGCATTCTCCCACAGTGCTGTTAACATTAGTGTGAAGAATTATTTGACCAAAGAAAAAGAAAAAGTTCTTTTATGATCACGGGCTGAGAAAGATAATGGAATATAGTTTTGTTGTTTAGTTTTTTTTTTTTTCGTTTTTGTAATAAGAGAGTTTATCGAATTGTTGATATTTTTGACACTTTGATTTCGTGGAATAAAGACCAATAAATTATTGCTAATCCTTCGACTCCGAATTCTGCTGTCTTGCGGTCGCTTCTGTTTTACATAGTGCATTGGCCGGGAAATTAGAAGCAAAGAGCCAAGGCGTAGAATATTTTCTTTGATAGGATTCTAGCGTTCGAAAGTTGATCCACAAACTGAAAGACTAACTACAAGCGATATTCCATTGCCTGATATATTACAAAGGTAAGAATTATATTTCTCTAAGTTTGAAAAAATGGAATAGTTAAGTCGATTGAATAAAAAGCGAACTTGGATCAGAACTGCTGTACCAAATTGTTGAATAGAGTCGAAACAAGTATCGATAACAGTAGTGATGAAGAACTAGAGATTTTACTAAGTCAGTTAAATGATAAGTTAGATAATCTTAAACAGATCAATTGTAGTACTGAGAGTTTTTTAGATCTAGATGACCATGGATGTTGCAAGTTCGGAGGACTATAGCGAAAGGCTTTTGATGTGGAAATGTAAGCTCTCTATAAAAATCAGAGAGTTGAATCCTGATTTTCGATCGGAAAGCGCTGATACTGCTGCCAGTGGGGTAGGAATAGGAGTCAAAGACAACAAGAATGATAAAACTATCAAACTGCCAAAGCTTTCTACAAATAAATTTTATGGGCATACCTCCTATTGGTTAGAATTTTATAATCATTTTGAGAGTGCAATACACGACAATACTTCGCTGTCCAATGTTGACAAGTTTAATTATTTGAAGAGTTTACTTCCTGGAAACGTTGCGGCTGCAGTTAACGGATTCGCTTTAACCGATGAAGTTACACTGCTGCTCTTGAATTGTTGAAGAATAGATTTGGGTGAAGGATATTTTGATTAATTCACATATGGGAAATTTGTTAAATATTTCCTTCGTGAAACAGTCTAGTGACTTAAACGGTTTAACAAACTTACACGACAAAGCTGAAATTCAAATTAGAAGTTTAGAATCTTCGGGGGGTCACTTCTGAGATATATGGAAACGTTTTATATCCAATAATTTTAAAATTATTACCCCATGACCTAACCCTTGAATTTTCGTGAGAAAGTAGAGATGAAAATTTAAGTTTGCAATGACTTTTACTTTTCATCGATACAGAAATTCGAAGTAGAGAGGGCTGATGCCATACATAAAAGTGAAATGAAAACTTCTTTAACCTACGAAAAACACAAATCTAGTACTATTCGAAACAATTCACGATTTAATGAGACCTCCCACAAAACGACCGCTCATGAACTAGTTGCCTCAGTTAGAGAAAGTGAACGTTTATTTTGCCAGACAAAAATCATAAATCAGATTTTTGTGGATCTTTATCTGTTGATGAAAGAAGAAACATTTCGTGAAACCAAGGTCGTTGCTTGCTGTGAATTTTACCCAAACATCGAATAAAAAATTGTTACAGTAAACAAACGTACGATATGCCATGGTAAACACAATCGAGCCATCTCTTTTCGATACCCAAATCGAGTTCAGGCAGGAATCAACCACGGAACTGTGACTGATGATTCGAGAGTAGAATCTCCCATTTCTGTCATTCAAAGACAATTCTACTACAACCATGCTCAGCCACGATTATAAATGGAAAGGCGTCTGATGCTGTTAGAATATTATTGGACAATGACTCTCAAAGAACGTTTATTTATCAAGATTTGTCGCGAAAATTGAAGCTTCTAGTTGTAAGGGAAGAAACAATTTCAGTTTTCTCTTTTTGGTAACAAATCTTCTATAGAAAACATTTTCAAAGTTGTCAAGATAAAACTTTAAAATAAAGAAGATCCAAATTATTTCGTAGAAATAGAGGCCTCGGAAACTGAACACATTTCCGCAACGAAATTGGCGACTTCCAATACCAACGTCCATAACATTTGTAAACATTACAAAGGATTACGATTGGCAGATTTAGATGTGGGTAGCCCAAAGAATATTGAAGTGTTAATCGGCGTTGACTATTATTTCAATGTTGTAAATGGACGAATCAAGAAGTTGAATGATACCCTTGTTGCGACTGAAACCATTTTTGGCTGGTATATAATGGGACAGAGTATTAGTTCTTATGAAAATGCTTTAGCTATGAATGTCTTTGTGAACGACAATATAATTTCAAATCAATTGAGCCAGTTTTGGGAATTAGAAAATTTGGGAATAGAAACGGAATCTTTCCACGCGGGTGCTGATGATCATGGTGCGATGGAGAGTTTTGTATCAACAATATGTTTTGATGGAGGAAAATATGAAGTTAGACTTCCATGAAACCAAACATAAACGACTTATTAGAAGATAATTATGAAAACGCTATTTACAGATTTCGAAATCTATCTGGAAGATTCAGCAATAACCCCCTTTTTTACAATATAAAAAGGCCCTAAGCAATTATTTATCTGAAACATAATCGAACGAGTAGTCGATACAGTAACAAGTTAGCCATTTTTTTTTATTTACCACACTGAGCATTAATCCGAGAAGAGAGAATCACAAGTAAACTACGAATTGTTTTTGACGCTTCTTCTCTCTTCTGCAAGAAATAAACTCTCTCTAAATGACTGTCTGAATGTCGGACCTAATTTGTACCCAGACGTGTTTGATCTTCTTGACAGATTCAGGGAAAGCGCCATAGCGTTCACTGTTGATATTAAATAAGCATTTTTACAAATATATATTGATGAAAAAGATAGAGACGTGGCAAGATTTTTTTGGACAGACGAGCTCTACGAGGGATTGCTGTCGCCGGAGGTTTATAGATTCACTAGCGTATTATTTGGATTGAATAGCACTCCGTTTCTGTTGGCAGTTACTACAAAACATCACTTGGTAAAAAACGTGAATCAATTTCCTGATACTATTCAACTATTAGATATATCGTTGTACGTTGATGACATTATAGGAGGTCGCAAAAATGTTAAAGACGTATTTGATACTTGCTTAGAATGTATTAAGATATTTGAGGACGCAGGAACGATTTTACATAAATTTCAAACTAATTCGAAAAACTTTGACTTTTAGATGCAGTTTGGAATACCTTTAGAAGACAATGCAAATTTCTCTATGCTACAAACTCATCCTTTTAAAGTGTTGGGCATAACATGGGATACACAATTTGATTGCTTCTATTTTGATAATGAACATCTGACAGAATTTTTGCCGAAAAGAGTTGATTCGAAACGTTTTTCTCTTCAAGTGGTAAAGTCGTATTTTTGATCCTGTGCGGTTCCCTAGTCCTTACACAATACGTATCAAATGTATAATTCAAGATATATGGAAATCAGGACTTGAATGGGATGAGGAGTTACCGGAATCTTTAAAACGACTTTGGGAAAGATGGTGTGACGATGTCACAAAATTGAGTCTCCTTGGCATACCATGCCATTATTTGTGAGGTGCAGACATTGATAACATAGAAAGATTTGAATTACACGGTTCCTCTGACTCCAGTCAAAGAGCTTACGGGACAGTGGCTTATTTGGAAACCATTTACACCAATGGGAACATCCATACGTGCTTTGCGGCGTCCAAAAGCAGAGTAGCCCCTTTGAAACGCTTTCTATACCACGACTTGAACTCATGGGAGCTTTATTATTAGCAAGATTGAGCCAACGAATAGTCAAAGCGCTACAATATTAACTAGGTTTACTTTGTTACTTTTGGACGGACTCCTCTATTGTACATTTTTGGATTAGAGGTTCACCTCATAGGTTTAAACCTTTTGTGAGAAACAAAGTGTAAGAGATTCAAAATCATACCGAACCTTCCAACTCGTTTTATTGTGTTGGAAAGGAGAATCCTTCAGATTTAGTATCCAGAGGACTCAGCGTCAAAGAATTACGAGACAGTTCCTTGTGGTGGTATGGACCCTCTTGGCTTAGTTAACGATCTGAATTTTGGTCACAGGAAGAGAGGGAAAAGAACAACAACCAGCAAAAAATTATAAATTGGAATACAAACAACGGCTGTCAATCAACTGGAGTGTGTGGCACTTACATCAATGAACTTCATAAATATCGAAGATTTTAGTAACCTCTAGGAGGTATTACGTGTAACCGCATGGATAATGCGTTTTATGTCGAATACAAAAAACAAACCCATCTTAAAGTTAAATTTTTTACGACCGATGAACTTATAAGAGCTGAAGAATTTTGAATTCATCATGCTCAGGATAAATAGTAGTGTAGTGAAATTCTTCTTCTAGAAAAGGATAAGCCACTTTCAAAGAGCTGTAAAATTTATAGTTTAGAGCTCTTCCTCAATAACAAAAAGGTTCTCAGAATTAAGTGTAGATTGTACGAGTCTGAATATGACTTAGGTGAAAAACAGCCGATCATTATTCCCTATGAGTCAAGATTTGCAGAATTATTAGCAAGAAGAAAACATGAAAAGGTCTTACATAGCGGTGTTTCTTCAACTTTGGCAAAAATTAGAACTGAATTTTGGATTCCAAAAGGATGACAATTGGTGAAGGTTATAACTAAATGTTTAATCTGCAAGAAATACCTAGCTAAGTCAGTAATTCAAATAACAACTCAGCTATCCAGAGATATGATCGCTGAAACTCCCCACTTCGATACCTGTGGAGTTGATTTTGCAGAACCACTTTTCTTAGAAGGCAAACAAGAGACTGAAAAATCATACATCGTCTTGTTCACCTAATCAGTCATAAGAGCTATTCACTTAGAACTGTTCTCGGACATGTCAATGACAAAATTTATGCTGTCATTTTGAAGACTCATTTCTAGACGAGGCTCCTGCCAAAATCTACTCGGATAATGCAAAAACCTTTAAACGCGCCAACGATGAACTTAGATATTTTTCTAAAATTCTCCAAGCTGAGGAGTTACATGATTTCATTTCGAGCAAAGGTATTGTTTGGAAGTTCATAGTTGAATATGGCCCATGGTGGGGAGGGTTTTATGAACGATTGGTCAAGAGTGTAAAGACAATATTAAGGAAAATACTTGGTAAGGTATTGTTGAACTTTTGAGGAAATGACTACTGTCTTGACTGAGATCGAACCGGTTTTAAATACTAAACCCTTGACGTACGTTTTCAATGACTCTGATGAACATAAACCCCTTGCACCAATTCATATCTTACAACTCGGCAAAAAGGACTTCGATTACCCTCTCAACTTAATAGAACTTCAGAACAAGACGCGTACCAAGGAATCCTTGATTAGAAGAAAACGATATCAAGTCAACCTTTTCAAACAATTGTGGTTAAAGTGGAAAGAACGATATTTGTTGGATCTTAAAACAGCACACCACTTAAAAACTGTTCAAAAAGACCTAAAAATCTGTGGCGTTGTTCTAGTCGAAGGAACTTCTAAATCCAAACTTTTGTGGGACTTAGGCATAATCGAAGAAGTATTCAGTGAAAGAAACGGACATATTCGTTGTTGTGTTGTAAAAACGAACAAAGGAGATTTCCGAAGGCCTATCCAACTCCTTTACCCGTTAGAAATTAATTGAACTCTTCTTGAATTCAGGTAGGGAGTGTGAAGAATTATTTGACCAAAGAAAAAGAAACGTGCTTTTATGCTCACGGGCTGAGAAATATAATGGAATACAGTTTTGTTTGTTCGTTAATTTTATTTATTTATTATTTTTTTTTGTAATAAGAGAGTTTATTGAATTGTTGATGTTTTCGACACTTTAGTTTCGTGTAATAAAGAACATTAAATTATTGCTAGAGTCACTCGACTTCAAATTCTGGTGTCTTGATGTGTCTTTTGTTTTATAGACAGGTTCGGCTCCCTAGGCCTTAAGCATTTCGGATTCATTGGAATACTGTGTCAATAGTGAGGTCTTAGCTTTAAGGGCTTAGCAGACTACTGTTACCGAGATAGCCCTTGCAACGCAACTTTTATAATTGAAGTTGTAGCAACTGGTAACGATATAAATTTCTTTTTCATGTTTTACAACTACTGTAGATTATTTAACATTTGATATTTGCTACAACGTACCTAATTGTGTTCAGAATTTTGAAAACTGTCAGTTCTCAATTTATGATCAACCTGTGAACACGCACTATAAGATGCTCAGCCAAAAAAGCGTATAAATTCTTTAAATATTGCTATTCTCATCATCTTACTATTGACGTTAATTATTCTAACCATCTACTGTTCTAATACAATTTTATACCAGATGGAACTTGCTTGGATTCATTCTCAAAATTTAATCATAATTTGGATCTCCTCTTCACATTATTAAATCGTATGTACAGTATCACTTGTTTGGAGCTGGATGACACTTGTCCTTGCGCCAGAAAAATACACTGCAACTTCACACCATCATAAAAAGCGCTACAGGCCACATCATAGCCCTTTGTCCTTGGGCCGTACAAAACAACAACAACTTAAGGATTGATGACAAAGGATTGCATTTAGTGGCTCCACTATCAGCGATGCCAGGGTCACTAAAGAGTGGAAGGAGCAAGTGGCACTTAAAAATCTATACAAGTCCCTCTTCAGTAGGTGGCTCTATGAGACTTCATAGGTTTACCTATTGATGAAGCTGGCCTTGATGCAAATACAGAGAGAAAGGTTATTACGAAAACGGAACAATATAATACTGCGTAAATAAAGGACAAGAAGGAATATTAAAAGACGTAAAGACATAAAATTTTATTTTGCATGCTCGTACATGTTTACCGCAAACATATAATGATTTGTAAATTATTGCAGACTGGAAACATGCACAGCATGGTAGGAATATTATAAAAATATACGTTAAAACACAAATTCCTAACATTACACCGTCAATCAGCATTTTCCAATATACACTGAAGTGCCAGAAAAACTGGTACACCTACGTAATATTGTGTAGCCCCCAACCCCACGCATGCACACAGAAGTGCCACAACACGACGTGACATGGACTCGACTAATGTCTGAAGGTATCCTGGAGACAATTCACACCAGGAATCCTGCAGGGCAGTCCACAAATCCATAGGAGTGCGAGGTGGTGGAGATCTCTTCTGAACAGCACGTTGCAAGGCATCCCAGATATGCTCGATAATGTTTATGTCTGGCGATTTAGGTGGCCAATGGAAGTGTCTAAAGTCAGAAGAGTGTTCCTGGAGCCACTCGGTAGCAACTCTCGATGTGTGGGGTGTCGCATTATCATGCTGAAAGTGGCCAAGTCCATCGGAATGCACAATGGACATGAATGGGTGTGGGCGATCGGACATGATGCTTACGTACTTCTCATCTGTCAAAATTGTCTCTAGACGTATCGGGGGTCTCATACCACGCCATCTGCACACGCCCAATACCATCACAAAGGCTCCACCAGATTGAACAGTCCCCTGTTGACATGTAGGTTCCATGGATTCATGAGGTTGTTTCCATACGCGTACACATCCATCCGCCTAATGTAATTGGAAACGAGACTCGATAGACAACGCAATGTGTTTCTAGTCGTCAGCAGTCCAGTGGCGGTGTTGGCGGGTCCAAACGAGGCTTAAAGCTTCGTGCCGTACAGTCAACAATGGTACACGAGTGGACCTTCGTCTCCAAAAGCCCATATCAGTGATGATTCGTTGAACAGTTCGCACGCTGACACTTGTTGATTCCCCAGCATTGAAATCCGCGACAATTTTAGGAAATGTTGCACGTCTATCTCCTCGTTTAACTCTCTGAGATGCTATGTCCCACTTCTCTTGTGCCGACTATAACGCTACGTTCAAAATCACTTAAAACTCAAATCTTGATAATCTGCCATTGTAGCGGAAAGAATCGATCTAACAGCATTGCCAGACATCTCTTGTCTTATATAGGCGCTGCCAACCGCATTGCGTTACGCTGATTGGTTGCAAAGCTCCGTTATTTGCATACGCACGCCTGTACCAGTTTTTCTGGCACTTCAGTGAATATATTTTCAGTTTACATTTAAAATCTCGGATGTTTTTTCAGATTCTAACTACTTGGGGTAACTGATTCCTTGGCGCAGTATAGCCCAAATGCTCTTGCGCCATAAAAAATTCAAACAAACTGATTCCAGTTTTTTACACCATTATAGTTCACATTGTTTGCTCCATATTTGTTCTAATTTTCTTACCTCGTAATCCATCACCCTGTCTTGTATTTTTTATGTTAATTCTGTTTTTAATTTTATTATATTAATGTGATTTTTGCGTTTATTCTTTCGTAAATGACCATTAAGATCTCAAATCTATATAGTGCACCGAAGCCTAATAGTTTATACCATTTTTTTAATGTTTCAATTGATTTGTTTGATTGCTTTGCTATACCTTTTAACAGTTTATTAACTATAGTTTAGATTTGATTTTATAGTACCTGTTTTTCCTCACGTACAGTTTCCATATGTTAAATGACTGTGCATAAATGCGTACTATAGTTGTATTGAATTTTAGAGAAAGAAAAAATGCTGAGATGTGGACTTTAAGAAAAAATTGGCATAAAGCTCGCGGTGTGATGGATGGAACTGGGAATCCGTGACAGGAAATTTAAAAAACCTTATTAAAGGTGAAAATGCTTAACAGATACATATATGTGGATGGATGAATGCACCAAACATTATTGTTTAAAAATAAAACAAAAAATAATTAATGAGCGGTGATTATCGCCAATGCCATTAAGAAAAGCAACAACCTACATTGCATTTTATTTATATCGAACATTATTTACATTAAATAAACTCGCTGTGGAAAAAATATACTGTCCGACATACGTAATTATCCATATTTCAAAATGTGCTGAATAATAAATGGAATTAATGTATCATATTATTGGAAAATCTGGATTCATTATCCACATCATCGTATTCAACCATTATCTCTCTACTGCTTGATGAAGGATTCTCCAAGTGCTTCCCCACAAAAGCCTATCATGAGAAATTCATTTCCAAATCACCCCAAACTGTTTCTTGTGTTATCCCTCCATTTGAGAACATTTCTAAAATCTTTTGTGTCTTTAGGAAAAGAATTTGGGTATTCTAGTCAGTTCTGTTTTTCTTGCAACGTGCTCAGACTGTTACTATTTTAGCTTTTTGTGCTATGAAAATAGTGTCATCTACTTTTGTTTCCGTACTCAAGTATTTCTTTTTCAACTCACCCTAGTTATTCTAAGCATGCACCATTTCTTGTTCCTTGAGGTTGTTGGATTTAGTATATTCCTTATTAATCAGTTCTTACCGTCCATTGTAGATTCACGGAGTTGTAGTTTCGGGATGAAGCATATTTCCTGTATCATTTCATCAAACTGGAGAGTGCTTCCTCTTGGAGAGAACACAATCACTCTAGACAAAGCGGAGCCCGCGACTACAAGTAATCAAAACTACTTTAAGTAAATTAGCATTGAAATAGAAGGCAAGTGGGGGAAACTGTAATCAAAAGTATTAATATTCATAAGTCTTTTGACAGTTCACGGATTGCTTTATAGGGAAGCTTTACGAAGGCGATGCAGAAGATCATGAAATTTTAGAGGAAGTTTGTTATACGATATAAAGGCTAAACCCTCATTTAAAATTTAAATTCCATTAGGTTTAGAAAAGTCGTATAGTAAGATTTCCGGCAATCAAAGTCTACTGAACAAAAATACGCCGAATGAAAAGTTCAATTTTTATCACAAGATGGCATATATTATTTTCACCACTATTATTCCATTTCGAATATTGTTCTGCGGTTGTACAGTGGTAAAGCTTTTTGCCAGCGTGCCGTTAATCCGGGCTCCATGCTTAACGGCGCCAAAAAAAAAATGGCGCTTACTTTTGTCCAGAGGTTGGTTTCCTGAGGCTTAAGAGAAATGTCCTTCATTGGAGAAATGTAGGTGGCGCAGAAATAATGCATTCGTCTCTATTTTACTCTTGGCTTTGGATCCTACTCCTAACGACATCATAGAAAACTATATAGGTTCCAGCGCAGCACTACTTTTGTTATCCTTTCTCCTTATATAAGGATGGAAGATATAACACAATTGTAACAGGGATAACACAATTGCTACGTAGTGGTCAACACAGAAATGCCTCCGAGGCAAGTCTTTTGTGTTTTTTCGTGGGGAATTTATTATACAATAATTTCGATACCCAGTATACGTGGGTGTCGAAATTATTATCATTATTAATTATTATTATTATATAACATTATTATATTATTATTGTTATGATTTAACTCAACTTCGAGCTTTTTTTGTTTAAGAGAAAAATTGTTATATATGGGTGTCGAAATTATTGTATAATAAATTCTCCACGAAAAACTCACAAAAATCTCGCCCCGGAGGCTTTCTTGTGTTGACCATATTTGGCAATTGTGTTATCCCTGCGGAGGGTAATAATATCATACATCCTTACATACGGAGAAAGAGAGCGTTGTTACCTGTCCTCATTCGTCTAGCGGTCCAAGACACTCCGGGCTAAACGGAGGGACCCTGGTTCGAATCCAGGATGGGGAAAGCGTCTCTTTTCTCCTAAACAGAAAAAGCTCTAAATTTAGCTAATTATACGTGGGTGTCGACATTATTGTATAATTTTTTACTACGGAAAATTTTGCGAAGAATTATGCAGTGCTTTGACTTCTTTTTAAATCAAGACAACAAGTCGAAGCCAAACGTCTGAATAGCGAGACGAGCGGTAACATTTATTCGAATCGCCGATTGTTATCCAAAGCCGATGATTCGGTTGCATTAGCTGACTAAATACGCTCGTAAATGATAGAGCACTTTGACAATCAAGTAGATCTGGTTTCGACTATTTGGCCTTCTAATGCAACCACATCTACGGCTATGTTGAGAATTACTGGAATATATATTAACTCTTGTCTTGTTTTACGAACGTTTGACTTGTCGCCTTGGTTTAACAAGTAGCCAAAGCTCTGCACAAATCTTCGCGAACCTGTCCCTGGTAAAAAGCTTTTTACGCACTAACGAGGGGGAAAATGATCGACGCCTGTTCCTTAATGGTTAGAACACTTGACCAACAATCAACATGATTTGGGTTTGACTCTCAGGGCACCGAAAATAATATTCTTTGATTGTTTGTTTGTGGTTTTACGGCTCAAAGACTACAATGGTCATGCTGCGCCGGGACCTACTGTTTTCCGAGGAATCCGAACCTCTTATGGCCTAGGGAACCAAACCCCGGACTACAGTGAGCAGTGCGATCTTTTATGAGATCTCTGAGTAAGCGTTCTTTTTGCACTGCTGGGAGTCGAACCCGGATTAGCCGCGCAATAGGAGAACGCGTTACCACACTGAAACCGCCGCAGGGCCGATATTCTTTGGGAGTATTTGGTTATCTAAATAAAGGCTGTTGTTATTATTTAGCTATTTCAGCTGATATTTGTTCATTTAAATTCAGGTATTGATTTATTTACTTTTGTTGATCGATTCACACATATAGCTTCCGAAAAATGAATTTTTGCTTTGAGTTTATCGATTTCTAAAATATATCAATAGATACATGTGTACGCTTTTGTATATGTACGTGCATTTATCTGTAGATCGAAAACTCAAAACAAATTGAAACCCCGTAAAACTTTTGGAATATATGCTTAGAAGAGTGGAAAATTTTGAAATAGATTTGGTGTAAGTAGGGAATTTGTAAAACTTAACAAAAGAGCTAAATTAAAAAGTTTCTTTCCAAACTTCAACAAAAAAAAATTAAGGGAATAAGGTGAAATCGGAGACAATGAATCAACTGAAAACACATGGAGGAGTTACATAAAAGCCCGAATAAACTTTTATGAAAACAGCGAGTTTAATTTTAAATATCTTTTTAATTAAAAACGCTGCCTTCTAAAAACAAAACTTCGAATTTTTCAAGAAAAGATACAATGAAAACTATTGGATTAAGAAGGGATAAATTAAGGAGCTAAATATATATGTACACCTGCAGATTACAAATATAATACAGGTAAGGGTTGACGTACAATTTCTTAATTCGCAAATTTACTCTATTGCACTTTTTTAGATAAAATGAAAATTTTATTTTTTCTATGCATATTTATATTTGATCAATTACCAACTGTTCAAAATACAAAGATATATTTGCTAAAGACTGCATACTTATTTAAGTATTTCAAATATTAATTATATAAATTTTGTTAAATTTAAAATAAAATTATATGATGGAACAGACGATTTACAAATACCAACAGCGGACCTCACGTTATCAGTTGTAATGTTATTATTTCGAAAAGTCTTGGTTTATTACTCCTTTATGGCATTTGAACCTTAAAGGTAATTCGAAATGATTATTTTAAGTGATCTGTAAGGTGGACAATTATGGATCCACAAGCTTGGTGATAATGACGTTATCTATAATGATATTATCATTATAATAATGACTGACAAAACTTTCGACACTAGTTGAAATACAAAGTACACAAGAAGGTAAAACATCCATCTACAAAAATATCTACAACGTTTCGATAACTGTAACCAAGCGAAATGTCGAGAAAGTGAAAATGTCCTGTATTTGTATCTCCCACTTCTGAGTTTTCTTAGAGCAGTCAGGGTTTTCCAGAACTTTTTATTCCGTATTTCAGCATCATTTTGCACAAACATTGTACGACTCAGGCATAGCCTTTGAAATGTTAGTGGCCCTGTTCCTCAATTGAAAAGTTTCCCGAGCTTCAAGGAAAAGCTTACGAAAGGTTTATCCTTCTATTTCCTTTCCTTTCCTTCCCTTTTCTTCTTTTCTTTTGTATTCACGCTATTGACACAATTTTACTTGCTATGGTAAGCCCTTATAAATCCTTGTATTTTTTGTGCTATAATATATACAGATAATACTATCATAGAGTTAATATCATAATATATACAGATAATACTATCATAGAGTTAATATCATAATATATACAGATAATACTATCATAGAGTTAATATCATAATATATACTACAAATTATATGATATGTACTACAGATACTGTAATATATGCTATTATTACTATAACGCATGCTTTTAATACTAAAATATATAACACATAATACACACGAGTGCACAACATGATACATATGCACTAAACAAATGTGCATACAAACGTATGCACATTTCTTCTTCTACAAGTGTCACATAACTCACACATATGAATGTGCCACATGATATACATACATGTGAGTGTACCACAAAACATACGGGCACATGAGTGAATCACATGACATACCCACACACGAGAGAACCACATGACGTACACATACATGATTGAACCACATAAAATACGCAATTGCACTATATTATATACGTCTATGTGAACCACATAGTACAAACACAAGTGCAGAGCGTAACGAAGTTAATTTTATACGGTCATTAATAAAATGAGAATTTTCTTTTTTCTATGCATATTTATATTTGATCAATTACCAACTGTTTAAAATACGAAGATATATTCACTAAAGGCTACATACTTATTTAAGTATTTCAAATATTAATTATATAAACTTTGTTAAATTTAAAATAAAATTATATGATGGAACAGACGATTTAGAAATACCAACAGCGGAACTTACGTTATCAGTTGTAATGTTATTACTTCGAAAAGTCTTGGTCTATTACTCCTTTATGGCATTTGAACCTTAAAGATAATTCGAAATGATTATTTTAAGTGATCTGTAAGGTGGACAATTATGGATCCACAAGCTTGGTGATAATGACGTTATCTATAATGATATTATCATTATAATAATGACTGACAAAACTTTCGACACTAGTTGAAATACAAAGTACACAAGAAGGTAAAACATCCATCTACAAATAATTTTTGATAAAGATAATTTTTGGTTTTATTGAGTTGTTTTATTCACAAGTGCATATTGCTTGTGAGAGTTCCTGCTTATTTGTGTTTTATGGTGCAAGGACAGTTACCATACTCTACTATTATCCATCCACTGCTAGATGAAGGTCTAATGTTCTTCACAGGTTAGTTTGAGAGACAGCAAGTCGTTTCTATATTTATCCCGTTTTCTTATTTCGTCAGCTTATCCCGTTTAAGGGCGTTTTCCAGGCATTCAATGGTCATTTGAAACCTTTCTGAGAAATTTTGTTGTCCATCTTTCGTTAGTCCTTTCCATAAACCCAGCCCATTCTTGCTATTAGATTTTTTTAATTTTAAATCATGATTAACGGCGCGGAAAATGGCGCTCAAACTCTTCCCACTGACTATCGAGACGCACTTTTAAAGTTAATGCCAAACCACAAGGTCTTTCCTTTTTATAGATTTTTTTTTACTTAATAGTTTTCGACACCCATGTAGAAATAAACTTAAACTAGAGCTGTTTTTTGTTTAGGAGAAAGACGCGTCCTCATCCTGGATTCGAACCAGGGTCCCTCCGTTTAGCCCGGAGTATCCTGACAACTAGATGAACGTGGGCAAGAACAATGGTCTTTTTCTCCGTATATAAGGATGTAAGGTATTATCTCCTTCTCAGGGATAACACAATTGCCAAATAATAGTCAACACACAAAGCCACCGGGGCGAGTTTTTGTGGAGGAATTTATTTTTTTACTTACCCACGTAGAAATCCCTGATATCATCCCAATTCTTGTTCGTTCTCTTAGTCAGGTACTTCGTTTTTTGCTGTCTCCTAAGTTATTTCGAGACTATACTTCCCGATACTTCTTTGAGTGCTTTTGAATTTCTATATTGTTTTTTCATTATAATTCATGCCTATGATCCATTAGAAGAAACTGGAAATATACACTAGTCGAAAATATCTCTTTTATTTTTTAGATACAAAGACAATTTCCCCTTCAGAAATGTTTTCTGTCGGTATTAGTATGTACATAAAAAGTGTGCTGGAATAAAGAAAAACGAAGAAAGATATTTGCAACGAGAGAATGTTTTAGGTAGAGAAGTTTCACCCAATATGCGGAAATAAAACCAAGCTGGCTCGAAGCTAAGAAATATGAAGAAATCGTAGAGTGTAACAGGCAAATACAGAAACTACAAATGAAACAGGAAATGAAAATCCTTCCATTGGAAACAAAAATAATAAACGCAGAATGAAGCCCAAAGAGGTAACAGCATAGTAAACTAACAAATGCGAAAATAGAGCTAGAAAATAAACACGCATTTGTAAATGAACACATAGTTGACAGGCTTACTAAATAAAAATTAGTCCAAATAGAAAGGCATGGAGAAAAACAACTTTGAGGTAATCTTTTAGCTTCTTCGAAAATAACAAAAATAGGCTGCTTTGAGCAAACATAACAATTAAGGAAGAGGACATGGAAAACTAAAACCACAAGAGATAAAAATGTTGGTCACGTGTTTTTTAAAAAAGAGGGGAAATTGAATTTAGGAAATTAATTTGAATTTAAATAAACTTAATTTAATTGAAATGGAAGACAGTTTCCCATTCTTTGAAAAATAAAATTTGGGCTAAAGCAAAGATTTAACCATGCATATAACTAAACTTTCGTTATGAACGTTTACCATGGGATATTATTTAATAATACAGCAGAGTTTCGCTAATCCGGACCTCGCCAGTCCGGACATTCGGTTAATCCGAACGGACTTAAAAAAGTCGTCAAAGAGCGTGCATCAATTTTAAAACCTACTGTATCCGTTTCGTTTGTACTGTATTAGTTTTTTTAAGCACAGTACAATCAATAAACTTTGAATTTCAATCAATAAGATGTTTTGTGTTTCATCCTAAATCAATTCGTAGGTTAAAAACTTAGGCATACGTTGTAGTATTGAGACTGGAAAAGTAATTTTTATAATAAAACCATCGATTTTAATAGAAAACATTTTATGGACATTTTAAAGCTTATTCCATTTAATCCGGACAGTCGGTTATCCGGACGGTGTCCGGTCCCATAAAGTCTTGGTTAGTGAGACTCGACTGTAAATCATTCTGAAATAATATAGTTTTTTGTTATAAGTTATTCTGATCGTTATTATTTCGCATTCTTTTCTAATTTTCCGAAGTAGTTTCCACTTTTTCAATAAAAAGGTTTTTTCTATCTACGCATATCCACCTGTATATCCATGTGCCCCTATCTGCCTGCCTACCTATTGCGCTGCCCACACACAAATTGCATGCATGCTAGAGAAAAATTTGCTTTTTGTTTTCGATTTCAAATATTTATTATATACAGGGGTTGTATGTACTTTATATATTGTATATACTTTTAAATTGATAATGTAAAATATAGCAAAAATAGGCGTTTTACAAAAAACATTTAAAAAATGTTAATCGACTAGGGAGAAGTTGATTTTAATTATCTACGTTTCATTTGGGAGATTTTTAAAATCATTTACAGGTCAAGCTGATTTTCTTGAAAGAGACATTTATGTTAGTCTTACTCCTACTAAAAAATTAACAATTTTTGTAATAACGATTTTTTCAATTTAGCGTGTAGTTTCACATATATTTGGAAAGTAAATTTCAATAAAGAAAAATCATGCTACATCATAGACAACTAAATTTTTATTATAAAAAACAACAAAATGTAATGTAATTCAACTGGATTATTCTACAATAAATGTGATGCACTTCTGATGTAATACTTTTTAATTATTGGAACAAAGATAAATGTGTACGAAAACGTACTTCTTTCTCAAAATCTATACCATCATTTCGTATGCATTCTTGGATGTTTCCTGGTGTAGTTGCTAAAATGTTATAATCTTTCCCTTTTGAGATAAATCTCATAAGAAAACATCCAGAGATGTAAAATTAGGAGATCGAGCTTAACAATGTACTGTACCTTCGTGTCCTATCCAACGACCCTTATAATTTGTTAGGGTCGTTAATGACTTATTGGTCACCCAAGTTCAAAAATGGTAGTATCTCCACCAATAACTATTCAGTTTATTTAAAACTTTTATATTATGTTCAGTGTTTACTTTTATATATCTAGTTGCAAACTATTATTAAAAACATTTTTTTTTGTCATAAAATAAAGCTAAGATCCCCTACACATGGTCTTTAATTTTCGTATTAAAGAAAATATGACGGACAGTCCGCGTCCGCTCCTAAGCTTTCTCGCCCAGGTGTTTGTGCACATTTGCAACCCTGCCAGGAACCGTCCTGTAATTTGTATTTAAAATATCTCTAGTAGTGATTGCATAATAAACAGGGCATCTATCGTGATGGAACCACATGGTTTGCCTTTCTTCTATAATCTACCTTTCAATAGTGATGGTAAATCCTCCGTTAAAGTTTTTGCATACATTTGTCTTGTTAATATGCCACTGAAAATGAAAGGTCCAGTTATCTTTCAAAATTTCTTAGCAGACAATAACAGATCAGAGTCTTCGATGATACACTTCTCTTCGCCAGTATGGGTTTTCAACAGACCAGTAGTGCATGTTGCGATCATTTTCTTCACCGTGACTTGTAAAAGTACATTCGTCAGAAAATAATACGAGCAGGAAAACGTTATCTTTATTTTGAATTTTGTATTGAGTTCACCTACAAAATGTCAAGCTATTCGCAAAACTATCATCATGTAGTTCTTGATGCCACGGCACATGGTAGGGGGGGAAACTTTTTTGGTTTCAGTATTCTAAGAACACTGATTTTAGATATCTCCGTATTGAAAGTTAGTTTTTCAGAAGTTACACAGGGATTGTAGTTCATTTCAGCACATAATTCAATTTCGTTATCTTCCTCTGTGGCGGATTGCATCTTTATATTTTTTTGGACATTTCCTTCTTCAGAAAATTATTTCGTAACACTATAAAATGACATTTGTGATAGTGTTTTCCTATTAGGAAACGGTTTAGCACACGCAAGAATTACTTGTTGCACATTTTGCCGAGATTCCTCATAAATAAGAGCCATTTCGAGTTCTTCCACCACAGAAAAATGCTCCAGTTTTAACACACGATAAATTAAGACGCAATGAAATAATTTATCTTAACACGTTTGCCGCAACCTTTAAATGATTTACGGTTAATGGGCGGCTGTATGCTGGAAATAGGTAAGGAGCTGAATGATGGTAGCAAGTCGCGTGCTTTGTGCCAGGCTTCGGTACCAATTAGCTCCACGTGCACTATCTCATTTTTCGAGGGAATTTAAATCGGTGGCACGACTTCTTCAACTAATCATATGTACGGTATACATTTGTGTACATTTGTACGTATAGTTTCTCTATAACTACTACATACTTTTCTTTTCATTTGTAAAATAATAAATTATTTATCTATAATACAGCATGAATTTATTTATTCAAATTTACTTTTCAAATACCCGTGAAACTATGCTTAAAATTGAAAAACTATCCATGCGAAAGTTATATCTTTTAATAGAAACAAAATGTTACCCTTCAGCAAACCAGTCTGATCTTCAAAATGGCCTTAAAATGCCCTTCAAATAAAACATAACGAAAATAATTTTCTCCTTGAAAGTGGCTAAATTTGTTTCAACACTTTTGTAAAATGCTTATTTTTTTACATTGCATAAGTTATCATTTAGCCACATGCAGATTCCATGTATGAAAGATTGTTAACGATATTTGGAGAGACATATAAAATATATAGCTAAATATATAATGATAAAATGAATGAATAAATTAACTATTTCCAGGCAGTTTTTATATTTTTTTATTGTTTTCATGTCTGGGAAAGAAAAAAGTCAACTTTTATTTTGAACTTTTAATAATTTTTCTAAGGAATGTAGGACTATTATTGAAGCTTTCAAAACATTCTCAGTTTTAATTTTTTTTATAAAAAATCCAAGACTTGAAAAGTTTGCTCTAAAACGACGTTTCTATTTTTTGATATAACTAAAAAAATTATCATGAAAGATACTATTATTTTGCATTTTTATACATAAAAATATATAATAAAAAATTTGTCCTCGGCATTTTAAGGTAGTTGTTACAAAAAAAAAAATAAAACTTTTTTCCTAAAAAATCAATTTTTTAATATTTCGTACAATGAATATAAATATATAAAATTTTCTAATGTATATAACAACATTTACTGAAGATAAAATATAGATATATGTATAACAAAGTAGCATGCACAATTTTGTGTGGATATATTGTTTCCTTTTTTAGATATATCGTTTCAAAAATGATGTATCGTTGCAATTTTCAACCATGAGAAAAACCATTTAAAGATTTGATTAAAAAAAATAAGTTATTTTCACTTTTTATTGTAAATATTGTTAAAATTATCTTGAGTACACTCTACCTATTTAATGCATTTTTTTATTTGAAGTAACTTTTCATGATGTTATTGACACATTTATTTCATATAGAGTCCAACATCATTAACGCTGATATGCTTAATGCGAATTAATTTTAAAACGAACAGCTTCTTGAATTCTCGTTAAAATAAAATTATTGCTAGGCTTTCCTGATAAGACAGACTACTTTTAACACACACATTTTTGGTCAGCATGAGTGGTCGTATTAACGAGTTTTGACTATAATACAATTATATACATATCGGGAAGCAACGGTTGCATGTAATGTTTGTGGTTGATAAACCAAATATGAATTTTTTATGCTTGCAAATATATTTAAAACCAAAATATACAACTTTAACATATTAAAAATGTTTTAAGTTTTATGGTCATTTTATTCATTATTTGAAAAAAGGCGTGAAAAAATATATATAAGTAGTTACCTTTATAGGCCTATGCACCAAGTTTCAGGTGCAACTGATTTGCTTTTTATACCCATTATGAAATTATTTATTTACAAAAGCTGCAAAGTTAACATTTATATAAAAATAATAAATACAACCATAAAATAATATATATTCAACTAAAAGAATATTTCCGAACGTTTTCATAAAGAAATAGCTCATACTGATGCTTGAAAAAACAAAATAAGTGACTAGACTGTAAGCAAAAATAAGTCGTGAGTAAAGTTATTTACTTCCATTTGATGTCACGTTACTTCACTTCACTTCACTGCATTAAAACAAATTATAAAATTCTCAACCAAAGCAGTAAAAAGTTGCAGAAATTGTTATCATTTATGTATTAAATGTTTTTTTCAAAAAGACCTTTAAAAGGATTTTTTTCTAATTTCAATTCTATTTTTTCTAAGTTTTTTATAGCACTTTTAAAGTTTTTATCTGTAGTGAAAATTTTTTCAATTCTTTTAATCTGCTTAATAATAATATTTCTATGTGTTGCGATATTTATATTTGAATTAAAGTTACTTCGATTTTGAAGTGATAAAATTAGCTATGTCCTTTTACCAAAAATATTATCCTCAAATGTAAGATCTTTCTCCATAACAAGATGTAGGTCGAAAAATTCAGTTTCATTTTTGAATTTGTTTTTATCCATTTTAAATTTTTTGGATAAATATATTGTGATATATCGTCAAAATTTAAGCAGTTGTAAGCTATTATGTCGTCAATAGACCTGAATGCTTCAATTTTGTTTTATATACTTTTTCATAAAAATGCAAATATAAATTTGCAATAGAACTACTAAAACTAGATCCCATAGGAATTTCCTTAATTTGTTTGTAGTATAGATTTCCATTATATAATAAATTTTTATATATAGAATAATCAAAAAGTGCAAAACTTGACTGGTTGCTAATTGCAAACAAATAGGCAATTCAGTTTTTAAATTTTGTATCAACAAAACTGCATATGTTGTATTACATGTGAAGAATATGGTTTAAGCTATATAGGACAAACAGGAAACCAAATAAATATTCGTATTAATGGACAGAAGTCTGATCTTAAAATTTATGGAAATAAAAGTGTAAAAAAAAAGATCACGAGTTGGAACATCTTCAAAAACATTCGTTTAATAATATTTGTTACAATATTGGATATTATAAAAAATTGTGAACTTAGAATAATGCACCTATTCTATTTGTTATTTAAAGTACAAAATCTAGTAATGAGATAAATATTTAATAAATTTAAAAATTCCTTCTTTATATTATATATATAAAAACAAAACTAATTTGAAACAAATATATTTGATGATATGAATGGAACATGGAAAATAACAGAAAAATAATATTAAAGAATGAATGTCTCCTTAATTCATTATTCATTGTTTTTCAAGGTTCCATTCACATTCCAAATATATTTGTTTCCAAATTGTATTTTTATTTTTTAATGATATTATTATATTACCGAGCGTATATTGAAGCGGAGGGCACATATACGTGATAAAATTTATTTACTTTTTATTTATATTTTTATTAATTTTTTTACCTTATAATTAATTTATATTTACTATATATATAATAATAATTAATTTAATAATATGTATATATAATTAAACGTGGTTTGGATAACTGTTATAGTACCTTTACATTCAGAACTGAGTTTACAGATTTTTCCACATTTCGCTTATTCGAAATCGAGATTGCTGCTGTCACTGCGAATTTTCGGGGTATTATTCTTTTGAAAGACATTAAAGTCGTCGATTTGCCGGTTTGGTTATCCAATAAGAACCCGGCCATACATCAAGATGATCAATGGCCAACTTAGTTATTAGTCACCATCACCTGACAAGTCAGCAAATAATTTATAGCTGATCTGATCTTCCATATCATAGAATAAAAGATCATTACGATCTGATTACATTTTTTATCTTTAAAGGACGTAGTCATAAATTCTTCTAACTGAGATTCCATTTAAAAGTATTTAATGATCCAAATAACAGTGTGTAAAAGCTTGAAACAATGATATTTTCTGATCACGGAATCGATGATGCGTTTTGTAATAATAATGTTTTATAACTGGTAATGTATTTAGCAGTTAAATTCCATATTAGTGTATATTATTATCAATAATATAATATCGTTATTAATTATAATTGTACAGAATCAAATGCAACCAAAGCAATAAAATTCTGTACATTGTTGGGGGTGGGGAGAACCATTATCTTTATAAAGAATGAAGTATACCTCATTATTTTGTCAAATTTGAAGTCCGCTTTTGGCTTTATGTAGTCGATACTATTAGAATAAGCGAGGGAAGGAGGAGGGATGAAGCTCGTCTTATTGGATATTAGAGCATATTTTGTTCGATGCCGTGTCATATAATCTTTTATAAAACCAATTGGGAACCCAAATTGTTTTAATTGATAGGACCTTGATCGACGCCTGTGTGCACTTATAAAATAATAATATACCAGTAATGAAAATCTACCGAACATTACTAAAAATGATAATGATAAAAGATAAACACTTAGGACATTTGCAAAAAACATTTATGGAAATTCTGGGAATGTATTTGATGGAGAGCGTCTGAAGAATTCTACGATTACTTTTGGCAGTGCAAACATCTTTCTGTTACCGTAGTCTTGAGAAGCTTATGTATGAGAAGTATGGGAAAACGATATGATAATGGCAAATGTTTATTAGTCAATCACATCCCATTACTTTTATTTATTTTTGTCTAAAAGTAGAGTTGAGAGAGAGTTTTGCCAGTTCACCATTAAACTGAAAAGTTGGGCTTTAGCTAATGTGAGTATTATAGAAATCGAAATTTCATAGGAAGTTGGAAAGTTAGATTTATTTTTAACTATTACTCATATGTTTCGCTTCAGAAGGCCTTTTAACACAGACTAGACTTCGTTCTATTTTACTGGGAATATTTTCCCTTTCTCTTTTGCATAACAAGCTTTCAATAACGTTTTCATATTTTTATCGTGAGTTAAAAAAAAGATTATGCATACGTTGACATTATAAAAGAAGTCTATCAATATTTCTGTTCTTTTATGCGAATTACAGAAGTTATTTTATATGTCAACGTGCCATTTTATATAAAAAGTTATTTTATATATAACGTAAGTTATTTTATGTAAAATGTAAGTTATTTTTTGTATAATGTAAATTATTTTATGTATAATGTAAGTTATTTTATATATGACGTAATTTGTTTTTTATATGACGTAATTTGTTTGTTATATGACGCAAGTTATTTTACATATAAAAAGTAATTTCAAAGAGACTTATTTTATATGCTGACGTCATTTTCGTTACACAGCTTTTCTGAGAAATAATTTTTCTCAGTTATTCATATTATCATCTAAATTTTCAAGCGTATAGTAAATTGAAGATCTCTAAAAAGTATCAAAACTATGTTATTAGTTTAGGTAGAAATATATACTAATTATTCACTAATTTCATACTAATTTATCAGATTAACTTCCTTATTTTAAAATAATAATTTATTACTAAATAAATTTAAAGTACAATAAATTCTCGTTATAATGAATACCCGGATGACGAAAAAATCTATTATCATGAGACGTTGTCAAATACCCGTTTTCAATGCCATTAAGATAATGTATTAAAATTTTCGATTTAACGAAAGGAGATTTTAAAAATTCCGTTACTCCAAAAAATTTATTCAAGCTTCAAAATGATGTATTTTAT
>QLNU02014176.1:31191065-31205860 GCA_006491805.2 Dysdera silvatica | reverse complement strand
ACTACACCATATAGTATAAATCAGATTTAGAACAACATTGAAGTGGTTAAAATTTTCGAAAATAGATAAACATGCTTTCATGTAACATCTGACGATGACCATCACTTTGAATGGTTGAAAGCACGTTTATGTCTTATTAAAATTTTTAATCACTTCAGCGTTGTTCTAAATCCGATCGGAAAGTTCTATTTTCTTTATATCATGGGCAAAGTCTATAATTAATGCTAAAGAATTGAAGATAAGGTAATGGGATTTTTAATGTTATATTTATGTTTCATCTCATCAAACTTCACATCCTTTTGTTAAAAGGAATTGATTCTCTGTTCATTAAAACAATGTTTTCGTGCTATCCAAAATAAAAATGTTTGTTTAATATATATTCCAAAAGAAAAGCCCTTCTTCCTTCACTGTGATATGTTGCATTATGAATTCTTTATTGTATCTTTACCAACTTTTTAAATACAAATAAATAGTGTTTCGCATAAGTTTGGCAAAAACCAGGTTTTGAATTTGGAAAATGATTTTACTGAAAATTAACTCAGTCTTTGAAAATAAAAAAATTCAGTCTCCTGAACAAGCTTTTCTACACATCAGAGACGAATGCAAGGAAAATTGTATGCTACAAAATTTTGAAATTAAAGCCAAGATGCCCCATTTTTTTTCTATAGGTGAGTATACAAATTATGGAGTAAAACATTTTCTTTAAGTTCACATAATCGTACTTTTTAATTAATAGCCATCAAAAAATTTGTTAATTTTATGTACACAATTTTTTTAAATGCTGTTATTCACTTCCACCATTCAATCAAACAATGCCTGGTTGGTTTTACTTTAATTTATAATGCATTTAAAAAAAAAGATGCTAATTTGAATTATCGAAGATTGTTTAATTATTCGGTTTTTGTGAGACGAATAAATTGAAAATTGAAAAGTTGGAGACCAAAGGTTATACGCAAGAATGGATGCCTACGTGGGTTTTCCAAATGTAGAAGGGATTGTATCCAAAATATTATTTTTTCATAAAAATAAAAAAAAAGAACCACAAATATTTCAGAAAGATAAGAGAAGTTCGGACCCCTTACCGTGGCCGGATTTAGGATACGAGGCTCCCTGGACATAACGATTTTTGGAGCCTTCCCTCTATTGGCGTGAATAGGGGGCTAACCCCTAGAAAATTTCTTCTAAGCATTGAATTATACGGTTCAGCCGCCACCTAGAAAAAAGTTAGCCGCCTAGACTTCGAAGCTAGTTACGCCCATAACCCCGGTGCTTACAGAAATAAATAAAATTTTGTCGTTCCGCCCCCTCAAATGCAACGAAAAATCTCGGAGGATAGGGAAGGGGCGACATTTATGGTTAGCCTACCTTACGTGTTAAGATTTAATAAGAGATTTTCATAAATAAATTTAGTTTATTTGACGACGAATTTTTTTTGGAATCCGATGGCGGGAGCATGAGCGGGTGAAAAATAAAATTTCGGAAAGGGCGCAAAGCTTGAAAATTTCACTTACAAGTCTAGTTGTATTTTTCACTTGGAAATAATCATTTTTGATGTAAATTTATTATTCACAGGAGGGGCGTACGCCACCTGCCTGGATCCTGTCTTGTAAGCAGGGTTGTTTCACGCAATTTTTCAGAATTTCAGATTTAGAAAATAATGGTGGAGGGCGCCTTCTCGGGGAGAGCTGATCGACAGAATTCTACGGTAAATAAATTGCAATTAAAAGGAAAATTTCGCTCCTCTTGGGCCCCAAGAAATTTTGCGCCCTGGGCAAGTGCCCAACTTGCCCATTTATAAATACTTCACTGCCTTTATTCGTCGTTTATTTATGTTTACGTAGAGGGTCTTGTGGTCGTGGTGCAGTGGTAACGCGTTTGGTGTGTGATTATCTCGGGTTCGATCCCCAACTGTGCCAAAAGAGAACGCTTACCGCTTAACTGCTCAGCGTAATCTGGCGGTTGATTTCCTAGGCTTTAAGAGGTTCTGACTCCTCGGAAAACTGCATGTCTCAGCGCAGCAGAATCCTTGTTGTCATTGAGCCGTAAAACTCAAAAAAGAAATGAAGATCACAAGGCGCTTATGATTACAACGTATTTCCCAAAAAACATGTTTGAACTCAACAAACATGATGCAAATTGAATTTACTTAATTATACAATTAGCGCACAAAAGGTAAATACTTAGACTTTGAAAATGAATAAAAGATATTTTTGAAAATAACGAACATTTTGTTTATGTGGAATTCTACGTATAGATAGCGGAAGACGGCCTTTTTTTGCCTGGATCAGGCGTTACGTGACAGGCATTCATGCTTGAAGTTTATAGCGCATTTCATGTCAAATTCTCTCTTATTTCTTTCGTTAAAAATTTATGTTCTGTCAGAAAAATAAATCTCGAAATTACCCATATATCAAGCTAGCAGCCCAACACGTTGTTTGAACCTAAATTTAGAGCTCAACTAGAGATCAAATAACACTTTCCTGTTCGCGAGTTAAATTTAGAGCTCAACTAGAGATCAAATAACACTTTCCTGTTCGCGAGTTAAATTTAGAGGGCACGGAAGTTAAGTCGCCATGCTCCGATAATTAATTACATGTTATCTACTTAGAAATCTCATTTAATTTAACGCCATGGACCAGGGAAATTGTCATTGCAAAAAGTAGCTTTCAGAGTTGAAATTCTGATGCAAATTAAAGTTTTATAAATGCTACTTGGAACGACAGAAACCGGCATGAAAGTGTAGAAAAAATATCTAATTACTTTCGGATTCAACAACTGTAGGATAAATTTGTCGGTTTCGTTCCCACCCCGCTCTGCCCCAATCTTGAATGAAATACAGGTTGCATTCCTTTCAAAAGCGCAACTATTTTTAGCCAGATATTTTTCGCATTTGAAGATGATAATATGAATATTTATGCTTTTAAGTTTCTTGCCATATTTTGTAGCCGAGTTGAAAATTGTCTTCGTTAAAGAAAAGACTTTATTGGATTTAAAGTGCTTCAAAACTTGGGTTGCAATAAATAGTAATAAAAATATAATATTCAAGTCATAATTTCATAAAGTTTCTAAATTTTTCAAAATGACATAGCTTTTTCCACAACCTCTCCCAGGTTTTCAATAGCCAGGAGAAAGGAGGGGGGTAATTTTTAGCATATTAAAATCAATTTAGATGGAATTAGCGAATAAGAGCAAAACTCAAGAAGCAAAATATACTTTGACGAAAATCAAAGGAACTACGAAAGGTAAAAATATTTTGCCAAAGGGCCAGTTCCGAAGTGAATTTTATGCAACATTGTCAAAATCCATATTTCAAAATAAAACGGAACTTCCACTCTTTTCAACATTGAAACACAGGGACAGTTTTTTACGCAAATAGAGTCCCCTGTACCATTGTTTGCGTAACAGCTCAGTATCAAGAGTTCATATTTGGTATTTTTAAACTATAGGAAAGATCTCTAAATGAGCCGTTGTTAGGAGACTTCTACGTGGATTTAAAACAGCTTTTCCGCTGAAAATATTTGCTCTCAAATATATGGCGACACGAAAGTTGAAACCGTAACAAGTGTTTATATAACTTGCTTCCAACTTTTCCTCACTTATTTATATTATTTAGGTCCAACTTTCTCCTCACTTGTTTATGTAATTTGTGTCCAACTTTCTCCTCACTTGTTTATGTAATTTGTGTCCAACTTTCCCCTCACTTGTTTATGTAATTTGCGTCCAACTTTCTCCTCACTCGTTTACATAATTTGCGTCTGATGATTGCACTAGTGATCATTAGGGACGAGATGGAATGCTTGGCGTGACCTCGAACCCACGACATATTTACATACACTTAGGCTTATCATTATTATTATTATTAAAGGGAGCGAACCCAGTTTAGCCAGCTCGAAGGCAATAGTTACGACCTCTGGAGTGCAATTTGTTTTAACAAGAAAATGTTTTAGTTATATTTTAAAGTATTTGATAGTGCATTTTTTGAAATTCTTTCTGAAGAAAAAAACCCTATCACTCTTTCTCTCTCTCTCTCACACACACACTCAAACTTGGCGAATTATACAAATTATAAATTATACGAAGTATGGTTAGATCTTTTACAAACTTTATCGGTTAAAACACATCATAATCATAAATGAAAATAGATTTGACTAACTTGTGATGTGAACGAATTTTATTAGATAACGTTTGTCGATGACGCAAATGGAGCAAAAGGCGTTATTTTTGTGTGAAGTATTTTGTATTTTTTCATGAGCTAACGGGTCGCAAAAACTTATCGGCGGGCTGCAAATGGTCCGCGGGTTGACGACCCTTATTCTAGATGATTTTTACGGATTTTTCATGATATTATTCGTGAAATTAAACATTATTGTGAAATTAAGCAACATCATGCAATTAAACATCATCATGCAATTAAGCATAATAGTGAAATTAAACATAATCATGAACCCAAACATAATCATGAAATTAAACATACATACAAACAGAATCGTTAAATTGAACATAATCATAATATTAATCATGAAATTAAGTGCAATGATATTAATCATGAAAGTAAACATGATATTAATCATGAAAGTAAATATGATATTAATCATGAAAGTAAACATGATAATCATGAAAGTAAACATGATATTAATCATGAAGTAAACATGATATTAATTATGAAAGTAAACATGATATTAATTATGAAGTAAACATGATATTAATCATGAAAGTAAACATGATATTAATCATGAAAGTAAACATATTAATCATGAAAGTAAACATGATATTAATCATGAAAGTAAACATGATATTAATCATAAAATTAAAAATAATATTAATCATGAAATTAAATATAATGATATTAATCATGAAATATTCATAATCATGGAATTAAGCATAACCATGTTAATCATGGAATTAAGCATAACTATGTTAATCATGGAATTAAACATAGTTACCCAACTGAATATTCTGCATATTCTATTCCTTAATTTAATCATCTTCGTCATTTCATTTTCTCTTTGTTATTCGAGAAGTTAATGTTTTCTTTTGAAATTAAAATGTAGTTAATATTTTTGGAATTGTCTCATTAAATTTTGATAAGCTTTACAAAATGCGAATTTTATTTTGAAAATAGGAAAGTAAAATCGACAGCGGTTCAAAATTTAATGCCGAAAACGTCGGAGTTAAAAAAAAATCCAGAAAATGTAAAAATAGCAAACCGCTGACTTTGGTAAGAAGCTTAAAAGGTAATTTTAAGTTTTCAAAATTTGTGAAATTGAAAATATAAGAAATGAAAACAGAATATGACTTTTTTTTCGGATGATCAGAAACTATGTGCATTAAGAAGTGGTTTCGCCGTATTGCTAATCAGTCGGACATTCGGTGGAAGAGAAAGGCGCCAGAATAACAATAAACTCAACCAAAATCTAATCAGTTGCATTTCTACTCGGAATTAAATATTTTTTCCCTGTTCTCTTGATCTCAAAATGTTTGCTACTCAGTTGTATGGAAAACCAGTTTTATGATGAAATTTATTTTTTCTCCAAAAAGGTAAAAACCTTGTTATCTTTATGTATAACTTTGTAAAGATGCAGTGCCGAATGCAGTGCCGAATAGGTTTTTATGGGCTATACATAAAAATATGTATTTCCAGGCCAGAAAAATATAATGGGCTCTTAAAGAACATGATACTCTCTACATTTAATGAATAAATAACGTTTCTCTTTGAAGTTTGTTATCTTCAATACCAGGTTGATAAATAATAAAAATTTCTCAGCCTTGCGAAACAAACAAGATTAAAATAACTCTTAAACTTAAACACCTGGCACTGTCAAGGCCCTTGCAGGTCCCCCCACAAAATCGAAGGGCCCCAGATCCGCGCCTAATTTGACTATGCGTAAACCGATACTGAATTGGGGGAGGGGGAAAGACTGAACTTAGACATTCCTGAAAATGTTTGTTACTTAAATACAAAAGAAACTCAGTAAATCTCTACCACGCCCTTGGCAGTAAATTGCGACATCTTGTGGAGCATAGTTTGAAAACCGCTATAATCCCATCTACATTTTAACATCAGACGGCAGACGCTCATAAAAATTACGACTATGTTTAAACAGCGTCCTTCATATAGTGGCCTTAGGTGGAACTCGAGCTCATAGTGAATAAACTGAAAGCTCAAAACCTTTCTAAAAGCAATTTTATTTTATTGAGGCAACAATCAAAATTCTGAAATGATCAAAATATTAATTTTGACCACGTTTCCCCTACGAAATAGCGACAGCTTCGGTTGGTTGTATGTCACGTAAGAGAGGAGTAGCCCTGCTCGATTTCGAATTGATTTTCGTACAGGGGAATACAATAGTTTACGATTTTCTTTCCTAAACACATGTCCTGTTTCCATTCTTCACTTACGCAGTACTAGTTAGAATGTTGTATTGTAGCAATCAACACCGATAACTAGTGCTGTCCTGAAGAAAATTATTGAGAGTATGCGGTGCTGTCTTAATTAAAGAGTATTGAAATTGCGGAGTCACTGGGGTTGGTGACGTCACCGCATCGCTCTAACTGGCATTTGACTGGTCGTCCATTGTCTACTAAAGTCCAAGATAGCAGTGTTGCCACTTTCATCAGTTTTTCCTTCCTCTTCTGGTTGTAGGGATATTACTTTGAGGCTTGTGGGGGGGGTTTGGGGACTTTTTCGCATTTCATTATTTGTTTCCATTTAAGTTTGTAAATTACTAGGGAAAAAAGAACTTTATTGAAAGCTGCCCCAAAATCCCAGCAAATACGAAAACTGCCTTGAAATCTTGAGAGTCCGCAGCGCGTACGCTGTATTTTTCACAATTTCTTGACAGTACTCTGTACTGCGCATTCAGCGCGTACCCTTTGAGGACAGACCTATATATCCATATGTATTTATACAAAATTTCATCGCAATTGGGGGGTTGCAACACCTCCTGCGTACGCAAGTGTTACCATCCTTCGCAATTGCCAAACTGTTGAACACAAAGCCACTGCGACGTGTTTTTTGGAGTTTTTTTCGTAGGGAATTAAATACGAATAATCACTTTTGGCACCCACGCTATAAGATCAAACTAGATCTGCTAAAGCACTCTGGATGTAACGGATGTTTCCCAGTTCGATTCAATGACATGGTGATCACTCTTTTTCTTCTATAAAAAAGCTTTAATTGGAGCTCATAGCGTGGACATCAAAAACGATTAGTCGAAGACGAAATTAATAAATCGTACACAGAAAATAAATCATACACATGTATGCACATTTGCATGTGAATCGTTTGTTCTTAAGTATTTCATTACTTGAAACGGGAAACAATTAACTAGCAAGAAAGGCAATATATTTACACTGTTTCTCCAGTCAATATTTCACCAACCCAAACAAAATATATTACACCACGCTTTCACCCTGTGCTTCTGCCCGTAATTGACAGCAATGAATAATTCATCAGTCAGAAAAACGGCTACTAAACGCTGATTAATATTTATCGAAGTAGACTTGATAAATTGTTCCAATTTCTTGAAGAAAGAAGCAACGAAGACTGATAAATTATTCCTAATTTCTTGGAGAAAAATGGTTCATATAAATTTTCGCCTTCTTAGGCAGATCTACCTAGATAACGATCTATTTTTTCGTTACTAGACAAAATATTTTGAACGAGTAATAATTTCTGTAGGATCTGTCACCCCCACGTGGGGAACTTCTTCTGAATTAATTGCCTCAAATGCAAATGACACGCATTCTGCTTTATGGCTATCAGGTGAAATTTGCATGAGGAACTGCGTTGTCAATTTTGAACACACAGATCATATATATCTCCTGTTTTTCAAAATAAAGGGTACAAATATAGCTATATTTCATTTTGTTATAAATTTTAGTAATATTATTTATCATTTTACATGAGAAGTTTAGCTAGTACCTGATACTCAGTAATACGTCATTTATCACATATGTACCTAACATTTCATTAATAAAAATTAATAGAATATCTTTTGTAATTAAAAGTTACCTATTTGGCTTTATTTTGAAATTAATTAACCAATAATTAAACGATCTGTCCCGAAGACCAACGAGATACTGAAAAAAATGTAATGTGTTTAAATGAAAAAGAAAATTATCCACTTTTGAATGGCGCCTTCACCGGTTCACTATTTCAAACCACGAGCGAAAGTACAATTACTTTTTTCTTAACATGACACTTGATCATCATCAGGAGCGGAATCAAGGGGGGCGATGGGGCAATTACACCCCTTGAGCTGGGATTATACCATGAAAAATGAAATTAAAAGTACCGGACACTTGGCTAAACATAGGAATCGGAAACAAATTGCCCTCCCCATTTAAAAGACCTCTGGATCAGCTCTTGTTGATTATATTTGCGTTCTTATATCCAATATCTTTAGAGAATATACAATAAATATTTCGTAAATATATACTTTTAGAAATAACCCCTTAAGACCTAAGAAAATTTCGACGAAAGTAAAAACGATTCACCATTTTTTAACTTTTAGCCGGGACAGGAAGAGATGACTTTTGCATAACAATGATGAATTTTAACTGAAGATTGAAAGAAACATGACATTCACATATATACCTTAGGTCTGAAAGCCCAATTAATATTAAAGTTGTTTTCATATGTACTGCCATAAAACAACCTTATCAAATCACTTTTACTTGACTTCGTTTTATTTTAAACCTTTGACAGTACAAAAAAGATATATTTCAACAAATCTGTTTTATTTAGTATGAAACTTTTAAAAATAATTATTTTTCGGCACACACAAACACATTTTGTATATGCTGCAAATGATTCTGGATCTCGACCTACAACCCGCACATCGACATTTAAATGCAACTTTATCATTGCAAAATCGTGGCAGATGTCCGACATCGTTATGTCGAACTTCTACCATTGGCTGTGGTACAACTTTTCGATGTTTCCTTGTTGATGTCGGCTCAGCTTCTGGTTCAGAAAGTTCTTCTGATTCAGCCAATGCTCTTTGCCGAGCGGATAATGTTCGGCCACATCCTTCATATTTTACAAGTGCCAAGCCCAAGTTTATTCGATAAGCTAACGAATTTTCTCTTTTCTTAGAACCTCATTCTTTGCGTGATATCATATAAACATAATCCAAGAACTAACTACAACCAAATCTACAAAATGATTGAATGCTCTCGTCGTTCACTTTTTGGAACGCGCACACAATAGCTTTAATATGTAATAAACTAGGAATCTGTCAGTAATAAGGTAAACCCCACTCCCTTAGAAGGGTTAAATTTACATGCGAAATATGCAAAAAAATTTTGTTAGAAGAATTATTTTTTGAACCATCAACCCCACTAAAAATTATGGTGCATAATATTCACAGCAATTAAAAATTAATTTTGTTAATCTACATACATTTCCCAAAGTGATCGAAAGTAAAAATTAAATAGTGACTTCTCACAAAATAATATACTTTAGTTACAATTCCTTTACGCTTGTGACCGAAGGTGCGCATACGCGTACCTCTGCATAGGGTGGTCCCAGAAAAGAATATTCCCAATGATATATGCGATTCTGATATTTATGGAAATTAATAAGCTTCTGAACAATAGAATAATTGTTTTAAATTAAAAATACAAACGGTTTATAGAAAATTATTAGCACTTAAGTTTTGAACGGCGAGTCTTGGTCAACATGGTGGAAGTTCCGCAAAAGCAAGTTGTCGGCCCGCATTTTACAGATCTTCTCAGCGACATATATTGACACCAAAAGATAGCTCAAAAGGCACACAAATGATACCCTTTGATCTGACTTCGCAATTTATATTAGTTTTGTAGAAAAAGCGTTGCAATCCAAGGTACACACATATGTGTATCTCTGGAATGAAGAGGATAAGATAAGATACAAGGCACCAGGGAAGAAATTTACATACAAAAGATAAAACAATGGTAAAGTAGCAAATGAAGAAGATCACCCTTACCAGGGAAGAAATTTACATACAAAAGTTTAAACATTGGTAAAATACACTCTATAACAAAAAAATCGATGCACCAAGAAGGAGTTGTCCGATTGTAATGAAATTTTGTATGAAAAGACATTTTGACCGAACATGCAAATGATTAAAATTTGGTGTCCAATGAATGAATAGCGGGAACTCCAGCGCATTCAGCAGGTGTATATAAGGAGCGATTCTCAATATGTGGTCAAAATTTCTGTTGCATTTTGACTGCGGATATCTTACGTCGACTGTAACAATGCCTCGCCGAAAGATTCGTGCTCATTACGAGCATATGTCAGAGTTTGAAAGAGGTCGTGCTATCGGATTGAAAGAGGCTGGTTGGACGAATCGAAGAATCGCTGGACATGTGGGTCGAAGCGATGCGGCGATTGGACGGTGCTGGCAAGAGTGGGTCAACAACGGCAGATGTCAGCGTCGGGACGGCAGCGGTCGACCTAGGGCCACAACAGAACGGGAAGACAGAGCGATTGTCAGAGCAGCTGTCACAGCACCGGATTCGTCGTTATCAACTATCAAAAGTGTGGACCGCACACATGTGTCCAACATGACCCTCTGCAGACGACTGAGAGAGCGGAATTTACGCTCGCGCCGACCGTTACGCCGCTTACCTCTCACGCCTTTACACCGTCAAGTCCGATTACAGTGGTGCCGGGCTCGATCAACTTGGAACTGCGCTGACTGGGGACGTATAGTCTTTAGTGACGAGTCCCGTTTCCAACTGTGTCCTGACGACAACCGCAGACGTGTCTGGAGACGTCCAGGGCAGCGTGGGGATCCTGCCCTTACTATCGCACGCCACACATGCCCACAACAGGGCGTTATGGTCTGGGGTGCCATCTCCTTTGATAGCCGGACCCCTTTGGTGGTCATTTCTGGCACACTTACAGCACAGCGGTACGTAGACGACATTCTACGACCGGTTGTGTTACCGTTCCTTTTGCGACACCCTGGACTTACGTTTCAACAAGACAATGCCCGGCCGCACACGGCACGTGTTGCTATGAATTGTCTTCAAGCTTGCCCAACACTTCCTTGGCAAGCTAGGTCTCCTGATCTCTCTCCCATAGAGCACATTTGGGACGCTATGGGAAGGCGATTGCAACCATCCCGGAATGTTGACGATTTAGCCCGACAGTTGGAGACAATTTGGCAAGAAATTCCGCAGGACACCATCCGGGATCTTTATCAGTCTATGCCACGCCGGGTGACAGCTTGCATCCAGGCCAGAGGTGGACCAACGCCTTATTGACTTCCTCCCTTTGTAACGGTCAAACTCTGCAATAAATCATTCAATTGTTCTGAAATGTTAATGATTTCTTTTTCTATGTATGTTCTTCATATCCACCAATTTTTATCGCAATCGGACAACCCCTTCTTGATGGGTTGAGTTTTTGTTATGGAGTGTAGCAAATAAAAAAAGATCACTCAACGATCAAAATGACTTCAAACATTTTGTTTGGAAGAAACAAATGGATTTTTGGACGTGATTGCCAGGAATCTTCCTACAGCAATAGTTGATAGACGGACTGTGGGACCATTTCTGCTGTCGCGTGGTTTGTGTTCCTCGTAAAGGACGCGATCCAGATATCTTTTAATATTTTCAGTAATTTTCAAGTTTGGTGAAAGGGTAGGTTGGTCTAGAACCACGGTAAATATATATTCACGTAAAATTCATTTTTATTAGCGTCTACTGAATGGATGCTTGATTTACCTTCATGGAAAACCCATACCTTCGTATTCTCATTACTCGCTTAATTCTAGTTATTTATTTTGCAAGCATGTTTATGTACTTTTCTGTTGTCTGCATCGCTTGCATTGGGATTAAATTAACGTCTCCCCGTTCAGATACTCCTGGGTGTATCATTTTTAAATAAATATATTTTGGATGACGTTGAAACTTCCCGGATTTTTCAAACCGTGAAAATATTGGCAACGGCCATCTGACCGTACAGATTAAATTTATGTTTGGTCTGTATATATGGTTTAAAACTACCACTCCATATATTACCACACTACTACCATTATATCTATATGCATGTATAGGACGGGTGCTAAATCTTGAGAACCTGCCATTGTAGCGGCAACAACTGGTCTGTCAGCTTTGCCATACATCTCTTGTCTTATATACGCGCTGCCGACTGCATCGCGTTGCGCTGATTGGTTGCAAAACTCCGTTATTCGCATATGCACGCCTGTACCAGTTTTCTGGCACTTCAGTGTACTTTCACCAAAATGCAAATGCACTAAAATTGTAAAAGGTGATGTAAAATATGTCCACACTACTTCGTTTTGGATCCAATATAATTTATAATCATCTATTATTACTATTAATTTAGAATATACAAACCATCAACCCGAAAACTCCGAAAACTGAATTTTGAAGAAAACGAAGAAAAAGCATTCAAATTTAACACTACCATTTGTTTTCTTAAGATAAATGGTTCTCTATTTTCAAACTTATGAAATATTATAATTTTCATTTCATTTTAAAGTCTACGTGAACATTGACGTTTAAATACATAATTTCTTTTAAAAACTAACTTTAAAATATCTTCATTTATTAAATTCTTCAAAGAGATGTGGTTTAGATAAAGATAAAAAAAAACATAACTTTTCATTATAATATTCAGGAGATGCCTATTTGCACACACTAAGAGAAAGTTCTAAGCATTCAAAGACATTAAAGTTCTAAATATTTAATTCAAGATTATTTATTATTTAGAAAATACGAGTAATATCCTCTGATTGGTAATAACATATGCTACGAATCTCCGAAAAATACTTATTCATTTCTTTTTATGAACTCCTGATTTCAGAAAATTTAATTAAAATTTTATAAAAACCAGGTGAAATAGACGTAGTTTCGTCATTAAAAAAAGGTACGGCTGGCATTTCCGTCCAAAGTTTAGGAATGGGAAAGGGGGAATGAAATGACAAATTTATCACACGACAGCTGGGCTTAAAGTGGTTAGATCCCTCTTTTACGTTTTCATTCCTGTTTCATTCGGAACACATACACATTTATTGATCTTTATTTATATTAAGTTTATAATCCATGGAAAGATTTTTTATATGATGGCGAATTTCATGGTTTGTGCCATTAAAATAAATGAGATTTTTGAGTAGATAAACGTAATTATATTCGCCTGAATATTCTTCGATTAAACCACATTATTCCCAAATTTGACGCTTAAAAAAAGGAACTCTTTCTTTAATGTTTAACTTAATCACAAAATTTATATTCAAATGCCGCGTTGGGCTGTTAGCTTGAGAAATGGCCAGCTTCTGGTTTCTTTTTCTGACAGATTGTAATATTTTAGCAGAAAATGGAGGCATGAATTTGACAAAAAATATGCCGCTGATTACGAACGGAAATTGATGACATAATCCCCGTCAGATACACTCGTCATTCATAGTTTAAGCAAAAAATTATGTAAACAATTCCTGCGTTGTTTACACATATACATAGTTTGTTTTTGAGATGTAAGCATACATCATTAGCAGACCTTTTGTACAATCGTTTTATAATTCTTTGAATCAGTAGCAATACATAATTTATATTTTTAAAACTTTAGAATTTTCTACATGCTTTAGGAATTGACCTACTTTTGTATTTATAAATTATGAAAGGATTTTTAGCAAATAAAATACATAGTTATATCGGATAATAAACAAATCGATACCGATTGGTCAAGGTACAAGTGTTAGCGTAACAGGCAAGGGCTTTCAGAAAGCATCAAAACCAAAAATAGCTGGAAGCAACGTGGATAATCTGAACGCAGTCTTCAATTAAAATGTAACGTATAGTTCGTTCACGAAAAGTTGTCCGATGGTACCGTTAGAAAATAAGGGGAGCTGACGTCACAAACGGCATAGCCGATTACAGCAGAGGGAAGGACGTCATTTCAGAACTGTTTTTTAGTGAACGTTTGTCTGCGCCAAAAACCAGTTCTGAAATGATGTTTTCCTCTTCCCTCTACTGTAATCGGCTAGGTCGTTCGTTAACTAAGTTCCAGTTATTTCTATTAATTGATCTCATCTAATTGTTTATATTCCGTTTGTTACATTTAATTTATTATGTCCAATACATTTTTACCATTTTAGTTTTAATTTATTCTCATTTTATACCGCATGTACGATCTTACCTTGTTTGGCGCAAAATGACCCTTGCTGTCCTTGCGCCACAAAAACACAACCAACCAATCAATGTACAATCACAAACGGTCATCGTCGATTAAAACAGGTGAAAAATCCCACCGTCTGTTCATGGAAGGAGGTCCGATGGTAAAGTAAGAAATAACGGGAGATGACGTCATAAATCGGCTAGCCGCTTACAACACAGTAGGACTCCAATCTCAACTTGTTTTTGCGGCCGCAAAAAACCGTGCAGAATTTCGAGATTGTTTTAAGCGTCTAGTCTGTTTGTGACATCACCCCGGATGTTTCGAACTGTACCATCGGACTGCTTTTCGTGAAAAAACAGTATTTTTTTTTCTTGAAAAAGAACATTCGTTATGTAGAAACGATTTTTCCCTGTAATAACTACGGAAGAGTCGTAAAAATTGCGATATACATTGTTACCTCCATAAGGGACACCTTTACTTAAAGGACAATCCCTTTGGTCTCTACTACACATATATGTTAATATACGTCCCTCTGAAGAAGTGACACCCCCAGTCATTGGCGTACACAGGGGGGTGTTGATGGGGGTTGTAACCCCCCATTGCAATGAAATTTTGTATATTTAACATAGGAATATGTGAGTTGTAGCTCTGTAACCCCCCT
>QLNU02014176.1:31180560-31190965 GCA_006491805.2 Dysdera silvatica | reverse complement strand
TCTCCAATGAAATCTACCTTGACAACTTCATTTGAAGCCATGCACACCCAAATCATCTCATGAATCGCTGTGTTTTACAATTGGTCTCAAGTTCTTTGTTTCCAGTAAAGTATTTCTTTTTTGCCACATACATTTTTTCTATCTAAACCAATAATGTTAAACTTAGGATAGTGGAAAGTAACCTCCTTACCTGCCCAGACCTGAAGGATCTTCCCGCTGATCTAACGAAGCGATACTGGGAGGCTCAGTGTCGAATGGCTCAATTGCCACAGACGGGCGTTGGCTAACAACAACTTTCTTTGAAAAATATAGCCTTTTTACAAAACTCAGCAGATTTCTTGATGTAAGCTTTGGAAAATTAATCTCTCCGGCTTCGTTACCGTAAAAGTGCAAAGAGCTTGGGAGCTCAGAATTTTCCAAACAGTCTGAATAAGCCTTTATTTTGTAACACCACTTTCAGCGAATATAGTCTATGCTTTGAGAACCAGCCTCACTCCAAAACAGCATTCTGTGTTTCGCTATAGAGTAATTTATATTAGATGCAATTTATTCTGCATATAGAAATTTGGATTTCTATATATATGCCATTTATAATAGAATACACAAAAATCATCGAGAGTATTTCTTTTCTTTTTATGTACGAAGGTAGTATCTATTTTCCAATACTCGAAAAACATTTTCACATAGAATGGAATGGATTTTTCAACTTAAAGGTGTGAAATCGCATTTGCGCAAAAAGACACGACCTCTTTTGAACCATTATCGCATTTTCGGCTAAAGACCGTCAATCAAAAATGACCCCTATTGTCGACTAGGAAAACGTTTAATTGAAGGAAGTTTCTGAGAAAAATCTGGAGCTGATGTCGATCCCATTAGACGTCATATTTGTTTCCTGAAACTTGCAATTTTAACTGTAAAATGGGAGAGAATTTAAAAGCAATATACAAATGCAGACACGAAACGAATAAATTTTTATATACTCAGTTTTTTAATTAAATTAAAATGTTAAATTACGTATAATTTGCATGAAATTGTTTTTAGTTTATTAGAATAACTATTTTAATTTAAAGAGAAAAAACATTAGATTACTTTGGAAAGGATGTGATTTTTTTGTAATGGATTAATTAGTGTAAGTAGTTTTTTGGTTAATGGGATTTTTCGTAAATTAGTAGCATTAAATATTCCTCTTTTATCTATTTTGAAAATGGGAAAGAAAAAAGAAGACATCGTCCTTAGATGTAAATTTTGTTTTAATATTGTAGCAGGATGAAGATAGTTTCTTTAAGTTTAATTTTGATTAAGGACAAAGGCGACCTTTAATAGATATATAAATAAATAATTAAGAATGAATGTAAAAGCCTTGTAACATAACTCTACGGCATTTATTTTCATATATCACACATAATTATTAAGCTTTATCTGTGTAGAAGTTCAACATTGCATTTCACTGCTTACTGGTACAGAATGTAGTACCTTCTAATTTTAGCACAACGCTTCGACCATTCATCTCGGAAAAGCTTATATGCTGCTAAAGTAGTCAAAAGCTGAGATTTATGATGCTAAGTTAGCAAAGAGATTTTTACTATTCAGCAATTCATTTCTAAGAAGGCGACACAGGGCGTTTCTTCTGGAATTCACAAGGACGACACTTAATCAAAAATAATTCAAACTTTCTCCACCAGTTGTCCGTGAATTTACGTCGTCAATCTTAGGTAACATACCTTATTAGTGTTACAGATAAGTATTTATCCACGTTATTATTCACGTAGGACTAAAACGAATGACATTGGGTACAACTACATGACACGCTGCAAGACATTTTCAGACTGTCGTGAGGATGGCTTCCAGAAGAACCTATATTAATGGAGTAAAATGTTAAATTATTCAGTTTAGTATAAAATACAAGACTGCAACATTTACAATCCGTCCATGGCTTTTGTGATATTCGTTTCTGAAAATAATTTAAGAAATGTTCTTGAAGAGTCAAGCCTGTAGTCGGAATGACGTAGCAACTGGGGCAAGGCAAAGGACATATGGAGCCCAAGGGACCTGGCGATTGTTTTATATATATATATATAGACGAATAGCTCGACGGGGCAACTGCGGCCAGGCCCCTGCTGGCTATAGGCTAGTGAAGGGGCATACAGGGAAGCTCCTTAATCTTTTACAGTATTACTGTAAAATATATCCTGATAACTAGTGGTAACTTCCCAAAATATCAAGGATCGGTTTGCTGAAATGCGAAACAAAATGCTAACTAGTTCACTGGAGGTGTAAGTCCTCTCATTTCCATATAGTAAAAAGTTAATGATGGGTACTTATTTACGGAAATATTTTAACAATGGGCTCATGCTTGCCGCTGGAAATTGGATACGACTTAACACTAGTGGTAACCAGAATTTTTGCTGGGTAATAGGAGGACTGTTGTACTGTTTTCAACTATACTATAAAGATGAAAATTTGGACATACCGGAGCCATGCAAACCAAAAATAATTTGCACATATCCAAAAATAAATGACGTATACGGATATACGCTAGTCACTGAGCTAAAATTGAATACTTGTAATAAAAATAGCCTTTGTAGACGGAGAAACTTCAACGGAGCAGAGTGTATAGTAGCGATGTGTCGAATCATTCAATAACCAGCTCACTATACAGGTCTACTCGTTCGTGAATGGTGGCCAACATAGTTCATTTATTCATTCATTTAGTGAACGATTTAAAACGCCTGTATTATATTTCAGTGGCGACCGTGGTGAGATTTAAGTGCAGCTGCTTGAAGACAATTCACCAAACTCAAGGTTGCTATAAATTCCTTCCTTATTTACGGAATGAGGTAAAAAAAAGTTTCTTGGCGAGTATAGACTGTAAATTAATGTGCTTTGGTGAATTGGCTTCACGCAGCTTCACTTAAATCTCGCCAAGGGGCCGCCATTGGTGTACATCCTATTCTTCGTGTATTGTTGCCCAGTCTTTCAGTTGTATGTCGTTAACGCTGTGGAAAGAAATAGCATTTCCCAAAAAGCAATTTGATTTGTGATCATTACTTATTGTTACATTACTAACATGGGAACTACCTTGAGTAGGAGTCCTAACTGAGGATTGAGAAATATTGCAATTTACAGATTTGAGACCCCTAGTTACGAGTTCGAAGTCCTTTGTCAGTGAAATCCATATATTAATTTTTAATTAAAGAATAAAATTTTCAAAATTCTCACAGATTCAGGTGTTTGGCGAAATATGTGTAAGAATTGGCGATGCTTTTATTATCGTTTGAAAAAATGTTTTGCTTTTTCGATAGAAAATAAAGTTTTAAAACAAAATTCATGCTTTTTGTCAAAGCAATCATAATTATCATTTTAGATAAATTAAACTTTTAGGTCATTTTCTCTATTCATGAAAGATACTACAGAATTTTAAAAATTTGGATAATGTGCATACAATGTGAAAATGGAAAGTAAAGATTGAAACATGGATCTGTTTTTTGCAGAATTAGTTAAAAAAAATAATTAAACAAGACTAGAATGAAAACGACATTCAACGAAAAAACGTTTAAGACGTAGCATTTGGTTACAATAAGTGCATTTTAAAAACAAGTGTATCTTACGGAATGAAATATTACAATGAATATTATCAACTGCGAAGGAAAGGGTTTCTACATTATTAAATATTTAAGGATGGTCATGAGAATTGCACTTATACCAGGAATATTGTAACATTGAACGATATTATGCATATTGAAATTGGTTATATATTAAAAAGTGCTTTTTTATATTAAAGAGAGATTATATATCAAAGAGAGGTTTTAGTATACCATTTCTATTTTTGTATCGATTTCCATATCATCAAGGGTGATTCAGTTTGTAACTTTTTTTGACTGACATTTTACACTGCCTGCAAACAAATATACATGGAACGCTTGAATAAGGGATGTTGTTTTAGGGGGTATTTGTGAGGCAAAGCAGTCTTCGGGAAGATCTTCGTATATGCTTAGATCTGTGCACCCTGTCTAGGAATCTAACATGATACAAGAAGGTGGTCGCAAAATAAGAAGAATGTAATTATTCAGCCATTCTTTCATTTGTAGTTTGCCCATTTTTCTTGATTTTGAAGAAGTGATATATAAATTTGAAATCCCAAATAACTTTTTTTAACTGTCGAATCGAATTTTCCGTTCTTTTCTTTTAAGCATATTAGAAATTTGCCTTTTAACTCCTCACTCATTGACAGAGTTGGCATAATTGTGATGAAACTGCTGAAATAATTTGCTTTTCCCCTTTAAAATAATCTTTCATTTGCTATTAAATAATGAAATCTATTCTGATTGGAATTCTGTATTCGATCAGAATCAAAAATTAATGTCGAATCTGTCATTTTTAATATAAATTTCACAGCGGTATTTTTAATTTCCTCAATATTATGGATATGTGCTGTGGTCAAGTATTTTGTGATTTTTCGAGAAGCGAATCCCCCTGTCATTTTAAAATTTTGAATGAAATGGTAACTGCTTTTGAGATTTATTTAATTTAATTCTTTAGCTTCATTACAAGCCTAGCGTTTAAAATTCACGTCACGAACTGGCATGACTATTTCTGGCATTCTCAAATTTTTGAAACATCGAAGCCCGAATTATTCCATATTTCCGCATATTGGTCTCTAATAAAGTTTTTTGAACTTAGATATAAGCCGATAACAATGATGTTTAAGTTTAGGATAACAAGCTGTTTGTTTGTTTGGCTTTTTTATGGCGCAAGAGCATCTGGGCTATACTGCGCCAAACTTCGGTTTGAATAACAAGCTTTGGATAACAAGCTTTGGTTTGAAGAAATTTTCGCTTTTTACAAGAATCATAATAATCAACAATTTTTCCATATTTTAAAAAGTAAATTCGTTTACCAAAGCGTCATCATTACTATAATCAGATTCATACGCATAATTACCATAATCGGTTCGATTTTCATTAAAGTCATGAAAATTCAAAGTAAAGTCTTCAGTCACATTATTAATAAAAAACAACTCTTCAATTTTTAAAAACAAAGGTTTACTTTCGTCTAATTCTGTAGCTGTAATTATTAAATTTTGTTTGTTGTATTATTTATTGATAAATTTAACATACATCTCGTGACTATCATTCAATCTATTTTTTGTTGTTTCCGGTCTAGTGTTCTATTTTAGTTTTACTAATCTAATATCGTTTAATCTATGTCTGTAGTAGGCTACATACGATTTATACGTTGAAAGTTTTAGGCATCTACTGTTATGTTCTGGCATTTTGTATGTGTGCTAGGTCCAGTCATCAATATTAGCAATCTGCACCTACATATATCCTTGGATCTGTATAAAGTGCATTGCAATTACTTTATTTTTTGGCATTCTCATCCTTGAAGCATTGGAATAATAATTCATTTAAACATTTAAGCAATAGCGGACTGGGTCCTCCCAAAGGGCGCATACCTTGGAATTTCAGAGGGCGCGAGTTCTTGCCCACTTGGAAGATCGAGTCCTATCGCTCACGATGGAGCACCGGCCCACAGTGCGCCCCTGAATTTGAGGTCTCAACAAAATTGGTTTTCTAACCTATACGTGCCTTCGTTGGATTTCCTGTACTGGTTTATATACAAAAATTTGCACTATATATTCTATATACTGTACATATTTATATACAAAATTTCAACACTATAACGACGACACCTAGTCATGGTAAAAGTACAAACGTTAACATGGCGATACTTACAGGTTTAACGGCCATACCGTTGTTTTTACTTTAGAAACGTTTTATTTATAAAACCGAAGTTGTTACACACTGCGCCACTTTTACCTACTTTCATGCACTTAAGTTTATTTTCGAAAAGAACAATTCTTTGTACAGAGTTCCATAAATGAAGGCAATTTACGAAACACATTTACAAAACTGCTGAATACCGAACAGATTCTTAAGTAGTAGTTTCTTTCACTGCGAAGTTGTAAGGAACACGTTTCCTTGAGAAGCTCGTGTCACTTTAGTGTGAATTGAAAACCCTTGGAATGTTTTGAAGGAGTTATCACATAAACGTAATTATTTTCATTACATTTTCGTATTTGAAAAGATTCTTTCTGAGTAATGACGTAATTGCAGTGATTTGTCTTGGAAGAAGTGCGTTCCATTTTCATTTCAAAATTGTCTTCAATCTTTGTAAATGCTTAAGCATAGGCAGTGGCGGATCCACAGCAGGAAGGATTAAGAAAATTTCCTTTCCAAAATCCATAAAAATGCGATGGAAAGCGGTTACAATAAGCATTGATTATAACAACGTAATTTTTACTAAAAGCTCGATTTCCCTTTTATTTTTAAATTGCTCGTTAAATCAGGATCCATAAAGGACTTGTTCACTAAAAGCGGTTAAATTGTAATCATTATATTAAACAACATTTATATTTCCTCGCTATATCCGAAAACTCGCTAAATGCGTAAAAGTGGGTCGCACTGCATTTTACAACCCCCCTCCTCCAAATCCCTCTTTGGATCGGCCTCTGGTACAAAGGAAGCACATTAGTAGCAGAAGTTACCGGTCTACGATTATGTGAAACTGAGAGAATTTTTTAAAGTAAAAAGTTAATTTATTTTTAATTTAATCAAGTATTTAAGATTTTATGAGATATTCCCACCCTTCTCAGCGTTAATGCAATTATTAAAGACGTGGGTGACACCAATATTATCTAAATATTTAAGATTATAAGCGTTTTTATTTTTCTCGCCAAACCTCTTTTCAATCGCCAAATATCGTTAATTTGGCGACTTTGCTATTTCTATAGGTTTAAGCTCAGTAAAAGTTTCCAAGGTTAAAAATTTTTTACAGGAGTAACTTGGCCAAAACGACCATGCAACATCAAGCTGTGGAATTTATGTGGTAATTTTATAGGAATTCTGTACACTTCTATGCGTCATCTGATTGTTACATCAGTTACTATGTGGCGCAGTAATTCACTTATGGATAAGTCTACCATTAGGTGGCGATGCTGCCAACATCTAACATACAGGATAATTGGAGAGTCGAAATGAATACAGTCCGACAGTCAAGCATGGTGACATTTGGACGTCAACATAGTACACCAAAACTCTGTCAGTAATTTTTTACTAAACAAATCAAGTGCGAAAGATAATTCTGAAGATCCAAAAATTCATCTCGTCCCTCATTTGGAATGCTGGCTACATCTAGGGAAGCAGCTGATGGGTTTCGTATAAGTGCATCATCTTCTGTGATCTCAGGATGGTACCGCTGAAAAATTTTCCCTAAGTGTTTATAGGTGCTCAATAGTCTCCGCGTTTTAATTTTCATCCACTTCGCCTCCAGATATATCTACCACATTACATAGGTTTGCAAATATAGTAGTGTTTGCAATATTTGCTTTCCGAAGCGAGTTTTGCTTTTGGATGCAAATGCACGGAGAGTCTTGAAATCGAATAATGCGCGTTTTCTTTCCTCTGAAGTTTCAGATTCGGCTTAGCTGGATGGTTTAAAATGCCTGCTAAATAAGCAATTTTTTTCTTTCAAGCTTCATCATTAAAATAGCCCAAAGGATCATATAGTTCCTCCTTGTATTTCCAGGAATAACTCCATCTCATCTTTCAACTCCAATACACAATTATATCTCCTTCAGATAACCAACGTACAAGAGTTTGGAAAAGAGAAATCTCGTGATCAGAATTCAAACAGATAGATATTGGGGACTCTAGATTTTATGTAATATAGGATTTTAGTATGAGAGATCTACGGAGGATCCTACAGGGGAATCGGAAGGGTTTTATTAGCAAGAGCAGTGAATCAGGAAGTAAGTTTTTTGGCTTTTGTTTGAAAGTCCAACTTCGATCCTAGAACGCATGTGCCCAATTTGCACAGACTACACAGACAATATTCCATTATAATCCTTCCGGTTCGAAAGTGGTATTCATCTTCTTTATAACATCCTCATGTTTTTTAGTAGTTTCAAGTCCATTATAAAGCAGAGATTTTTCTTTGATTCTATCTAAATGAATATATTTCACGAGAACGAACATATGGATACATAAATTACGTCCGCTGATTCATCGAATTTTGGGCAAACAGAATCACTTTTAATGGCCTCCCTTTTCAAACAAACTCCGACACAATTAGCAATGACAGGACGGTGACGGACATATGCAAAATTATTTAAAGACAGTTGTAGTAAATATTGTAAATAATAATAAAACGTTTGCCATGTATAATCATGGTGGGATTTTTAAATTTTTTTTAAACATTTGTCGCGATGGACCTTCTATAAATCACTGCCTTTTCTTATCAAAAATTAGCACTATAACCATTCGCAAAATATTCAGACGTAGCTATGTAAAAAAATGAACCTGTTGGAAACTTTTGGTATGAGAAATTCCCCACAACGATAATGGCAAATGAAATTAACTTCTGCGAGAACTAACAACAAATTTGCCGCGACAAGATTGAGAATCAGTGCTTTAGACGTTTGTACAGATCACTCTACTATAGAGCCGACGAGAAGGGCAGCAGGGGCTTTGGTCCCGGGGCCCCGGATATGGTCTAGGGTTCCGCGCTGGCAAGAACCTATGCTGTGGTGGGGCCCGGAAATGGGAAGGGGTGATCGGGGGGCAGCTGGAAGTGAGCCCAGGTCCCGCGTTAGCTCTCGGCGCTCCTGCTTAACTATTATTAAAATTAGCTAAAATTAATTATTATTCAGTTTAAAACTTATAGTTTCAATAGTAGACTAATAGATGGCACTAACTTAACATGTAAATTTCAGTATTACGAGGCAGACTCTTAATAATTAATAAATTGTTTGTTATGCAAAATACATGCTCCGAGTGCATATTTGATGGGAACATTGGTAAATAGATTTTTCACATCAAACAAAATCATTTTGAAAGAACAATCATTTCTAGTCGTGCGACAAAAAAGCAACCAAGTTTTTGGTGGTGAACTATTGTTTGGCAGAAGATGGTAAACTGGTGAACCAGTTGCTTTGAAAGTGCACGAGTAGCTGTTCGAATATTTAAAATGATAGGTTGAAGAGGTATGCGAAATTAATGCACCATTTCAACCCATTGTCTGAATCATTGAAGCTGTAGAAATAAGTATTGAACAATTTTAATTATCGAATGTTTGTAAAATATTTTAGTCTTATAAAAGTTCAGTTTTTTATGTCTCATTGACTGCATTGTGTGAAGAGAATTAAACATTTTTTTTCTAATCAAATGTAATTCGTCCCAAATTTCTGCCTTTATCAGCGGCAAAAGAATTTTTGTGAGGAAAGCTTTCCAAATACGTATATCTTTGGTCTTCGCTTTCTGCCTTCGCATTTTATAAATTTTATGGGATTTCTCTACGTACATAATTAAATGACAATGTAATTTCCACGCTTGGCTGGAGCCAAATAGCAGCCTAATCCTTTACGACAGATAGCGTTAACAAGCATTCTTTAAGAGATTTGTCAGCTCCGATGAGTGAGCAAATTGACGATTAAAATTAATGAATCCACAGAGAAGCACGAGTGCTTTCTAACTTAATTATTATAAATTCGTTATCCTACTTATAAAACTTGCAAGCGTATATTAATGGCATTTACTTTTTTCGATAATTTTCTGAGTGAAGAATAACAATGGAGGTGGGATACCTCTCTGACATTTGCAACGAAACTAAAATGATTTCCTTTTTGCCGAAAATTGAATAGAAAAAGGCAGAATTTGGATAGAAGCTCTCTTTTTATGTGAAAAGTCGCTTTCGGGCTTGTTTGTCGTGTTCGCCTTTTTATTCGCCTTACTACGAAACGTAAAATTATCGATGCGAAAAAAGGGGACAGAATCCCTTTATTTATGTAAATTGTTGCTATTGAAGGACTTGGCGCCAAATTACTAGATTTCTTTCACTGAAATTGCTTTAAGTTCTGTTTTACGTCTGCTATGTTACGTCTGCTACGTCTGCATGGGGTCATCATGTTCAGTTTGTTTTATGGCAAAAGTGCTGTTGAGTTCAAGATGCGTCTAGATACAGTGTTGTCCAAGATATTTGATCTTTATTATCCAGGCAACCAGACCCAGGAATATGAATTGTGTGTAAAAAATAATCTTCAATGTTATTGAATATTAGAACGTTGAAAATGTATTCAATAACATTGAAGACTTTTTCTTTGCAGCTTTTTTTTTTTTTGAATTTTTTACGTAAGCAATATTCTTTCATACGCTAAGCCGGTGTTTTAATAAATTTTTCTGTAGATGTAGTTGAATCAGTGATACTTTGAGAACATACTTTTCTTTTAGTTCCTTGTAAATGAATAACCATATTATATGATGAATATGATGATGATGATATATGATGATGAATAGCTCAGTGAGTTCACTTGAATAAATAGTGAACTATATTGAATAGTTATTTAAGA
>QLNU02014176.1:31144957-31177173 GCA_006491805.2 Dysdera silvatica | reverse complement strand
CATTAAAAAAGAAAAGACATTTCCAAATAGCTGCAGTCTTTCCAACACAATTTACTTCTGTCTATTTTTCTTGGCGTATAGCGAACTTGGAAATGTAATCAAACAGAATTGAAGTAATCGCCTTTTCTTCAACAGACACTAGTAGATTATAGGTTACGTTGAGTGATGTTTTTATTGTTCGGTTGTTTAGGGAGTTTTTGTTGATTCGTTTTACCATCGCCATGAATGACGCCATTTCTGGAATGGACGTATTTGACCAAATGACACAGAAAATGTCCTCGGCTTCTTTTCGAAAAGGGGTTACACCCCTTTCCAGCGGTTAAACGGGGGAAATTTTTAAATACTAAAATCAGATTTTTTTAATCCCATCGGAAACTAAACTTACTTACTCCTTCACTCTTTTTTTGTCAATAGTCTCTAACTATAACTTTTGAAGATAACTTGGAGTAATAAAGGCGTGCATATCAAGATAAGCTGACATTTTAATAGCAAATCTTCTGACAAACAATAGCCAATTAGTTTTAAAATAACATATTGATTATTTGCGTCGTTGGAAAATTTACACTCCATTGTCTGTGACTGCGTTTTGAAAGTCTTTCTTGGCTACTTCCTGTTTCTTATCTCTTGGAGTCAAGCATCGATGCCTCTCTAATGAAAAGCTGAACGTCTCACATATATTGACAGAAAAAGCATCTGGATGCGTTGGAGATTTTTCTTACGCTTGTCTTCCGAATATGATTCTTCTATTATAGCAACATCGTAATCATCTTTCGTGACAACGATAATGAAAAATTAAATCAAACTGCCAAATAAAAAATACTTTTTCAAATATTTTCACTTTTGGTAAATGTGTACTACGTTAAAGTATGAAAATTATTCAAAATGTTTCGACAGATAACCCTAGAGTTTTCTTCACTGTACAATGTATGTCACTCAGTATACTTATTGCATTCTTTGCACGATAGTTTTCGATGCTTTCGGAATTTGTGCTTCTATTTTAAAAGTATGAGTGCTGAATTCGGAATATTATATTCTAGTGGCTGAAACTGTTTGTGATATCTTAAAATATTTTGTTAAAGTTTAAAAAAATTTCAAATATAGGAAAAAGCATAGTTGCAAGTTAGAATCAGTGGTGTAGAAAGTGAGGGGCTCAGGGGACTCAAGCCCCCACTGGATATCAAAACACATTATTTTCTTCAAGACCGCATCACATAATCTTCTTTAACACCACTTGCACCAGCCCCCCCGTCTTCAGTTTTAAATTACCGCTAGTTAGAACGTTCCAGAACATCCATTCTACTCCTATTTATTTATTTATTTATTGGTTTGTTTCTTTCTTCTTTCCTTTCTTTATTTCCTTCTTTCTCTCCTTTTTTTTTCTTTCTTACATATCAACAAAAGCTCATGATATATTCATAAAAGATTTTCAAAAATATATATGTCTTTCTTCACGGTGAACGGCTTTTGAAAATATCTATGTGCTAGAGAATGTTTAGACCATTGTAATCACGCACTTTGTGCAGCTAACAGTTTAAATTCTCCAATGTTTAAAATTAAATTAATTTTAAATATTTTGTTTTATTTTAATGATATAAATATATATATGGCATAATAATATATGGCACAATAATTCTGCTAGTTTCATGTACTAAAACAATCTAATTTATTAATGAAATTTATGATAATTTATAATTACATAAATCGATGATGACGATTAACGCTAGGACTCTGACAAAGTAAAGCAAAAAAAACAAATATGCATTTTGAGCTTCTTAAAAAAGAATATGATTTACTTAACACTTTCTGTCCAGTAATGTCTTTATAGAGTTTTTTTATTTGATATGAAGTTACTCCTCTGTCCATTCCCTGTTATGTCACTACAAGTTGTTATTACATACCTCTTCATGATCGAGAAATGAAAAGTTTAACACCATATAAACATTCCTTATCAAAACTTATTAAAACCAGAACTAATTACTCCTTTGTGTAATGTATAATATAAACAATAAATATATATATATATATATATATATATATATAAAAGTTTTCCTCGCCCATTCTTGGCGGAAACAGGCTTTGGGACGGGCAGAGCGCCATGTTCCCAAGCCTCTTTTTACATCACTTCTTAATGTGCCATGTCTAGAAACTTCCTGACAATGTGACACGTGTTTAGGATTGTGGCTTTTTGTATTTCAATGTAGGTGTTTGGGTCAATGTTGAGTATTCCCAAATTCGTCGCAAGCGTTTTTGGTACTATCCCTGTTGCTGAGATGACTAACGGGATGATGAAGATCTTTTCCATACCCCATATATCTCGTACTTCATGTCTGAGATCTTGGTACTTGGTGATTTTCGTTGTGTAGGTTGTCTGTATGTTATTGGTGTTGGGTACTGCTATGTCGATTAAGTACGTGGTCTTATTCGATTTATCGACGAGGGTTATGTCAGGACGGTTATGTATGTATATATATATATATATATATATATGTAAAAAATCCTCATACTCATATCCAATAGAATCATTCAAAATAAGCACCAAGATCAAATAACTCTTCGAACTCTAACCCACCGATATCCTACCATTAACAATAGTAAATCAATACCAATATTTTTCCGAATTGATATTGGGCGGAGGCATATGGGGGATATACTGGCTCTCGGGATTGGAACATGTTGCACAGTATCTCGACAAACTGCTGTGCAATGGCTACTTTCAAGAGGCAATTGAACATATATTTAATTAACTCATCTCAATTTTTTTATTATATTGTGTAACCCTATTATTTTACCCATGGGTAGCGCGTGTTCTCTTGATCTAACGGATTTTCTCTCGCTTTCCCGAGTAAGGTAGGGTTTGGATCATTGTAGCTTTGTAATTTATGTTATGGTTATAATGGTATATAAATTGTTATGTGAAACAACCGAACTTATTCTATTACACACTGCTATTATTGCATTGCATTTGTACCTATACTCGACCTTACTGAATAAATATTTTTTGAATTTGAATAAGGATTCTGAGCGTATCACCATCTTGAAGCTTTAGTTCCATTTTTCTAAAATGCTCTTGCACATATAATTAATTTATATTAATTAGAGCATACAATAATTTTTAATATGTAAGTTATATGTTAACATGATTGAATAATGTAGTATAATATGCAACAGATATAAATTCGGAAATATCTTGAATCCCGGATCAAAATATTTTCCTACAACACGTTATTGAGATAACTATTTGGTTCAAAACATATGCCACCATCTGAAGTAAAGGTTTATTAAACAAACTAACTAATATTGAAGTAAGGGTTGCCAAAACATCATTATTGACTCACCTAGAGGCTAGTGTCAATCCATATAGGCAAACTCAGTTGGTTGAAAGTAATATAAACTATACATTTAGAAGTCAAACATTTCCGAACATTTTTAAAACAACTGCAACTAGAGGGTAAAGAAGAAGTTGGATGAAACTGTGGTCTTAAATTCAAAGAACATAGAGTTGAAGCTACAATATTCAAGCTGAAATATTGAAAATATTTCCAAATCAACTATAAATACGAAACATTTTAAAATACCATTGGATGTAAACATGGGACTAAAACTTTTTGATGCTATATCCTTGAATTTAAAAATGGAAATATCTACGATCAAAAGAACTAATAAATACATTTAGTATTGTAAAACACACGCTAAACAATCATTGTTGCTTGATTAAAGTAAATAAAATGTGATAATAAATCGTCTGGTTTTAATCCAAACTATATGATAATATAAGTACAGAAAGGGATCTGTAAAAATAAAATAAAAATTTGAATTAAATTACAACATTATAATAAATACATATAGTAAAACCTCCTTAACGAACACTCCCGAATAACGGACACATTTATTTAATGAACACTTCTCCAATTCCCAGTCTTAATGCTTTCAACCACCTAATCCTTCCAAATAAGAGGGCGAGAGAGAAAGGACACCTTATTGCGGACACATATTTAAGTGCTGAGGTGCCAGCTATCCAAAAGTTTACCTTCTCCTTAATACTTATGTTTATGATAAAATTGGATGCCATCTTTTCTATTAAATTTCGATGTTCGTGTTTTACATTGAATTTTAATGCACATGTTTTATATTGAAGTTGGATATTTATGTTGTGCGCCATTTTTATTTTCGTAGTAATATTTTGTAAGATTTTTCGAATTAGAAACCCCAATATTCAATTTCAGTTCGATGTTGATGTCACATTCATTTTCAATGATGATCACCGATATTTAATTTCACGATTTTCCAAAGGTGTTGAGAGGTTAATAAAAATTAACACATTATGAAATGACTTCTAGTAATTATGACCCATTTCAAATTATCTACCATAAACTAAACATAGTTACATTGGTGCAAGGTGATGAATTCAAAAACTTATATTCTATCAGTCCGTAATTATTTTTATTTGAAGCCAACTAGACTGTTTAAAAGTAGGTTCATTCAATAAATATTCAACTGAATTATGATAATTATAACTTAAACGCATGTCATATTATAATAATTTAATACCTAATAAAATTCCTTCATTTTATAATCAAATAATTGTATTGCGTATAGTATACTCTTTTGAGGGAGGAAATAAAGATATTTAAAGTAATAAAAAATTTGAAGAAATTATGTATCAAATAAAAAATAAATTGTCGTAGAAAGATTTAAAAAATCTTTCTAAACACATTTTTAATCATTTACTTTAAATCGGAAGGTAAACTTCCGATTTAAAACGATTGAACACACTTTTTCCCTTGAATCAAATGCTTTTGAAAGAGTTGTTTCCGTCGTGTGGAGAGTTTACTTCGAATCATCAGATAATTTGGACGCGGTCGCAATTACTGGAATTGCTTCCTTTCACCTCTATTCTTTCTTCTTTCCTTTTCCTTATTCCCGGAAGTGTCCCAAAGCTTTTAGTATCTTCATGAGGTAATCAGTAATTGATTACAGGGTATCCAGGATCACAAACCTAAGCAAAAACAGAATCAAGACGGGTCGTTTTGATGCAAATCTTTGCTTTTGATGATTATTAGTGCAATATAGTTTCCTTTCCTTTTCAATAAATGTCAAACTAATGTCATTGATTACATTTATAAGGAGGAGAGAAATAGACAACCAAAACTCAAATGAAACTGGTCCCAGGCTGTCGAATATTTATATTGTCAAACCTGAAAACATGGGGGAGCTTTGCTTATTTGACTAAATTATTGTGACCCTCTATTTTGAATGTATTCATTTACTGCTTCTGTATATGTTCGTGTGGGATTTACGTTCATTTCACCCTTTTTATTTAGCCCCATTTTCTCTATTTTCGCTTATGCGTACCTTTATTATCTTCTCCGTGATTTAGTCTCAAATTCAATTTCGTAATAATAGCATTATCTATGGAAATAACATTTTTGTTGGCAAGTGCTCTGTTCCTTAAGATATATTAATTTTAAGATATGTTAATATATTAATTTTAAGATATATTAATTTTCCTTAAGATATATTAAGATATAGTGTTAGATATATTAAGATATAGTGTTAGATATATTAAGATATATTGTTAGATATATTAAGATATATTGTTAGATATATTAAGATATATTGTTAGATATATTAAGATATATTGTTAGATATATTAAGATAGATATATTATTTGATATAATTTTTCAATAATTAGATAAATCAAATTGAGGTTCCATGATCAAATAAATAAGCCAACTAATTAATAAATAAATAAAAATGATAATGATGAATCACTTCCGTAAGTAATCAACCTCCTGAAAAAAAATTGCTTAAGGTTTAATAATTAGTGATTTCTTTTATCATATACAGTGATACCTCGAGATACGAGTTTAATTCGTTCCGTAACCTTGCTCGTATGTCAATTTGCTCGTATCTCAAAGCAATTTTCCCCATTGAAATTAATTGAAATGCCATTAATCCGTTCCAGCCCCAAAAATGCTACCCCCAATTGTTTTTGTTACGTGTTTTTGAATAAGAAAAATGTATTTATAAATGACAAATATAGTATAAAAATATAATAAAAGAGAATGTAAAGCAAAACAAAATGGTTTTATAAAGTGTACATACATATTTGTATTTTGGTCACTTAAATGCAACTTACACACAACTTAAATGCTACTGTATGCTTAATTTTAGTCACTGCTTTTCTCTTCACTGGTCTTTGCCTTTTTCGCCGGATTAAAAAAAAAATTGTCCAAGGAGGTTTGTTTCTTCCTCCCTTTCAGAATGCTGCGGAAATGAGTTAGGCAAGTGTCATTAAATAGCTCCGATGCACGACCCGTTGCAACTTTTTCGGGGTGTTTCTTTTCCACGAACTGTGAAACTCTCTCCCACATTCCCAAGATCTCTTTTATCTCACTTGTAGAGATAACCTCCTCCACCTCTGGCTCTTCCTCAAAACCAATTTCTTGCAGAACCCCGAATGCTGCTGCGACTGTAACTCTTGTAATTCCTCGGTCGTCAGTTCCTGAGAGTGCTCCCCGACGAGCTCGTTCACGTCTCTCTCATCCATCACCAGACCCATGGATTTTCCCAAAGACACAATCTCCTCCTCCACTGGCACTTCGGGTTCGAATCCTTCGAAGGTCCTTTCAGCTACAGACTCAGGCCACAGCTTCTTCCATTCAGAGTTAAGGTCCTTGTTGTAACACTCAGCCAGGCCTGATCAATAATTCTGAGGCATATCACGATGTTAAAGTGGTCCTTCCAGTACTCTCGAAGGGTGAGGTTTGTGTTCTCTGTCACCTCAAAGCAGCGCCGGAACAGGTGCTTAGTGTACAGCTTTTTAAAATTAGAAATCACCTGCTGATCCATGGGCTGCAGGATAGGAGTGGTGTTAGGTGGTAGATAGAGAACCTTTATAAACTTGAACTCTTCAAGGATGTCATCTTCGAGGTTCGGTGGGTGAGCAGGAGCATTGTCGAGGACGAGAAGGGCTTGCATGGGTAGGTTGTTTTCCTGTAGATATTTCTTAACAGAAGGGCCAAAAACCAGGCTTACCCACTGCTCAAAGAACTTCCTAGTGACCCATGCCTTCGGGTTTGCCCTCCACATAACTTGCAGTTTTTCTTTTAAAATCTTATGTGACTTAAAGGCTCTGGGGTTTTCCGAATGGTATACAAGCAGAGGCTTTATCTTGCAGTCGCCACTCGCATTGGCGCACAGTGCGAGAGTTAGTCTATCCTTCATGGGTTTGTGGCCTGGCATTATCTTCTCCTCTGCCGTTATGTAAGTCCTATTCGGCATCTTCTTCCAGAAAAGCCCTGTTTCGTCACAGTTGAAGACTTGCTGGGGATGTATCCATTGGCTTCTATCAGTTCGGAAAAAGTTTTGAGATAATCCTCAGCTGCCTTCACATCCGAACTTGCTGCCTCACCATGCCTGACAACGGAGTGCATGCCGGTCCTTTTCCTAAAGTTGTCAAACCAGCCTCGACTGGCTTTAAACGAGTCTTCCGATGCCTCGTCCGTGGAAGTGCGCCGGGTCTGATTCAGCAAATCACCGTAAATCGCTCATGCCTTCTCGCATATGATGCCCTGTGTTAAGGTATCGCCTTTAAGCTGCTTCTCCGTCACCCAAATCATCAGCAGTTTCTCCATCTTTTCATGGAGAGAGCTCCGGAGCTTAGAAATTATTGTAACGCCCTTAGCTGGCGTTATACCCTTTATCGACTCCTTCTGTTTAAGCACAGTGCATATCGTTGAAGTACTACGCCCGTACTGCCTCGCCAAGTCAGCTACTCGCACACCTTGCTCATTTTTTTCTATGATTTCACGCTTTAATTCAATAGACATCATCTTCTTCTGAGCACTGACCTTTCCACTCACTTTCTTCGGACCCATGGTTATAAAAAGAAATGTGATAAAGTATGTAAATGCACAAAAAGCGCAAAGCCCTAGAAAAACTTAGCAAAGATGCTTCGACAGCGAGGTAAACAAGCACACTGGGGGAATACGTGGGATAATGCACGAGGCGCAGGCGCAGTAAACTGGTGGGCCGTGTGCAGCGTCGCAGCTGGCCGTTCCTCGTATCTCAAATGTCGCTCGTATTTCAAAACAAAACTTCGCTCGCTCGACAGCTCGTATCTCAAATAACTCGTATGTTAGGGCACTCGTATCTCGAGGTACCACTGCATAGGATTTCTTCATACTATTTATTTTTATCGCTAGGCATAAAATATTTATAGTGATAAAAAGAATTTGTTTGAAAAAAAATTGCTTTAGTTTATTGCAAATATAAAGTTACAGAAAAGTATTAATTTTGTCTCTTAGGCAGTTAAAATTTGAGAAAAAGATTTTAACTTCTTAAACAGACCACTCTGTTGAATTATTGTTAATTAAATTCATTTAGTTTTTGTCCATCTCTCGGTCGAACTCTTAAGTAAAATAGTTATTTTCTGTATTGCAGTATGTAGTATTCCGATATTTTTGTTATAGACTGCTATTATGATTACTAGACTATATGTGTGTAACTTTTATTAGATTATGTCAAAGAGTGTTGTATCTTAAAAAAATCCATTTCCATCACATAACTATTTAACATATTTTAACTAAACTTTCAATCGATCAAATATGTTATATTTAGTGTTTTTGTTGACACTTGCCCTGGTGTCGTACTAAAGATAATTTTAGAGTAAAAAAATTGTTTTAAATTACTTTATTTGCGCTTTTAATTTTGTGATGAACAATAAATTCGACATGAATCACCATGTCCATGAATCATAAATTTTACCAACTTTTCTTTTTGAAAAGATGGGCATTAAGCGTCAGCGAATAAATGTTTAGAAATAAAAAAAAAACGGTGATCAAAATTAAAAATTTTTACGAAATTTTTTTTCTGAAAGAAAGTGATTGAAAAGAATCAGGTTGAAAATATTTATATCAAAATAAATTTAAACGTAGATATTCGTTTCGCCTGCTTTTACAACAATTTGGTAGTAATACTTTAATTTTTATGGACAATTCACATTTTTGTTCATACTTAGTAGGATATATACTTTTTATTAAATTGCAATGAAATAGATTGGTGCCATCTCGTGAATTAAAAATAAACTGTCAATTCCAAATTTATTTTTTGTGATTAAACTTATTATACATTCTACCCCATTTTGTTTACTTTCCTTAGATTCTACTATTTATGCCATATTGGTGTGGCTGAACTAAATATGTAATATTTGATTCAACAAATAATTAAAATTATATGCATATTCTCGTATTACTCTAATAATCTTCGTCAAATTTCGTTTCTATACTCGAATCAGGTTTTAGAAGTTTCTTCGCACCCGCAAATGTTTTGAGGATGAATGCTTTCATATCATTATAATTTATTTATTATAATTTAAGCCATCTAAATTTTCTGAAGAAATTTCTATCGCCTTTGGTAATTATTTAGAAACCAACCTAAAGTTTTATTACCTATTGTTGCTTTCACACACAAACATATATGAAATCAAAATTTATTTATCTGGATAAAATATATACAAACGATAATTAAAATTCCAGCAGGGAAAACAATGACAAACCTAACACGGTCACTTTACCTGTACGTAAAAAAAGTCAAGCAAGTATCGGATGAGAATAATCGACAAACACAAAGAAAAGACAAATTTATAATATTACAATAAATTAAAAAAGTATATAATTTCATAAAGCGAACCTTCTCTAAGATCAATAAAATATTGTTTAATTATGAGCTTAAAGTTTTTATATGATATTTTATTCTTTAAATACAGAAGAAAGGATATCTAAAGTTTTATGAAATTATAATTTTAATTAGTTTTCATTGAGTATATGTAATTCTTTTCTTAATAAGTTCGCATATTAATAATTTCTTTTCAGTAAATATCGCTTCTCAGTATCGCTTTTATCAGTATCGCTTTTCAGTAAATATTTCTTTTCAGTAAAATTCGCATATTAATAATTTCTTTTCGCATATCAGTAATTTCTTTTCAGTAAAAAGCCATTTTCAATCAAATTAAAATAAACAGAATCCGAAGAGCCTCAGTTTCACCAAAATAAAGGGCATAGGTCTGAAAACATGAAATGGGAAACTGACTTAAAATATTTTTGAAATATGAACTACTATTAGCAAAAATAAGGTAAAAGAAACTCTCAAATGTTGAAGGAATTGATGCTAATTTTCGTTGTTAAATTTCTTCAGCGAGCCTCTGAACGTGTTGGTACACCGTAGGAATTTTTAACTTAAAAAAATCTGGGAGACTCGCAGTGTTAACTAAACTTATTATAATATATGCTTAAAAATATTTGGTCCAAAATTTAGTTAAACGAAAAAGTGTGAGAAAACCGGATGTAAATATGTTTAAGTACATATGTGTTTACGGATTAAAAATATGCTGTTACATGTCCAAACAGCCGCAGTTACATGTTCAAAGAGAAGTAATTATATTCGATGGATAATATATTACACAATAGGCACAGTTTTTGGAACGAAAATTTATTCGGCTTTAAACGTTTTTCGAAAGCCTTGAGCTTTCATCAAAGAAGTAAAAAATCTAAGCGTACATCGCTCGTAAGGGCGAGTGTACGATTGTTTATTGTATAAAGGGTAAGGTTGTGGGTGATGTTGGTGGATTGGCGCCTTCTATCGGTCGAGCCAGATGAATGTGGACTATAAGGGGAAAGTTGGATTGTGTTAAATTTTTTTTTTTAATTAAAGTATATGACAAAAAATTATTGGTGAAATTTTAAGAGGAGAAAACGTGACCACGCTGGATGGATATTGGCCGTAATAGATAAATCGTTCACCAGGTGCTCGATGTTTTGATGGATTGAAAAGGTTCCAAAAAAATTAAGATCAGCTGGAGATGGAGGTTTGTAGATTAACTTCGCTTCATCGAAGTTAAATTTGTGGTCCAAAGTAATTATATATTCAGAGCTCCATTGTTTTATGTACAAATGACCGCTGTTATATAATCAAAGAGCCGCGGTTACGTGTTCAGAGAGTAACAGTTCAAAGAGAAATAGGTTCCCAAATTTAATGTTTTTAACTTTGAAAAATAAAGTCTCGAATTCTGTTCTTCTCTCAGCTCCAAATGATCCATTTCACTGTCTCTTACCAAATAATGAATAAATAGGAGTGTGTGCTTGACATGTTTAAAATACAGAGAAAAGATTGGTGTAGATCAGTTTGCTATAAATTCTCGACGTGCTATATCCGTTTTAACTTTTTGTCAGATCCCACAAAGTAACGTGTTTTTACTTTAAATAAAACTGACTTAATGTCTCTTCTGAAATATTTCATGTGTAACATCGAAAGTTTTCTTTCGTAACTAATTTAAAGGCAAATATTTCACTGAGAATGAGAGGATGTCGTTTTCAGGGCTGACGGTTTGAAAAATACATTTCGGTTTCTTTAGGCAACAGTTAACTAACTCCTTCAATCTCTTTCGGCTTTACGTCCGTCGAAATCGAACTTCCTTAGCTTCGAATGGTCCCTCGCCCTGTGTTCTTTTGTGGTGAAATTGGAAAATTGACAAATCACTTGAGACGTTTCAGAAAACGATAAAATTCCCTCTAAAGAACAGCGGGAATTTATGTGAGCGCTACTTTATTTATATTTTTTCTTTCTATCGAGTAGCAGGACATTGAACAGTTACTGCTGTGTATAAGTACTGCTTATTAAGGTGTAAAAGCTTCCGAGTAGTTGCTTTCAGTTTATATGTCGAGCTCAGAGCGAAATTTAAATGTATATTTCGTTTAATTCAGAACTTGTTTATTGCTGATAGCGAATAATTCTTCTTTTTGCTTTGAGACACTTATGGCTATTTCTGATCAAGTGGACTATTTGTTTCACAAGGATCGTCAGATAATGATTCAATGCACATGATTGCTTTGAATGATAATCAAAAAGAAATATTTCTACGAGTTAGATAGTCGTGATAAAATTTGTGTGAGAACGAAATAAAAATTTTAGAAATTATAAAAACCCTTGTTTTAACGCAGTTTTTAACTCCTCATACAGAGTAAGCTACTGTTGGTAGACCTGCGCTATAGTACAGCGAGACATGGACAGCAGTTCGGTGGTCGCTGATATCAAAAATACGGCCTACCAACGCCAACAATTTGTCCGAAGATCAAACTCTCTTACCTCTCTGCCTTTACCCATGAAAATAATCTTTGACCCGCCCGTGGTGCTACTCTGATATTCATGCAACATGGCATTGATATCAGCCGGTTGCTCGCAGGTCACTGGTTCTATTCGTGCTCATTTGCAGGGTCGCATCGCAGGTGTGTACAATAAATTGTCTTTTCAGTATGTAGACTATGTATTATATGTATGGTGTATGGTGGTGTCTCAGCACCAGGTTCACGAACTTCTAGGAGGAGTAGGGTACACCTAGATGACTCGGAATCACATAGCAATGCTGGTCGCAAACCACTCACAGCGCTAGTTCTAAAACCGTCCAGCATGCACAAATAGTGACAACCAGTGCATAAGAAGAGCAAAATGCGATGTCCTAATCATCTATGCACGTGAGCAGCTAAGCAGAGTTTTATCTGGCGCTTTTTAGGAAGTGGTTGTCACTATTTGTGTATGCTGGACGGTTTGTGACAAGCATTACTATGTGATTCCGAGTCATCTAGGTGTACCCTACCCCCTCCTAGGAGTTCGTAACTCCGGTGCTGAGGCACCCTGTACACATACACACACGCACATACAGCGGGTTCTCCTGAATTCTACCGACAAAATAAGAAAGGTTGGTGTCAAGACCATATCAAGGATTAAATTTCTGGGGAATTCAAAAAGTTCTACAGCATGTATTGATAAAATCTCATCATGTAAGGCCATAGCCAAATCATATTAAAAATTTAGTTTTGGGGGGGCGACCGGTTCCAAAGGTCCCCCCTGGATATGAGCATGGTCATTGGGGACACAAAATAAAGCATACTCGCCCATGTCCCCGCGTTTGCAAAGGAGCTGATTTGGCAGTGGGGCGTAACTACTGTTTAGGCCCATGTCGTTGGTACGTAGCCAAATACATGAATTATGGACAATTTTTGATGCATAATTTAAGTGAATGAACTAATAATACAGTAGAGACAAAGAAATCTGGAGTCCTGTTTGCTAATCCTGATCTGTGTTAGAATTTAGTGAAAATACACTTCCTTTTTGAACACACTAGGAAAGAGATGGGAACTTCCAAGTATGTGCAGACAAGTGAAGGACATTAAAAGGAACAATTTTTATTCAGTGAATTTTTTCCCAAAAATTAGACGTTCGGGCCCTACAGTGAAATTAATGTTTGTATTCACCGGGTTCATATGTTTTCACAAATGGCTACAATGCGCCATTTCACGAATTTTTAAAATTATTTAATGTCAACGGACGTCACGCTCTCTCTGGCGACTTGTTAAAATTAGTTAAATTCACAAAAAAATTTATGTGTAGAATTCATGTTCGCAACTGAAACGTCGGATTCCCCTTCTCAAAGTTGACACAATTGCTAAATGGTTAACACACGAAGCGAGGGCACCAGGATATGTTTTTTTTTGTTTTTGTTTTTCTTGGGGGAATTGATGGATAATATCATTGACATAGATCAAACTAGAGCATTTTATGTTTAGAAGAAAATAAGAGATACCGCTGTGCCCCGGAATCGAACTAGGGATTCACTGTATAAATCTGTGTTCCTTAACCTTCTCGGTCAACAAGGTAGAGAAAAAATTCCCCGTTTCTTCGTATGCAAGGTTTTGTAAGAGATATTATTACCATTTTCAAAGTTAGCACAATCACACTGGATTTACAAACAATTCTGAAAAACGATGACTCTGGGGCTTTGTGTGTTGACCATTTAGCATTAGCTTTAACTACGAAACGGGTAATATATCTCTTACAAAATCTTATACAGTAAAACATCTCTTAACGACCAATTCTATACAGCGACCATCTCTTTTAATGACTACTTTTTCTAGAAACGGATTTTCTCACCTCCCATAGGCCCAATGATAAATTTACTTCCATTCAGAAACTACCACTCTGAGCGACCACTTTTTCAAGGAACCGACGGTGGTCGCCATAGGGAAGTTTTACTGTATACGAAGAAACAGTATCGTTCCTATGCTGTGGTGGTTAAGGCACACTGGTTCTGCTCTGGTGGTATCTCTTTTTCTTCTTCTGTACATAAAATGCTCCAATTCGAGCTGGAAAACGTGGGTGCCAAGATTATTATTTATATCGGTAATATATTGCTATCCCATGGATCTTCACTGTACACCTAGTACATCCCGAATATCAACCCCGCGTATATATATACACAGTGGTACTTTGAGATACGAGAGCCCCGACATGCGAATTTATAAAAATGCGAGCTATCGGTAGATCGATTTTTTTTCCTTGAGTTACAACCCAGAATTTGAAATACGAGTCTGCTTCGGTGACATCACAACCACCACTCCGCTCAAATTCCCGAGCCTTGTAGTAACATACGGAAGTTCTGCAGGAGATTGGTACAATCGAAGAGGCGGAGGTGGTTATTTCTTCAAGTGCGATAAAGGGAGCGTTGGCAATGTGGGAAAAAGTTTTGGACTCTAATGAAAAGAAACATCCTGAAAAAGTTACAACTGGTTGTGCAGCGGCGCTATTTAATGACACTTTCTTAACTCACTTCAGAAACATTCTAAAAGGGAGAAAGAAACAAAGCTCCTTGGATAGGTTTCTACTGAAACGCTTTTGATAGGTTTCTGCAGATGAAAGTGATGGAAGCGTGGCAAAAAAAGAAGAAAAAAACAGCGAAGAAGAAAAATAAATTAAGCAGAAGTGAAGTGGAAGAAAAAATTAATATTAATTTTTGCTTAACAAACGCTAATCTGCTCCGCCGATATCTGTTTATTTTCTTAGATCTTCTTTTGTATGTATACACTCTGTTTGGTTCTAGCTTGTTTGTATACAATATATGTTCATTATAAACATGAGTATGCACATTTTTATAATAAAATTAGAGGGGTACGAATTAATTCCATTTCCATTAATTTCAATGGAGAAAACTGATTTGAGATACAAGCATTTTGACTTACGAGCTTGGTCATGGAATGAATTAAATTTGTATCTCAAGGTACCACTGTATACGAATATAGATAAAGAAGAATCGAAATAGAGGTTTTAGGAATAAAATATGAAACTTTTATTTGTGACGTTTTACTTCTTGAGTGAAATAAATTTCTCATCTCTGGATTCTAATTTATCGTATTTCGATTTCCCTTTTCTCTTGGTATACTCAGCCGATGTAAACTGCCGATATTCAGTGACAAATTCCTGTTCTTTTGGAAACTGACGTGAGGAGTTTATAAAGTTTTTTCTCGTTGTTCTGACTATGGCGGATAGAACTGACCTGCTCTGACATATTTTTGTTTGTATTTGGCATGAATCGCTGAAACAGATAAAACTAAAACGTACTAGGAATGTAGTTGGTTCAAGGGTTTTGTATTTCCTTTCATATATCTGTCAAAGTCTATACCATAGCCCATGTCTTTATTGGATACGTTCTTTTATACTGATTTTCAGAAATGTTGTTTTGCGAATTTAAATATGGAATGACCTGATTAGAAGGTGGGAGCCATAAGAAGAAAAATACAGGAACATAGGTTAAGATGGCTTGGGCATATGGAGCGGAGAAATGAGGAATATGTGGGAAAGGTAATGGTAGGCTGGTGGTAATGGGCTGGAGAAAGAGGGGAAGACAACGGCTGAGATGGTAGGATAGATTGAGGGAAGCACTAGAAGAGTATGGATAGAGCAGAGAAGAGGCACTGGATAGAAGATTGTGAAAATGAAGATTAAAGGACCATAACGCCGACCCCATAAAAACATGGAAAAATGGCAAAGTGAAAGAAGTTGTTGTTTAGCGAATTTCATTAATTTTATGACAATTAAAAGCGATTTTATTGGTTATTAAATCAGTGAAATAATATGAAGATGTTATACGTAAAAATAATCACATATAAAAATTAGAAAGCCACAACTTACATGAGAGCGATTAGAAAAGGACATATATTTATTTTATGTAAATATCCACATAGCTAATCCATATTATTTTCTTTTCGCAAACGATAAGTACTTTTTAGACATTTTATGATTAATTAAAGAAGTTATTGCATCGAACATATTTAATATATGCGATTACATCAAAATACTTATGAGGAATAATGTATCAATTAAGATATGAAATGTACAGATTACAAATAAAACCACTGACTTTTTAAATAACCATAATTAAGTGTAACTTACGTTTATTGTTTCATTTTTTATAATACTAAATACCTAAAATTGATTTTATCAGTGCGTCCACAATCTGTTCCAGAGAGCTTATTCATTATATATTGAACATTATTCCTTATATATTGAACATTATTCATTATATATTGAACATTATTCATTATATATTGAACATTATTCATTATATATTAAACATTATTCATTATATATTAAACATTATTCATTATATTGAACATGATTCATTATATGCTGAACATCGTTCCTTATATGTTGAACATTATTCATTATATATTGAATATTATTCATTATATATTGAACATTATTCATTATATATTGAACATTATTCATTATATATTGAACATTATTCATTATATTCTGAAATACTGCCCAGCCAAAAGCCAAGTACTATATTACAATTTCTATCTACCATGTATCAAATATACTACTCATGCCTTCTTTCTGTATTATTCCGTATTGATGTTGCAGTTGCCTATGCAAAATTATGTATCGGCTTGTTGTTTTAGTAAAGTTGCTTGTTGTTTATTTAATAGGAATTTCCATTAATTTTGGAAAGTTGATATTATCCGTCTTGAGTATTTTTATTACACCATATCTTTATTGTGATAGTATTGACAAAAGCTTCATGTTTGCTTCCATCTGTTTTTGGAATACATCAATAAATTACGTGATGGGGGTCTTGGTGCCATGGGTATGCGATATTTCAGATTAATGATGTGCTAACGTCTTTATTCTATTTTTGTCGTAGAAGACGCTTGGGATGTAAAGACATTGGGCGCATTGCATGTCGTTTACATATATTTATAACAAATATACAAATTCTAATCGAAAGCTGGTGTTTCAAACTATGCATATTGCGTACTTGTTTGGCTTGTTGTGTGAATATCAAAGCTAATCGCATTTTAAGAAACCTGATTATATCTCTTACGTTACTTAGAAGGAAAGGTGGAATTTGAATTTCATATTAGATTCCACTGTCGGCTTGTAATCATGCGATTCATAAATTTCATGATATGATAGTAAAGGGATGAATAGTTAAATTCCATATTCATGGATCTGTCCGATTATAAGCCTTTTAGAAATACGCAATGCAAATTATTGAAATTACAATAATGGATTATTTTTAATTAAATTTATATTTCTTTGTTTTGAGAAAACCTTTGCTGAATTGAAGAGATGGAAGATGAATGAGAGAATTTGACTAGCGAACGAACCATAATATGTTTAACTTCCACCCATTTTCAATATCCATAATTATGTACGAGGGTGAATCAGAAAGTCTTTGCCCCTATTTTTTAATAGCTAAAAATAAGGTACATACAGGTAATTACAAATATACGTACTATTCTACGTACCTTACACTATTTTTTTACATAGTCCCCACACCGGTTTAGACATTTGTCCCATCGCATCACTAAATTTGAGATGCCCTTGTGGTAGAATTCGTCCGGCTGGCTGTGGAACCACCATTGCACTACTGTCTTGGTTTCATCGTTGCATATGAATCGCTGTCCTGCCAGGAACTTCTTCAGCGGACCGAAAACGTGGAAATCACTAGGGGCGAGGTCCGGACTGTATGGTGGGTGGTACAGACTCTCCCAAGTGAAATGACCGGAGCTTGTCGGCGGTACTGATTGTCACATGTGGCCTCGCATTGTTGTGGAGGATAACCATGTTGTCCACATTGAGGATCCCTCAGCGCTTTCGCATGATGTCAGACGTGACAGTGTGGAACAATAACTGTCGGCATTGATGGTTGCACCTTGTGGCATGAAATCCAGCAGGATCGGTTCAGGGCGATCCCAGAAGACCGTTAACATCACTTTCCCAACAGATGGCACTGAACGGAATTTTTTGTCAGAGGCGAACCCAGATGTTTCCACGCTATGCTCTGCTGCTTTGGTTCCGGCATGAAATGCAGTATCTGCGTTTTATCGCCAGTAACATTACTGTCCAGGAAACTTCCACCGTCCTCGGCATACCGTTGTAGATGATTCAGTGAAGCAATCCTTCGCTTGCCTTTTAGCATGTCGTCCAACTGCCTTGGCACCCACCGACATGAAATCTTCCGGAACCCGAAGAACCCGTGAACGATGTCGTAAACACTCCCATACGAAATGCCAAGCTCCCGGGAAATGTCCTTGAGGTGCACATGCCCATCCGCTTTCACTATTTCATACACGTGGGAAATGTTGTCGTCAGTCATCGATGAACGCGGCCTCTCCGAACGCTCATTGTCATGCAAGTCTTCACGGCCTTTTGCGAACTCACAATATCACCACCTCACACTTCTCAAAGCGAGACACTTTTCCCCATACGTGGGCTGCATTTCCCTGTGGATTTCGATGGGCGTTCGTTCCTTGCTCCATAGAAAACGAATCACGCTTCGTTGCTCGTACACCGTGGACGTGTGAAGCACAACCGCCATCTTCAACAACTGACAGCAGCTCCGTGCCGCGGAGCTACCGGCAGATAAGGCCGGGCCGGTCCAAGAAAGATCCACCGCTGGGAATGGATATGTTGACTTCGCATTTACAGCCGTAATTTGGTCAAAAAAAAAGGGGCAAAGACTTTCTGATTCGCCTTCGTACAAATACGTACAAGCATATATAATACGTATTACAAATTCTGATAATGGTTAGTTTATAATTGAAAACAAAACCCTAACAGTTGGGTATTTTAACCTTGACAAAAATTATATGTTGCGTTTTTTAAACTTGTGTTTGAAAATTACTTCCGTCTTTTAAATTTGTCTTACGTAATCTTAAATCACCGTTTGAAGTTCAGCTTTATTAGCGATATTGAATTTTTTATTATTGACTTTCACGTGAGTTCATCTCGTATCTTCTCTCAGTGACAAATTTAGAAATATTAGTTCTTATAACCGGCGTCACAATAAGTAATTTCCACTGCAAATGTAAAATCTCTCAATGGATATTATAAATATATTAAAATTTTAACATATTTATAATAAAAATATTACAGTAAAATATTAAAATATTTATTATTTAAATAATATTTAATATTCAAATATTTAAATATTACGGTAAAAATATTAAAACCTTTTGAAAAAGGACATTTTATAATAAACTGAAAGGCATTGTTCTCAAAAAGAAAGGATTCTAATCAAGAGTTTTGTTGATTTTGTCTATTGATCAAAGACAGAATCAAGCTAAAACGCAATGAGAACGTTGGAAAACTTTAGAATGAACATTGGAAAAACTTTAGAATGAACATTGGAAAAACTTTAGAATGAACATTGATTGGAATACGTTTTAAATAATTAGAAAAACTAAAAGAATGTAGCAAGCGTATAAAAAGAAAGCACTTGAATTCATAGAAACCATTATCAAACTAAACAAAACATATATTTTGGCAGAAAAGTAAAAACTTGGCCTTTAATTTGGCAAATGCATGGATGGACAGATGAAAAATAACTTGGAGATATTTATACAAATCGAACACTACGCAGATTAAATTAAGAAACAATTTTTATCAACGTTTTTTAGGCGTAGTAATAGTAACGCCGATGTTATGGCATGGTTAGATGGTGAAACGTTCGTAAAGAAAAGAAATGTTTTCTGCGTCCATTGGGACACGATTCCACTACCTTCCACAGTCCGAGCAGATGCTCTTACCAACTGAGCTACAGACGACAAACACTCAATCTCCCTACGAACGTATTTAAAGCGTACTTTTCGAAACCGGTTATTTCTCGGAATGGGCAGTACATGGACTGCTTTTTAAACCTAATTGCGAAGAGATCGGTATTAAATTCATCCAAAATTCATTGGTAAAAGCACCTGTCCGGATTATAAAAGAAGACGCAGAAAATGCTTTTTTTTTTCTTTATGAACCATGCCATAACATCGGCGTTACTATTACTACGCCTAAGAAAACGTAGATAAAAACTACTTCAAGCTTGGAGATAGTTGGAGTTTTAAAAGAATGGTGGCACAGGCTCAGAAAGTGATCTAATTCTCGTGGTATCAATAGTTTTTCCCCCATGTTGCATTGGGGTTCAGAAATACAACCACTTATTTCTTGCAGTATTGGCCACATCGCCGATAAAGAATGCGGGACCCCCCCCCCTACAAACGCATTTCGCATTGTCTTGATTGGTATTTGTTGATTACTGACAGATCTTTTGGATCGGTCAAACCATGACCCAATTTTCTGACTTTGTTCTTTGTTGAAATATAAATTCTTGTATTCTTCGACCTTCTAAACCAGTGGTTCTCAACGGGAGTCATATGGTTCCTTTGTAAATTATAACGAAACTTTTGGTAGCCACGGGTTGAAATCATGAAATTAGGAGGTCACGAGCAGTTGACTTAAAAATAAAATTATTATTTATATAAACAAAGAAGTGACGTCAGGGTGACATTAAATTATTTAATAATTGGTTATTGATTGCTTCGTTAATAAGTCTCTCGTTTTTGTGAGGAGGGGGATGTTCAATTGTAGACTAATAAAATTGCAGCCAGATGAACAAAAACTTGCTTGTTTTCATCAGCCACACGAATTTCACTAAATTAAGGGGCAATAATGTAATATTCGATTATGAAATTCTTATTAGTAATATTTCTTGTATTATGAATAAAAAATGTTAATAAAGTCCATTGGTTTAGAATATTAAATGTTATAAAATAAAAAAATACAGGGAGACATGGTTGTGAATGAAGCTCAAAAGTGGGGGAGGGTGGCTGACAAGAAAAGGTCAAGAATCACTGTTCTAAACCATATACTTCAATTATCGATTTTTAAATATATTTTTTTCACAAATAAATTTTTAGGCGGGCATTAAACGGTAATTACCGTAGTGCTCAGAAATTTTTGTAGCTTGCAAAAAAAAAAGTCCCAATTAATATTCTTGAAGAAAATGATAATGTAACTTTATTATTATAAATAATAATAATATAGTAATAAAGCACTGATTAGGTATTAGTTTGTCGAGAGTTTTTGCTTTGATGGTATACGCACCCATAATTAGAAATTTAAATCGCGGTGGATTTAACGTCCGTCGAAGAGATCACAGTGCGACAAATGACGTCATTTTTGAACGTGAAGACAATTTGCAATTTGGTAGAAGCGAGTGATAAACTGTGGAAGACGATGAAGGCATGTTCATAATTTTATACTAATGAATGGCCAACGAGATCCTTTCCATTTCATAATTATCAACGCGATTTCATTCTCTCTGTAAATCTCTCTATTACTTACAATTACACTTAATCATCTATCAACGAGATTCTCTAATAATCATTTCCTTTCCAAACGTAAGGCATTATCTCCAAAGTTCCTACACTTGGCTCCATTACTCACAGATTAAAAGCATTGCTGACAACACGAAAAGGTTTAATAGCACCAGAAACTAATGGAAGTGAAGTACTTTCAAAAATGTTTTCTGCTCCGACACCCGACCACGAAACAGAAGACAGAATGAAACCTTCTCTCTCTTTCATTATCTGTTCCTCAATTGCAAGTTGTGTGGCGTTATTGTTCTAAGAGTACTTGGGGGTACTTTTTGAATAAAGATAGGATAAAGCCAGTATTGTGCGTGGCGATAATGATCTGTGACTGTGATGCGACACGAGAAAAGTTATACGAAAAAATGATTTTGCAATTCAAAATAGGACTAACCTTGATTTAATCTAAGTGCAGCCTTCCTTTAAGATTGCTTTTCGACTAAAATTAAGTAATTAAGCTGAGATTGTGCAATTAAAGCATTGAAAAAGTTAATCGAACTATTGATGCGAAAAGACAGGGTGTGTAATACAGCAACTGATATACATAACGTTTCATTAAACGCGGGTACCGAAAAATTACAAATTAAACACCCTTTGACTTCAAGCCTACATGGAGGCATAACGATTTATCTGTAACAATATCTAAACTCATGTTAATGTAATATTTTTAAAATGTTAGAATGATGGAGATGTTATTTTGCAGCTTATGATTTATGGTCTGAAAATATTTAAGATCTTGATAATTTTGTCTAAAAGTGTTTACATTAAAGCTGGGTTTAAATATGCCTCTAATAAATAAGAATAATAGTTGGATTGGACTTGCTTTTGAAAGGTTTTGTCTTCAATATAAAATAAAGTTACCAATAAAACTCGGAACAGGAGCTTGCATTTTCTAAATCTAATTCATTGATATTATGAGAAGATCTTTAACTAATATAAAACACATTATCCTTGCTTTGCGATTTTCAGTATTTTTAAAAATTCACTTACGGGGTACCCATTTAAAAACGCCCTATCTTAACTTTGGTACAATTTGGAAGAAAAGGATGACAATTTCTGTAAGGTATTATTACCCTTCACAGGGATAACACAATTGCCAAATAATGGTCAACACACAAAGCCACCGGGGCGAGTTTTTTGTGAGTTTTTCGAGGGGGAATAATGCCTTACATCCTAATATACGGAGAAAAAAGCGTTTGTTCTTGTCCTCGTTCGTCTAGTAGGTCAAGACACCGCAGGCTCAACGCGGGGACCCTGGTTCGAATCCAGGATGAGGACGGCGCTAGATTGAGCTAGTAATACGTGGGGGTCAAATTTATTAGTAGGACGACAATTTTTATTTGCAGGGGAAGCCGAAAATTTGTATCAAAAATTTTTTTGCTCAACTCCCCGAACCCCAAGCCCCATAACTTTGAATTTTTAAATGAAAACCCTATCTTACGATATATCATTTTAATCATCTTTAAAATATGAAAATTTTCTGGCAAAAAAAAAATTAAATTGGTTCCTGCATTCGGGAGAGAGAGAGCTAAAAATAAAATCTTTATTTTGACCCTTTCAAATGATGATAGGATAGAGAAAGCGCCAGCTTTGACCTACCTCTGGACTGAATGAACTGATTTGTACGCCCTCCGCGCAGAAAATCAGATTTTTTTTGCGTGTTGGTCATGCGCAGTGATACTAATAGGAGATAGCCACAAATATAGTTCGTTCACGAAAAGTTTCCCGATGTAACGGTTAGAAAATAACGAGAGCTGACGTCATAGTCGATTACAGCAAATAGGGACACACCTTCAGAACTGTTTTTTAGCGAACATTTGTCTACGCCAAACACCAGTTCTGAAAAGAAGTCCTCCCCTCTACTGTTATCGGTTAGGTCGTTTGTGACGTCAGTTCCCGTTATTTTCTAACCGTTCCATCAGGCAATTTTTCATAAACAAACAGTACTGAAGTCGGCCTTCATTATTTCTATTGGACTATCAGCACGAATAACGCAAAAGAACGATTTTATTTTTATCTCTTTCTCCCGAATGCATGAAACAATTTAATTTTTTTCCATAGAAATATTTTTTTTTTACGCTGTTTAAAATGATATACCACAAGATAGGGTTTGCCATTTGAAAATTCAAAGTTTTAGGGTCTGAAGTTCGGGGAGGCGTGGGTTGAGCAAAAAAATTTTTGATACTAATTTTGGACTTTCCCCTTCAAATAAAAACTTCAAATAAAAATTAACCAGTTTTTTGCTCAAAATCGTATCTACCTTAGAGCTAAAGTTATTAAAGTGGGGCGTTTTTAAATGAACTCCATGTACATTATTAGTATATGTAATAATAAATAACGTTGGCGAATTCATAAATAATAAAAATAATGTTAACCAAGTCTCATTTTATGGCATGTTAACGAAATTACTTTTAAAACCTGTTCCACAAAATATAGCAAGCTTCGAATTTTTTATTCAAGAACCCGCCTTATTCTCAGAGTATTTTCTTTTGTATATATAAATAACCTCACAGAAAAAGTCCAACTCTTTCAATAACAAATCTTTAGAAAAAATTAGGAACTTTAGAAAAAAAATCATCAACTTTTTTATATACTATTACAAATCAATTGTTTAAAACTGGCAGCTTCAATAATATTTGAAGTGATATAAAAGTATAATTATATTATTATTCAATTTTTTGGACAGTTTAAACACCTCTGTCACACTTAAATTTAAACAGCGCAGGTTTCTGAACTCACCAAAAATAATTAGTGCTTTTTCATTTCTCAGATTTGAAGGTAGAATAAAAGGAAACGTAAAAATTAAAAAATTACAGTTTTATTTGAAAACAAAACATGTAGAACAAAAGAAAAGTCATGAAGAGCGGACCTGCCGTAAATCGAAATGAAAGGGTGTAAAAACAAATTCAAATTATCAAAACACTCACAGATAAAATACTTCACTCTATATTGCTTTTATATTGCTTTAACGTTTATCGAAAAGTTGAATTTATTGAAGTTTCATTGTCTTTGAAGTTAACTGATGAAGCATAGCACTGTTAAAACGTAACGAAATATTCAGAGGGAACCACGTGTTTATATTTGATTTGATTTTTTAAAGTTGCGAAACGGCGAGTAAAAAACAACAAATTATCGCAGTTAAAACTATTTAATGACGCCGTTGATGGATATTTCGGTGGCTGAGCCACCACCATCCTTAGAACAGTTATAACCGTTTACATACGTGGGTGTGAACACGTTCTGAGGGTAATGTCGGATTAGCCACGGAAACAACTAATAACAGCGCCATTAAATAATTTTAACTGCGATAATTTGTTGTTTTTTAGTCGTTCTTTCATAACTTTACCGTAATGTGTCGCAACAACTCGTGTTTTAAATCTTATTTTATATATAAACTACAGGAATCTTAGTGAGTACCAGACATAGTATTTGTGTATTCGGTGGTAGTTTACCTTTTTTAAATCCATAGGATTTCTTAAAGACACAGATATAGCATTTGTGGTCGGTGAAGTGCACCCATTTTATATATAAATCCATAGGAATCTTCTCAGTGATACCAGATATAGTATTTGTGTATTCAGCATAGCTTAATCTTATTTTATACATAAATCCATTGGAATCTTCTCAGTGATACTAGATATAGTATTTGTGTATTCATCATAGCTTAATCTTATTTTATATATAAATCCATTGGAATCTTCTCAGTGATACTAGATATAGTATTTGTGTATTCAGCATAGCTTAATCTTATTTTATATATAAATCCATAGGAATCTTCTCAGTGATACTAGATATAGTATTTGTGTATTCAGCATAGATAGTATGCATGAGGGATATCTATAGTTCAAAATCAATGCAAATGTTTAAATCTTTATGCAAATCGCAGGTATCGAAGTCATAATCAGCTCTGCGCTTTGTGAGATCAAATTCTACAAACCGATATTTAATTGTTGAATTATACGTTATGTTGCTATCTCCACGTGCAAACGGAATACGTGAAATTTAATGTTCTTCACGTGTAATAGAATAATTTAATAGTTCGCTGATTGCTGCTTTCGACGTGAGTTACTCTGATGAGAAGTTTCGTGAACATAGAGGATTATTGCATTTAAACTTAATGCTTGCATATAATAGGGATAATTTTGCTATAAGAGCTGGCTCTAAAACCTCGTATTCCTTCTTTAGGGAGTGCATTGGTGTTAAAATTACCGTTGCGTTAAAAGCTGTGATATAGAAATTTTATTCCTATAAAATGCTTTATATACCCGGAATTTTGGACAATAATGACGTTATTCCGAATGGCTCCATATTTAAATGAAATGGAAATTTAGAGTGTAATAAGCGTAAGTTAAATTAAAGACTTGAAACACCTTTAAGAAAGTTTAGAGAAAAACAGTTAGTTGACATTAGATGCTGCGAAGCAGAGAACTTTTATAATAGGTGTTTAAATCATCATTCCACCATGTAAGGATATCATTGTGAATTTATTAAAACAGTTGTTGTAATTCTGCTATGCTCTTTAATTTTGTTACGTAACAAAGTCCAAAATAAAGCTGTTATCTTGCACACTAAAGCAAACAAAAGGAACATCACAGATGCAGCGTCTTTATTACAAATTAACTACAAATGTAACTCACGCCTGTTGCATTTTAAAGTTTAATATTTTACGAATTTTTGTTTAATTTCAAGGCGCATGGGAAATAAAGGTCCTACTGCGGCGATACATCGGTGCAGGTAGAAAATTTGCTACTTGTGAAGTATATTCTATTTTTAAATAAAAATATTGGGGGGAAAAATTGCAGACCTATTCTACTTATAGAAATCAGACCACAAATAGAAGAAGCATGCGAACCATTCTCTAAAATATTTTTCTCTTTCCAAGGAAAGCATCTTATAAATGTACAACCAACACTTTTAAGTAAATTTTACCAGTTTGGCGAATTTTTCATTTAGTAGTGATTTAATTGTAGCTACACGTAACGTCAAAATTAAGTCATCGTATTATGCTTCACCACTAATAAATGATTATTATTAATTAAATATCTCCATTGAATAACAAAAAGTTGATATTTGCTTAAGTTTTGCGATCCTAGATTTAATTATTTTGGTTAGCAATAAAATCGTTTGGATCCAATAGCATGCTATTTTATGATCGTTTGGATTCAATAGCATGATATTTTATGATGTTTTGGATTCCGTAGGGTGATATTATCGAATGGTTTGGATCTATTAGCATGATATTTGTGATCGCTTAGATTCAATAGCTTTATTTCATGATCTCTTAGATTAAAGAACATGATAATTCATGATGATTTGAGTCTAGTAATTGGATTTTCATTATGGGCCGGATTCAGCAACGTAATATTTCATAATCGCTTAGATTCAAGAGCATTATAGTTTAAGATGATTTGAATCCAGCAGCATGATATTTCCAGGCAATTTTTCTTCAACAATGCAGGCACAATAAAGACTTTCATGGTGATTTGCTGCAGAATAATTATTGCAACGTTAGTCTAATAACTTTAAAATTTCACGTTTAAGCCCAGTTTGTTTCCCTTACCTTATATTTACCTGCTTTGTCTAATAATAACTTCAAATTTGAACCAAAATTCGGAAATATACTGAAAAAAAAAGAATTCCTTTATTTGTTTTAGAAAAAATTCTTTTATTATTATTTTCAATATTTTTTCCATTTTATCTGTTCTGAAGTATAAGGGAAAATTTTTGAATTGTCTGGATTTGTCTAAATAGCAGTTAAAACAAATTAGGGGTTGATCACAGGGATCATGACCCCACCGAAACATATATTTTTTCACTGTAAAAAATTCCAACTTTCATGATAAATGAAGGGTGTTATTCCAAGACCATGGCAAATTCTGTCCTTGACCCCCCAAAAATGAAAGTCTGTGTCCGCCCCTGGTTAAAATACACACACACATACACACACAGAGAGAGAGAAGGAATAATCCTAGTTAAGTTGAGAAGCAAAATTGTAATTATAGAAGAAAGTCAATTCACAAACTTTTTCCTGTTAATCCCAAGTTAGTACCATCTGGTCAACGAGCGTTAAGGAGATTTAATGGGAAATCCGGCTCCGGATAAAAGAAAACTGAAGACCGGTCTCTCTGGATTAATTTCCTGAAAGCTTGCTTGGTAACCGTTAATCCTGATGGTGAGATAGTCCCTCGAAGAGCAATTAAGGAGAAGCAGTTATTCTTGAAACTTTCTTGGCGCATAATTACACAAAATTAAACCACTCGAGAAATCATCGTACCATTTAATTTGTTCATTTGAATTTGGACGGACCTATATGTGCTTGCTAAATACATTAACGTTTATTGCTCAAGTACATTTCTTTTCTTTTTCAAGGCAATAATATGCGTCATAAGGTTTGTTTATAAACGATGCCCTGTCCAGCAATTTAAATATAAAACCTCATGAAGAAAACTGATGGGGCGTGTGACAATTGTAGTGCATTATCTAATCTGACGGGAGTTGAAAATGTTTGAAGTTTTCTGTATCAGACTAATAAGTTTTAAGTAACTATTTACAAATAGAGAAAAATTGAGGTTGCTAACAAATTTTAATTCATCTTAGAGTATTGGAATAATTCATGTATTGGCAAGAGTCTCGCCAGGTGGCGCAATTTTACGCTCTGATGTTTAAATGATGTCATGTCACTATTATCCAGCCGCCTTGTGCAATTAGCATGGTAGTGTATTTTAATCAGAGCTGGGATAACGGTGTTAGCGGCCCTGGGCAAAGCAGATTTTAGCGCCCTTGAAATACGCTTTAGCGAAACAAAACTGATTTCTTGGTACTTTTGCAACACTTTTTTGGCGGCCCTGGACGACCCCAGCTTGCACACCCTAAGCACGGCTCTGATTTTAATAGCACAATCCGTTTACCTTCAGCAGTGCCGCATTAAGGTTTTCATGGTCCCTAGGCCGGAAGGACAGAATGGGCCCCTAAAAAATTTAGCCTTTGCAATATCCAGCCAGTAAATCACGTTTTTCCTAAAAGTTCTTTATTTTAATATTTACGTTTATCAGTAATGAAAATCTATGGGGCAATTATAAATAAACAGGATGATAATAACGCTTAAACTTAAATACTAGGTTTCTGCAGGGCCCAAAGATTGTAGGTCCCTGGGACTACGTAACTTGCACGTAAATTCGGTATTGACCGTCAGTGCTATAACATAAGGTTAAGCATTTCATTCGGCTCTGCTGTTGCGCAGCGGTAACGCGCTTGTTTAACGTGTCCTAAACCCGAGTTCCACACATAACCGCGCCATAAAAAGAACCCTTGCTTTCTAATTACATACTGTAGTCCAGAAGTTGGTTCCTTAGGCTTTAAGAGGTTCGACCCCCTTGGAAAACTATAGATACCGACGCAGCATGATTCCTGCCATCCTTGCACCCTGAAAATATGAACAGACAAACAATATATCGTTTTTAAGAAATCGAAAATTCGCATTTGGTCAGGTAGTGCTATTTTATGCTCGTAAATATATGAACAGCTTTACTGGCGGGCACATCATTTGAAATAAAGTGTTGTTAATATAACAAATAGCGCATTTATATTACATAATTATATTCAAAGGGTACCGTTTCAGAAGAACTGTTAACACTAGAGAATCCAAAAGGGGGGGAGGGCGATCGCCCTCACTAAGCCTGAATTATATCATGGAAAATTAAAATTACTAGACACTTGGCTAAAAACAGGAATCGGAAATAAATCGCTTATATATATATATATATATATATATGCCTAATATCATGTGATAGCTAATAATGGGAGTAGCTATGTATCAGTTAATAGAATATACATGAAATAATATAATATCTATATAAAAAGGATAAAGTAAATTAAAAAGTATCCTGAATAGTAGTTTATGCTTTTTAATAATATTGTTATTTACAATTAATTTTCTCTCCTTAACCACTCTCTCTCTCTCTAATTCCAATTAATTTTCCATTGATTATAACAGGAATGTTTTCATCCGCATTGTGGAATATTTTTGGAAACTAATTTCCTCCTACTAACAAGATATTCATAGCTTATTATTGTTTTTAAAAAATGTAATCTATTTGTGTTCCAAGTATTTATCTTTAATTCAAATTAATTATGCATGAAACACTGACAGATTTTACCTAATAAATTATATTATGACGATTTTAAATAAGAACATATAACTAACTAATAGTCGTCCAAAATTTCCGCCCTTGTCTGAGGAAAGTGCATTTAAAAAGCTACATACGCTACTACGTAACTGCTCCACAATTTAAAATATAGTTCAAGAACACGCTGCAACAAAGAATATCTTAACAACCCAACAAAAAACATGTTAACACAACTCGTTAATTGAATTTACAATATAGGCGTGACCAAACAGGAAGAGGAAATGAAGAGGATAAGAAAGAATTTAAAAAATTTGCGATAAATGGAAAACACGAAAGTTAGTGAGTGTTGAAAAGGCAATTTGTGTTAATGGGTTTTTCGTGTAATTTTTCATTTAAATATCCTTTTTGAAATAACCATTTCAGACTTGTTGAAAGGGTCTGTTACAAACCAGACAACACGAATTCGAGTGAACACTCCATTTTTCTTTTTCACATACCTGTTCATTAGCTCTCACTTTTAATTCTTTGTTCCCTGTTTTTTACCCGCACATGCACACAAATAAATACAAGCGGAACATAGCATTATTCCAATAATAAATCTTGTGTTTACAGAGACCTTTTCATTATGTTGCCCGCATGCCTGTTTTTGTTCTGATGTAATTTTGTTTCTTTTGATAATTCCAGTGGCAATGCGCCTGTTTTTTTTAATTTATAGTTTCTGTCTTTCATCATTTTCAGTGGCAACATAAATTTTTTTGTTTTTAATCTATTTGTTTTGTTATTTTAGTGGCAATACACGTTTTTGTATTCTTAATTAATTTATTTTCATTTTTTGAGTGGCGACATTTTTGTTTTAAGAAAAGAGAAATTCTTTCTTTGTTTTCTGTGGAGTTCAATTCTGGAACTCTCAAAGAGTAAAGATGTATTAAATGGGTCAGTTAAAGCAAAGTTATTTTTTAAGCGCTTTTGATCCTACGGTTGTTGTTATTTTTACTGCCGTGATGAGAGATGCCGTTTATGATAATATACTGAATCAGAGAAGTCATTATTCAAAGGGTAGTTGGTAAGCACGCTCCTCTTCAAGTTCATTTAAAGTCTAAAGGTTGTTTTCGAATCATTAACAGAAACAATAACAGTGTTAGTCGTTCAACTTTTGTTTCATTAGTTGTCTATTGTTGAAGTCAAGCTGGGAATTCAAGAATTTGATTTTATAAGAAAGCAATCGTAACTTTTTCATGCGTAACGCAAGAAAATTTCCAATATTTTCCCCTTAAAATCAAACAGTACATATACTGTAAAAAAATCGTTAAAATATTTTTCATAAAAAGTTATTCACAACTTACAAAAAACGTAATTATTATTTGAAAGTTGAGTAGGAATATTAGATTGCTATTGATTTCGCTTATTCTACGAAGGAAACCTACTATTTCATACAAAGTATAATTATATAATTATATTTATACCTAATATTACATACAATCCTTATATACAAAGGAAACTAATATAATTAACTTTCTACTTTGGAGTCGCTTAAGGTTCTTCAAAAATTTGATTCCAACATTTTAATAAATGTTATACGTGTAAGATATTAAATTAAAAAGTGAAATAAAATAAAAACCTAGATATGTTTAAAATAAAAAAAAACTAGATATGTTTAAAATAAAAAAACTAGATATTTTTAAAATAAAAGCTAGGTACTTTTAAAATAAAAAATATCAGTGTAATTTACTTGTTGATTTATGACATTGACGGCAATGAATTCTTAATAACGCTAATTTAGCTTAGAGGAGAAAAATTCTAGGTATATGGGAATAGATATTGCTTTATTTGCGATTTGAAATTAACACATATCCGTCCGCATGACGAAAATTCGTCATTTCATAGTCAATCACCAGTAGCCAAATGACGAAAATTCGTCATTACACTGTCAATCACCAATAGCCAAATGACGAAAATTCGTCATTTGTATATTGCACTAAATAATTGATTCTTGGTTTTTTTTAAATCCGAATAAATTAAAACGAAATTTTTACCAAACAGAGCTAATTCTATGAAAAAACTGATTTCATCTTCAATTACGTCGTATAATGGTGCAAATGGAAAAAAAAATTAATTCAAACACGTATTAGTCGGAACTGTGTACAGAAGAATTTTGTTCAAAGTTTAAGCGCTTGGGTGTTCGGATATCCAAGAAATTTCAGGGATATTACTGTTAATTTTCTTAACCTATTTTTATCAAAATCAAATAATAAAGTAAACCCACTTTTATCACCCCACTTTTATCAAAATCAAATAATAAAGTAAATCTAAAATGGAGAACGAAAAAGAAATATGCGGAGACAATTTCTCTGATTGTGAGTCTAGTGATAACATTGAAGATCTTTTAAAATCTAATTTTGATAGTGATGATAGTGATATTGTTGTGACAAGAAAACGCCCACGTTTAAATCCTTTACAATATAGTGACTCTGAAAATGATAATGATTCTGAAAATGATAATGATTCTGAAAATGATAGTGATTCTGAAGAGGATTTGTGGTCTGATACTGACATA
>QLNU02014176.1:31123772-31137371 GCA_006491805.2 Dysdera silvatica | reverse complement strand
TTTTATTTTATTTTTTGTTCTGTAAATCGAATATATCTTTAATTCCAAGCTTTAAACGATATCGCCCACACAGGAAAAACACACATGTACACAAATTCTACATAGTCAATAAAATAAAGCGATAATCAAAGTGTAGATATATAGACGTTTATCTCAAATATTGGTATTTTATTTCGTATGCATTTCCTATTTGGTTTTGCGTTTATGTTTTAAACATTTCAACTTTAAAACAGGTTTATTTTTAAGACAGACATTATCTGGCATGCCAATAATTTCTATCATTTTTTACCCGCAAACCAAAGAACAAATGGCATTAACTTGCTTTAAATTGAATGAGTAAAAACTTTTTTGATTCAAAGTGGAATACTTTTTCCCGTTTCTCACGGGAGAAGAAAAAAGCATGGTTTATTGATGTCGAAAATAATCGATTCTTTTCCCAGAAACTTGTCCAGGTTATTGCGTTTCTAGGTGACAACAGAAATCTAATTTCAGATAAATATCTACGTGTCGCTAGGTTTATACACGAAATGCCTCTATCCGAGATTACGATGGAAAAAATAACCGCTATTTTCCATATATATATCTAATCTGTCGTATCTTTTGTTGATGCTCTGGATATGTGCCCTATAAAGTGCCACAAGGCGTTTGGGATGTTAACATCTTTTCTTAAGATTAGTTGATGGGTTTTCTGAGTAAAGATTGACATCTTATTCTGCTGTTAGAATATTTCCACGATATTTACTTCGATTGAAATCCAGTGGCGTAACCAATGGTGGCATACCACAGACTAGAAAAGCAGAAGTTACACATGATTGCTAGGTCCTGGACCTTGGGTAAGGAGCTGGACGCCCCACCCTCAAGAGTTGGTTGCTTGTTACGGCAGTTAAGATCGGGTGGATTTAGGTATTACAAAATTTAACAACATACGTAGGATGATGGTATTGAAGATCTAATAAATCAGGGTCTAGAGAAGACTAAATAGTAAATTTATGAAGGATGATGCTTGCTTCAGAGATTGAGTAGAGTTCAGTTGTGATGACAGTCAAAGGAAAATTCTGAGGCTATGACCGAGTGACGCTATAAAACCAGAGGTGGATTTATGATTTTTTTCTCCTGTAGGCAGACTTCTTTTTCCACCTGATCTTACCAAACGTAACTAGTGACATAATAGAAATTTTGTCAAATTCTTAATTTGCCTTCAATGGCGTTTATGTCATATTCGTCTTTATGCAAGTATTTGCGAACTCGATGCCTATTGAGCTTTTTTCAGTGCTGCGACCATGGCAGCTCTTCATTTGCCAAAGCCTAGTTACGCTCCTGGACATAACAATTTAAAAATTTACTACAAAAGAATTCAGCCCCGCCGTTACGCACACTTTATGTCAAGAATTCGCCGTCATAGGCGTCAGCCCATTTAGCCCATCCGTAAATTCGCCACTGACTATAATTATTATTTGTAATAATCATATACATAGTTAATTGGCGAAATACATTCAGAATGTTGATATAACAATCGGATTATCGCTACAATTGAGATCATTATAACAGAGTTCAACTGCAATTTATTAGAAGATTTGATAACGAAATTTGATAAAGAATAAAAATATCATGGAACATTGTAGAATAATCAAAATAATCTATGAAAAATATTGCTATGTTCATTGATTTTAAGTTTTCTGTGCTTCTCCGAATTAGAAATATTTATAATAAAAATGGATTATGCTTCAAGTTACATTTACACCGAAAATACATTCTTAATGAAACTCATGATAGTTTCTTCTGCAACTTATCATTCTGATTAATTCTACCGTCGTAACTGATTTACCAGAAATAAGAAGTAAGTGAAAATGGAGAAAAATCTGTTTGCAAATCATAATTTAAATTTTGATAATTTTTTTTGCGCAACATTTATTTGTCACCTTGATATGCCAACATTTTCTTATATACACACAGGTAGTCTTCCAGCTATTCTTTGTTGTATTCCTATACTATATAATATTCCAAAAGATGTTTGGATACCGTTGATATGAAATCACTGAAAACTAATCGGCGGAAATACCTCGGTTTGGTTTTAAATGACTTTAAAAAAAATATAATTTCTTTTCCCGTATGGTTTTGAAAACAATGGCAAATTATCTGAGAGCTATTGCAAAAGAACAAACATTAAAACTTACTGGAATTCGGCTTATCTGTTGGGTTTACGCGCGATCTTGTGCTGCTCATATAGTCCAAATACTGTTTGCTTGTTCTTGGCAGAGATGGAGTTCCAAAGATGTCACTCTTCCCAACACGGATAAGAAGTTTGAAGACAACGCCATTTTGTTTGTTTAAAACCGGCAGCTTCTTTTATCTTCAACCATGATGACAGCCAGAAAGAGAGGGCGGTGTAAAAATACCAATTGGAGCAGATGTACGAAATCACTTGTAGAAAGGTAATTATATATGTTTAGTTCCTTAACTGCTTCAATGGGATAGCTTTGAATTATTACAGACGTTTGAGGCGTTTTGGTTATCTAAACATTTTCTTTGGACTAAACGTATGAACATTCTTTTGTTTGAAGCAGGTGGTGTCTTTCACATGCTGATTACAACAAATTGATAATGGTTTTTGTTTGCTGACAGAGACGATGTACGATAAACAGCTCCATGTCCGGTGTGTTCCGATTAAAACGCTACTGTAAAAGATAAAGCTATTTCAAAGTCTGACCATCTGGCGATTATGAACAGGAATACGTTGACAGTTCATAACTTTGATGGATAGAAAACGAAAATGACTATTTCTGAATATTCCAATAATTATTAAATTTATTTTAGTAAATTTAATTTAACATTCCAGTAATTGCTTATTTTTAAATAAAAGTTGATATGTGTACAGGATTTCAGAGAAAGGTCTTTCTTACGCTATTTATGTACGTTATGTATGTATGCCTATCGACGTGCGTCTGTTGTGTGCGTGCGTGCGAATTAATGAATGAACGAATGGCATGCATAAACACTCGTATAGTTGGCAGTTGGAGTAATGTTTGTTAAAACTACTTAATTCGTTTAATCTGTTCTATCACTTATGTTTATTAATAGTAAGTTGTAATCCACAAACTGTGGCCAATAATAGGGCAATCACTTAAGTTTTTAGAAAATAATATACAAAATATTTCCATATCGAAAAAATTGTTTTGCTTTTCGAAATATTCGATTTACTATTAAAATACTTTTTCATTCGAATATACCAATTTTCAAAATAGTTATACCATATGAAGTTTGGTATAACAGAAACATGTGATTTCTTTAGTTTCAACTGCTTTTTCTGGGCTGTTATATCGTTGACCACGCGTTTTATTTTTGGGTTATTCCACCCCACATCAACAGATGCTGTGTGATGCTATATCACAGATTTTTTAAATGTTTTATGAATAGGTGCCGAAGAGAAATCTTAAACTATTGTTTTCAGATATTTAAGTTCAAAATTGAGTTCGGAAGATTTTTTGTTTAATTTTTGATTTTTACACGATTTAGAAAATCTTACTTTATGCATCCGTTAACAAAAATACTCCTGTTTCATTTATTTTTCAGCCGATTAATCTTATTTTCATACCAAATGAAAGATAATTATTCACTCTTTCAAAAAAAGTTAAAAAATGTTACTAAGCATCATAAAAAAATTTCACAGAGCATGCAAATGAAATTTTTGTAATTTCTACTTCGGTAAGTTCAATAGGTCATAGCTCGCAAACCACCATAAACATGCATATCATATTTTTATGGTAGAATAAATTGACCATGTACTTTTTATGTGTACAAAATAAGAGGAGTGTTTTCAGCGGTTATCAAAGCATTCAGAAACTTACATTGGCATAATTGTGTGTGTGCATGTGTGGGGGGAAGAACTTAGGAAATAAATGGTAAATTTTGTCTGTTCATTTTTTAATAATCTCCTTTCACAAAAAAATGTTGGCTACATCTTTGAAATTCTTGTTAATTTGAGCATTATATACTGCAGAAGCATAGTCAAAATACTGTACGTAAGGGTTCTCAGCATGTAAAACTATTATGAGACTGATTTGTTTACTGCATTATGCAGTATTACCATTCTGAATATCAGAAAAAAAACCATTTTTTAATTGTTTTTATTTTTTATTGACTGACTGACCGACCAAACAACCAACCAACCAACCACCAGCCTTTCTGAAGTCGTTAAGAAAGTTGGAGACTTTATTATAATGGTGATTTTAGTCGAATTTCAGCTAATAAAAAGGACTGTTTTCCTTTACCAACCGAAAATGGTGAAAGAGAATAAGGAACAAAAGTCTCCTTAAATATCCTAGTGAGTCCACGCTGTTAGATTTCCTAATGAGGTTAGAATAATTTGAAACAAAAGAAACGATCATGTTTAAACAGTGGAGTCAAACTGACCGACCATCCCTCGAAACTTTAGTGAAACCAGTTAATGATTGCTTTCTGATGGAAAACTAATACAGTTAACAAAGTACCATTTTATAGCTAAGTCCCAGACTCAACGTTTAAAGCAAGTGAAAACCAAATTTAAATTATCGATGTTTAATTTTAGCGGACTTCGCTGAAAATTACACTTGCATTCTGCAAGATGCTTCTTAAGGGTTTCACCGGCACAACATTAAGGTAACATTACACTCATTTGTAATCTATAACAAATGTGACGGCTAACTGAAGTCCAAGTTCACATATGTTATCAGTGACTACCTTAAACATGACACTACAGCCTTTTTCACATTTCAGAAGTCAATTTTGCAATACTTGGAACAAAAACAGCCATATCTAACAAATATGGTATATTTTAGCGATGGTAGTGCAGCCCAATATAAGAAAGAATTAAAAGAAAATTTTAAATTTATGCCATCACAAAGACGACTTTGGCATGAAAGCTGAGTGCTATTTCTTTGCCACTAGCTATGGTAAAAATGCATGCGATGGAGTAGGAGGTACCGTAAAGCGCCTTGCAACAACGACAAGTCTTCAAAGAACTATTGAAGGGCAAATTTTGAGTGCACAATATTTATTTGAATTTTCTTCAAAACACGTAAAGGGAATTCGAGTATTTCTCACATCATCAGCTGAAATATGTGCAAACAACACACTTCCTGAAAAATGGTATGTAAATTAATTTTCCATAGAAGGTATCAGAGAGAACTACTTCTTCAAACCATTGGACAAAACAACCCTTTTGGTGAGGCGGGTTTCAGATTCTGAAAAATCTTCAATTGGTGATAAAATTGGTGATAAAGTAAAAAAAAAAACAGTAGATATTATTCTAGAAAAGTTTTATGGAGTTATTTATGGAGTAAGTGGTAGATTGTGGATTGGAAAGATACTAGACATCTCTGAAGGGGAAAGAAATGCTAACGTTCAATTCATGCATCCGCCTGGTCCAGTACGAACATACTTTTGGCTAACCAGGAATGACTGCTGCGGGGTGCGTTATGAAAATATAATTAAAGAACTTCCAGCTCCTTCTTCATCATCTGTATTGGGAAGGACATATGTTGTAGACGAAAAGATTCACAAAACAGTACAGCAAGTGGCTAAAAGTAAAAAATGATTTTTCGCTATAAATGTAAACTAATAGTGTAGTGAAATAATGTAAAAATAATACCAACTGATATTGTAACAACATAAAAGGGTATACTTTTAATAATTTCATAAATATATGTTAGTTATTTCAGGTTCAGAGAGCTCTTAAACCTGATAAAAAGGCCGATATTTTAGCCAACATTATATAAAGCAAATATATTTTTTATATTGCAACCACAAAAAACACCCTTTTTATTTTTAAAACATAATAAGCATATAGTTATCTCATTATGGAAAAAAATATGATGCATGTGTTAGCTGTGGTTTGCGAGCTATAGCTTATTAAATTTACTAAGATATAAACTTAAAAAATTCACTTTGAATGTTTAATAAAAATTTTTTTGTGAGATTTTATGCTATATTTATATATTATTTTCAAAGAGAGGAAATTTATCTTTATTTTGATACCACAATAAGCCTAATTGGTTAAACAATAAGTGAAATAAAAGAAATTTTCTAAACGGACACAGCGCATACAATAGCCAAAATAACGCAAAAAATCGAAATTTTCAAAATTTTCTCCTGGGTCCAAATCGAGACCAAAAAAAAATGAAATCTTAAATTTGACATTACCTCATAGGTTTCTTTTCATTAAAAAAAATCAAAAATACCTGAGACGTGAAAGCACGGTCGAAAATTAAAATCTGTCGATTTGACATGAAATGACTCTTTTAATTGTTGGAAACAATAAGGAAGCATTGGGTGCTAATTCAGGTGAATAAGGGCAATGACTCATGAATCAATGTTTTCATGCTTCAAATAATTGACAGTTTGAAATGTAGTATGTGAGTTTTCATTGTCATAAAGATAAAGAACGATGCAACATTTCGAGTTATTTTCTCTGATTTCAGCAGCCATTTCTGGCAAGCAAATTGTCATATATCAATTATCATTTACTGTTCTACGATCCTCCAATGCAACGGTTGCAACGTTGCTGGATTCACCAAAAAAACGAGGCAGTCATTTTCTTTGAAGCACTTCGTGCACTAACAACTTTTACAGAATTCAGTTCATTTTGGAACACCCAAACGGTGGACTGTTGTTTTGTATGGGGGTTCATAGGAATAAATCTAGGTTTCATCACCCGTTACAATGCCAAAGATGTTTTGAGGCACCACAATTGAATCTTTTTAAATTTTCCTTGCATCATTTGACACGAGCATCCTTTTGAGTTTGATTTAAATTGCCTGGTATCCAACGCGCATATACTTTCTTGATGTTTAAATGATCATGTAAAATTGAATGCAAACTGAAATGTCCAAAGATGCCTTACTTTCATATATGTGTCATGGCGATCTAAAGTGATTAGTTGTCGCACAGCATCAATGTTTTGTGGTGTCACAGCAGTGTTTGCCCGACCTTCAAGGCACTCAGAACTGAGACCCTACATCTAAAATGGAATCCTTTTAACCGATTGTAAATTGTTGCTTTAGATGGTGCTTCATTACCAAAAGTCGAATTCATACGATCGACAAACATTGCTGTGTTAAACCTTGTCGAAAGACGTAAAAAATCGTGGCTCTAAAATCCCTTCGACTAAAATCCATGTTTTTTCACTACCTCATTAACTTTAAAGCAACGCCGTGTAAAAAGAATTTTATAGCAATTCTAGTTCTATAATTACCAATTTTCACATGAAAATTGAAATTCTAAAAAATCGTCAACAATGAAAGCTGTGGATCTATTGGTGTTGTCAGATTTTAAAAACTTAAATACCCGACTAAGGGTATGCTCCGGAAAATATTCCTGGTGGCTACAATAACAGTGAGATTACTTATTTAAGAGTTCAGCATTTAAGTTTAAGGCAGAAACTGGATTTTTGAACCCGTAAACATAATATTCCAGTATTATATTTTTCTATCTAAAGGTATTCCGTACATTGAAATGTTGATTTAATCGAAGTTATTGATTTAAATTGAGTGAGAAAAGCTAACGAAAATTCAAATTTATTCCATATCATGGTGAGCCAACAACAGCGCAAGCGGAAAATTTAAAAGACGAAGATGACCGATCTATAATTTTATATACAAATATTATATAATCTATATACACTGAAGTGCCAGAAAAACTTGCGCACCTATTTAATATCATGTAGCCTTCCCACACCCGCGAGCGCAGAAGTGTCGCAACACGATGTGGCATGGACTCGACTAATGTCTGAAGGTATCCTGGAGACAATTCACACCAGGAATCCTGCAGGGCAGTCCACAAATCCATAGGAGTGCGAGGTGGTGGAGATCTCTTCTGAACAGCACGTTGCAAGGCATCCCAGATATGCTCGATAATGTTCATGTCTGGCGATTTAGGTGGCCAATGGAAGTGTCTAAAGTCAGAAGAGTGTTCCTGGAGCCACTCGGTAGCAACTCTCGATGTGTGGGGTGTCGCATTATCATGCTGAAATTGTCCAAGTCCGTCGGAATGCACAATGGACATGAATGGGTGTAGGTGATCGGACATGATGCTTACGTACCTGTCACCTGTCAGAGTTGTCTCTAGACGTATCAGGGGTCCCATATCACGCCAACTGCACACGCCCCATACCATCACAGAAGCTCCACCAGCTTGAACAGTCCCCTGTTGACATGTAGGACCCATGGATTCATGAGGTTGTCTCCATACCTGTACACGTCCATCCGCCTGATGCAATTGGAAACGAGACTCGTCAGACCAGGCAACGTGTTTCCAGTCATCAACAGTCCAATGGCGGTGTTGGTGGGCCCAGACGAGGCGTAAAGCTTTGTGCCGTGCAGTCAACAATGGTACACGAGTGGACCTTCGTCTCCAAAATCCCATATCAATGATGGTTCGTTGAACAGTTCGCACGCTGACACTTGTTGATGCCCCAGCATTGAAATCCGCGGCAATTTGAGGAAGTGTTGCACGTCTATCTCGTTTAACGATTCTCGTCAGTCGTCGAAGGTCCCGTTCTTTCAAGGTCTTTTTCCGGCCACACCGCTGTCGGAGATTTGATGTTTTACCGGATTCCTGATATTCACGGTATACCCGTGAAATGGTCGTACGCGAAAATCCAAATTTTGTCGCTATCTCGGAGATGCTATGTCCCATCTCTCTTGTGCCGACTATAACGCCACGTTCAAAATCACTTAAATCTTGATAACCTGCCATTGTAGCGGCAAGAACCGATCTAACAGCTTTGCCAGACATCTCTTGTCTTATATAGGCGCTGCCGACCGCATCGCGTTACGCTGATTGGTTGCAAAGCTCCGTTATTTGCATACGCACGCCTGTGCCAGTTTTTCTGGCACTTCAATGTACATATACATATATGATATTGTATTTTTCGGAAATTCAGAATTTAATGGGGATGCAGTAGTGGACCGATCCCTAGACCGACATTTGTATCCACAAATTTTTCATCTTTTAGCCCAGTGGTTTTTAACCTGGAGGTTGAGACCCCCAAACGGGTTGGGAACTGGTTTCTTGGTATTTTTAGTTGAAATTATATTTTTTAAGAAATTTCATACCAAATGTTTCCAACGCTTTTATATTTCAAGGTCGCTACTTCAATATAATACCGAGGGTTGTTAGTTTTGTATCTTTAATATACATTAATAGAATGTATATAATTAATGAAATATATCCCTTGCTTCTGAACCAAAACTTCAGTAATTGGAAGAGGAACTTGAAAAGATCAATTGGGACATTATAGGACTCAGTGAAGTCAGAAGAAAAGGTGAAGAATTGGTGGAACTTAAAAGCGGACATTTGTTTTATTATAGAGGAACGGAAACTGGAAGAACAAGTGGTGTTGGCTTCTTAATCAACAAAAGAATTAAAGATTGTCTTCTGGAAGTAGAAGGTACATCAGATAGAGCAGCGAGACTTGTTCAACTAACCCAGCGATACCAACTTCAGTTAGTACAGGTATATGTACCAACATCAAGCCATACCGACGAAGATGTTGAAGAATTTTATGAAGAAATCAAACAGTTACACACAAAAGGGAAACAACATATCAAGCTCATCATGGGGGATTTCAATGCAAGAATTGGACAACGGGAACAAGGAGAGACATCGGTTGGTAAATATGGATATGGGGAAAGGAATGAACGTGGCGATCAACTCATCGAATTTGCAGAAGCTGAAAGTCTTAGCATCATGAATTCATTTTTTAAGAAGAAACCGCAAAGAAAATGGACATGGAAACACCCAAATGGGGGAACTAGCGAAATTGACTATATCCTGGCAAACAAGAAATCAATTATTGAAGATTGCAGCGTACTGAACAGATTTAATACTGGAAGTGATCATCGAATGGTGAGATGTAAAGTGCGCTTAAATACTAAATTAGAAAGACAGAAGCTCATTAGGAAACAAGTAAGTAAGAGGGTGGATTTAATGAAACTGAAAGCAAATACTGAGGCATTCAAGTTGGAATTAAAAAATCGCTTTTCTGCACTGGAAGGACTTATTGAAGAAATTGATATCTCAGAAGCAAATGAAAACATTGTTAAGACAATAGTTGAAACTGCTGGGGAAATTGGTGGTGTAACCTGTAAAAAGCACAATAGCAAATTATCTGAGAAGACGAAACAGCTCATGAAAAGGCGAAGAGATATGAAGGTGGACAATCGAAATACCAGTTCCAGGATTGAGTACATAGAACTTTGTAAAACTCTGCGCAAAAGCATGAAAGAAGACATAAGAAAATTCAACTGTGAGCTAGTAAGGAAAGCCATTGAAAACAGCAGGAGCCTTAGGGTTGTTAAAGGAAGTTTGTCTGTTGGGAAGAAACACATCATTGCATTAAAAGGAGAGGATGGCACCGTAACAAGAAATAGGGAAGAAATACTTAGAAGAGTTGAAGAATTCTACAGAAAACTATATGAAGGAAACAGTGGATTAAACGAAGACTCTGAGATAGTCGAAGGAACAGCTCCTAAAATCTTAAAAGAAGAAGTAGCATTTGCAATAAAAAGTATGAAGAAAGGAAGATCCCCTGGCGATGATGGCATTACATTAGATATCTTAAAAGAAGCTGGAGAACATGTAGAAGACATACTTGCAAAATTCTTTACCAAATGTCTTAACAGCGGTAACATACCAAACCAATGGGATTCTGCAACAGTAATTCTTTTGCATAAAAAAGGTGATAAAGAGGATTTGAAAAATTACCGACCAATTAGCTTGTTACCTGCTATTTATAAAATCTTCACAAAAGTGCTAACACATCGCCTGCAGAAAAAATTAGATGCAGCTCAACCAAGAGAACAAGCTGGATTTCGAAGTGGATTCAGTACAGTGGACCATATTCAAGTATTAAGAGAATTAATTGAAAGAACACATGAATATGAACTTCCATTGTGTGTTGCATTTATTGACTATGAGAAGGCCTTTGACTCTATAAAAACATCAGCAGTCATCAACTCTTTAAGATCAACAGACATTGAGGATGTGTACATTGACATGGTGAAACGTGTGTATAAAAATGCAAGTGCAAAATTTCGGTTACATAAAGATACCAAAACTATCAAACTTGGCAAAGGGGTGAGGCAGGGAGATACCATTTCTCCAAAACTTTTTACTTCAGCTTTACAGATGATTTTTCAGCTGATAAATTGGAATAACAAGGGAATAAAAATAAATGGTGAATATTTAAATCATTTGCGGTTTGCTGATGACATTGTTATTTTTTCAACGAACCCATCAGAACTCCAAGACATGGTACAGGAGCTCTCAACTAGAAGTAAAGAAGTTGGACTCAAGATGAACCTACAAAAAACTAAGATCATGTTCAATAATTTCGTAGAGGAAACAAAAATACAAGTTGACAACATTGAGCTAGAAATTGCTGATTCATATATTTACCTTGGCCAGCTGATTTCAATGGATGGCAACATTATGAAAGAACTCAACAGACGTATTAAACTTGGCTGGAGTGCATTTGGAAGAAACAGTTTTATCCTGAAGGGGAAATTGCCTTTGTGTCTAAAAAGAAAGGTCTTCAACCAGTGTGTATTGCCAGTCCTCTCTTATGGATCAGAGACATGGAGTCTAACAGTTGGAGCAATACGAAAGTTACAGACAACGCAAAGGAGCATGGAGAGGTGCATGCTTGGAATAACTAGGAGAGATCGAAAAAGAAACACTTGGGTGAGAGAGCAAACTAGAGTAGAGGACATCATTGTTAAAGTAAAAGGGCTGAAATGGCGATGGGCTGGGCATATTGCAAGAAGAACTGATCAACGATGGACAACAGAAATTCTGAACTGGATTCCAAGAGACCACCGAAGACCTAGAAAACGTCCTCAAACTAGATGGGTGGATGAAATAAGAAAAGAGGTTAGACTTGTGTGGAAAGCATTTGGAGAGACCTTCATCCAGCAGTGGATAGATAATGGTTGAATATGATGATGATGATGATGATATATATATATATATATATAAATTTTTCCTCGCCCATTCTTGGCGGAAACAGGCTTTGGGACGGGCAGAGCGCCATGTTCCCAAGCCTCTTTTTACATCACTTCTTAATGTGCCATGTCTAGAAACTTCCTGACAATGTGACACGTGTTTAGGATTGTGGCTTTTTGTATTTCAATGTAGGTGTTTGGGTCAATGTTGAGTATCTCCAAATTCGTCGCAAGCGTTTTTGGTACTATCCCTGTTGCTGAGATGACTAACGGGATGATGAGGATCTTTTCCATACCCCATATATCTCGTACTTCATGTCTGAGATCTTGGTACTTGGTGATTTTCGTTGTGTAGGTTGTCTGTATGTTATTGGTGTTGGGTACTGCTATGTCGATTAAGTACGTGGTCTTATTCGATTTATCGACGAGGGTTATGTCAGGACGGTTATGTGGGACTGTCTTGTCTGTTATGATTGCTCTATCCCAGTAAAGCTTGTGTGTTTCGTTCTCATGCACGGTCTCTGGCTCATATTTGTAGTACGGGCATTTTTCTGTCAGAAAGCCAGCATTCGCTGCCAATTTCTGGTGGACTATTTTCGCTACTTGATCGTGTCTATGTTTGTAGTCTGACTGCGCAAGGATCTTGCATCCTGCCATCACGTGTTGGATTGTCTCCGATGCCGCATGACAGTGTCTGCATTTGTCGCTTTCTATGTCTTTTCTCTGGATGAATTTCTGATTGTTCCTTGTTGCGATCACTTGGTCTTGGATGGCTAGCATGAATCCTTCTGTCTCTGGCTGGAGAGTGCCTTTGGCCAGCCAAGAATTTGATGCCTTTTTGTCAACGTGTGGTTGTTGCAGGTCATTGTAGTGCCTGCCATGTAATGGTTTTCCGGCCCAAGTTCTCAGTTTCTGTTCGTTGGCTGTTTCGAGGACACGCTCTTCGGTACTACACAGGTTTAGTGGCGTGTAATTTGCATCTGCTTGTATTATGGCTTGGATGAGTGGCGATCGGGGACTCTTCAACTGGAAGTATTGCCTCATGCTCTGGATCTGCTTGTCATGTAAGTCTTTGAGGTCCGCTTGTCCGCGTCCTCCTTCTTCCCGGGGTAGTGTTTGCCGTTCAATTGCCGTTGCAGGGTGTAGTTGTCCGGCTCTTCTCTGGATGGTTCTCAGCCGGAGTTGTATATATATATATATATATATATACATACACCATATATAGTGACACACAGCTTCTGCGTTTTCTTTCCATGTGGAGAATCCGGGTTCGACTATTAATGGGTTCGCCCGAGGTCTTGCTGTATTCCATGCCACTCCGTATTCTGGATTTTGATTCGGCAGATCACAATTGTACCAGTCCCACGAGAACTGCATGTTTTGGTGCAACGTGGTCTTAGGTGCTTTCGTGCTATAAAAATATAAATAAACATATAGAGCAATATAGCACATATTAGCATCTATTTGCATAAAGTTTACCATTACCTTCAGATGAAGGGATTTTTCTCGGTCATCTCTATTCAATTTCTTATTTAATCTATCTTCACGTTTCGCTTTCAGCACATCCCTAAATGTGTAACCAAAAATATTAATCAGTTGACGATATTCAGCTCTTTTGTGA
>QLNU02014176.1:31091117-31111347 GCA_006491805.2 Dysdera silvatica | reverse complement strand
TTTTGGTTTTACGGCTCAAAGACTACAGTGGTCATGCTGCGCCGGGACCTACTGTTTTCCGAGGAATCCGAACCTCTTAAGGCCTAGGGAACCAAACCCCGGACTACAGTGAGCAGTGCGATCTTTATGAGATCTCTGAGTAAGCGTTCTTTTTGCACTGCTGGGAGTCGAACCCGGATTAGCCGCGCAATAGGAGAACGCGTTACCACACTGCGCCACCGCAGGGCTCACTATAATAGAGGTATTCACAAGTATCTTTCACAGTTAAACAATTGATGGAAAATTGGAGAAAATTAGTTTAGCATTCTTAAAAACCCACATCTATAAAGATCGATCTTATAAAAAGAGAATAATATGAAATAAAGTATGGAAATAATAATAATCTAGATGGTTGCCTAATACTAAATGGGGGAAGTATTTCTAGTGTTAATAAGGTATCTTAAAAAAGTCGCAAATGTGATATTTTATATAATTCGTTTATTATATGATGATAATCCGTGCCCACTGATGTAGGAATTTGTGCTCACTGGGTGACAAAAAGCGGATAATTTAATTGTCCATGCATTAAATCATCTCATACATTAGCTAATTTAAGCTCTATCCATGAAGAAAACCACTTTTTATATTTTTTTAAATAATTTGTCCTTAATATTAAGCTATTTCCGCTAAATCCTTTTTAAAAAAATCCTTTTACTTTGCGGAGCCTTGTTAAGTAAGTTATCTCAACTACATGAGAGGAAAAAATTTACATACTATGAGATAAAGCTAGCTATCTTTTCACAAAAATTCTGTTACTTATGAGGTGGGGTTTTAGCTTTAGGAGTCTCTTACGTTCTAGCTTTATCTTTTACGCTTTAGCTTATTTCACAGTTTAATAATTTAGACATTTTTAAACTTTAAGGGAATTTAGTCTTCTATTTTCGTGGATTTAATCTTGTCAACTCTGTTCAGTAATGTTTGGGTCCATAAATAGTGCTTTTAGTAAATGGTCCCTGAAAAGTACACAGGTGGAAAATTATTGGACCAGAGAGTTTAGATCGCTGAATACTTTTGGTTACAAAATATAGCTTTAAGAGTATTTAAATACCTTCCATATTGAAAAGAGATACTTTTATAGAAACTTAATATTCCCCACATGCAGTGGATATTATTATTTTAATTTTACTCATAAAAACGTTTATTATACAAGGTGTTCGGAAAGTCTCAGTTCACTTATCGGTGCACAAGATATTGGTTATATGAAATGTTGAAAATAACCGCTGTGGGCATGCATGCGTGTCCGGACACGCATCACCATGTTGTGCGACATTCTACGCAGTACTTGTAATGTAATCCCGTCGACATACTACATGATGGCATCCCGTAGCCGTAGTAAGTCATTTTCAATATTTCGTGTAAACAGTCTTGTGCACCGTAAATTGAACTAAGACTTTCCAAGCACCCTGTTTAGATGTAAGTTCATGTGATCCATGTACCTCTGTGAATAAATTAGAATCTGTGGAACGCGCGAAATTTGAAACTTTAAAAGCAGAAATTTGCGTGGAAATTAGTTAAATTAGATTTACAGCTTCCACATCCTGTAGTTTAAATTAGAATTCTTGGAATAATATATGAAAAATTAAGAATTGAATGCTCGACCAGTTTCCAAGGCATCTCAGAGCGCGGGAGCTAAAAATTTAGTTTCATTAATTTCCTGCGAACTTCCGTTTTAAAACGTACAGCTTGCTTATACTACAGGTTTTCCCAAAACCTTAATTACGGCGAATAACATGTAAGTTTTATTTTTCTAAATTATCAATTATTAATAAATGCAGACAAAGAATGACTCATGCTATCCTTGCGCCATAAAAATGCAACCAGTCAACCAACTAATGAGTAAAATTTATATAAAAAAAAAACATTTTCGTCGTTTTCATAAATCAGATTAGCGTGCACCGCAGAGGATGCTTTAGACCCGAAGTCTAGTAATTAATTTTCCCTTACTCGTCAATTGCGATGCCAATAAAGCTTACGTATTATACTCGAAGCGATCAATTCCAGGGCAGGAAAAACTCCAATTGTTAATTAAATGCTCTTGACAGGTTCGCTTGGCGCCAGCTTGGAATTTTGAGGTTGGAAATATAAACTCGAACACAATTTAGTCGTGGAACTTCCTTTAATGACTTTATTAGAAAAAGTAGTGTGACGTCATATAGTGAAAACGATGCAAGTCTGACAACCTCGAAATAGTTTGAGAAACATGTTTCGGATGGAAAAATAAAAAAATGTGTGCTCAATATTAAAAAAACAACAACCACAAAGCTGTCCAATGACGACAAAGTTGCTCCTCCTTCCCCCCATTTGTGGGAGAGGGGAAACTTTGAAATATTAAATAGTAACTCCCATTTTTTATTGCAGATTTGGATTCTCCAGAAAAAAATATATAACTTTGACAAACAATTTTTAGTTTCTACTCTCAAAAATGCCTCTATAATCAATAAGAATGGAAGAGCACGAACGTTTTGAAAATTGGAATATCTCAAGTGATGCACTTCGGATAGAAAAATAAAAAAAATGCTTATTCAATATTTTTTAAAAAGCTATCTAATAATGACATATCTTTGGGTAAATAATACGTAATTCTGATCCTGAACATTGCTTTTTTACTTTCTAATAGATGGCGCTGTTATTGCAGAGATAACCGTTCACTCCACCTTTGGGGAAAACGGATGGGGGTCGATTTTAGCATCATTGAATAACTTTGTTAAAAATATTGAATACGTATTTTTTATTTTTCAATCCGAAGTGTATTTCTCTAGATTTCTCATTGACTGACGTTCGTATATCTCTTCCACTTATATCAATTGTGGAGCCATTCGTGAGAGTTCAAATTAAAATCTTAGGTCAAAGTCATGTAGTTTCTTCTGCAGAACCAAATCTGCAATAAAAATGGGGGTTCCCATTTAAATTTCAGAACCCAATCGGCAATAAAAATGGTGGTTCACATTTAAAATTTTAAAGATTTCTTTCCCCCACTCCTGGGGGGGATTCAATTTTGCCATCATTGAATAACTTTTTTAAAAATAATGAACGCCTTTTTTTTTATTTTCCAATCCGATGTGTATTTTTCAAGGTAGTTCGGGTTACCGGACTTTTGGGACACCCTGTATATGTAAAAGCATGTTACGTTGTATGGGACGCAAAATGTGCTCCGCTTAAAAAAATCCAACTCCATAGAGCACTTCTTGTACGCCTCAAAGGATGTAAATTATATCTTGCATTTTTCTGGATGAAGGAGGCTTATGAAACAGGGGGAAGCATCTGAAAAACAACACAGCAGCCCACACGATGTATAACGCAATGGCAGGTTGTGTGTAAAACGACCCCCGTACCCTATTTTGATCAATGAACTGCACCAAGTCGAACTGGAGATTTTTAGAGCTCAACCTTTGAGCGTCAAACATTGAGAATATATTCTTCTTACCCGATGTGCGAAAGACGCTTGTGTCATAGGCACCAAATAAGCGATGTTTATTACCTATTGTGATTGTTATATGACAAATAATTGGAAATTTATGAGTGAACGCAAAAAGGGCCCCATATGGGTTAAAATGCCTCTGGGCTACGCGACTGAAGGTAGCGAGTAGGTGTATAAAATTATTTTTTATTTTAGACTTTGCATGTACGTGTCGTACTTACAAGCGACCCTATTACAAGGGAATGAAAGAAATTAATGTTCTGCTGATAAAATACCCAAGGGCAAGTATATCTACTTAAAAACAACAACTGTACTTAGCGAAATGTGATCTTTTACTCAACCGCATTTAACTAATGAAATTATATAATGCTCAGTTTTTTGTAGCGAGAAAGAAGAACATTACGACTATTTAAATTTTATAGGATCTTACAATTCTGTCTTCGTAATACAAGTTGCATTTTATTTTAGCATAAAATAAAGGTATAATTAGGTAATGAAAGTAATTAATATATTCCCATTTCCTAAAAAAAACTTGTTTTGCACATGTGTTATACATATGTAAACAATATGTATACATATATATTGTTTTAAATATGTCAATATCATACATTTGAAAATCAGTTTATTTCATGATGTCGATTTCATAGAAATTTTGTATTTTGCGCACATCATAGATATAATATTTTGAAAGACACTGAAAAAAGTATTATATTAAAATTCGGTTGTTGAATAAGGCCGAAATGTATGCCTCAAGGTAACGCGGTATGTCATATGAGATATCATCTCACTGGAAACAAATCACTGCATGGTATGACATCCTAATGATACATTTCTAAATGACAAAATTTGTTAGGATTCGAAGACGATCACAGATACATCAACGTTACGAACTCGGATATGAAAACAATAGTTTATTAGTTTTCAAGCATCGATACTTAACAGATAGTATTAATTCAATTGAATAGATTTAATTTACATTTGAATTGAATAGATTTAATTTACATTTGAATTGAATAGATTTAATTTACATTTGAATTGAATAGATTTAATTTACATTTGAATTGAATAGATTTAATTTACATTTGAATTGAATAGATTTAATTTACATTTGAATTGAATAGGTTTTAATTTACATTGAATAGAACATTTGAATTGAATAGATTTAATTTACATTTGAATTGAATAGATTAATTTATTTTGAATTGAATAGATTTAATTTACGTTTGAATTGAATAGATTTACTTACGTTTGAATTGAATAGATTTAATTTACGTTTGAATTGAATAGATTTAATTTACATTTGAATTGAATAGATTTAATTTACATTTGAATTGAATAGATTTAATTTACATTTGAATTGAATAGATTTAATTTACATTTGAATTGAATAGATTTAATTTATATAAAATATGTATAAATTACATAAAATATATTAGGTTTCGTAAGAAAATTGGTATTTTCTGTTCGTGAATCTTCGCCCTAAAATAAGGCTGCTGCAAATATAAAAAAAATGCTAAAGTGCACAAAATAAGGAACAATTATCTACTCAAATATATAGAACGAAACAGAAGCGTATAATTCAGAGTTTATGCCGAGGAGTCTGTCTAGAATGATATTTTGAGAAAAAAAATTATGGACATTTAAGGCAAGATTTAATCTCACACAGTCCTACGCCATAGAAAACGTTAAAACTAATACACACACACACACACTATATCTGTTGGGACTGTGGAAAGTACCGTTTTAGACAGGTTTATTGTTATAGATATTGGATGTTTCGAGTACATAACAAAACATAAGTATTACGCGAATTTATAAGAAGTTCGGTAAAACAAAACATATGTTTATTAGCAGGTTTCAATAGATATTGAACCCGCTATTGCTTTTGGCTTTCTGTCTGTCTGCCTGTCTATACGCAATAAAAAGGACAAGGCAAAGGTCTTCCGTAAATGCAATAATGATGGTTATTGTTAACGTGGAAAATCTACCGAGTTACTTGAGAATTAGAGAGTTGCGAATTAGAGAGTGGAGGATTATCGAGTTGCGAATTAGAGAATTGCGAATTAGTGTTAATTGAAACCCGCTAAATTTAAATATCGACCTTAGGTGATTTGCTTTCACTCGCTTGTTTTCGATTAAAATTATCGGAGGTTTAACAATTAATTCTAGTTGTTTTAAATACTGGCTCATCTTTCTGATCTCTATAAAAATGATTTCCTGATTGCGTAGAATCATTTTGTTAACTTATGATCTCTATAATCAACGTTCTATCGAATATATTTATATATTTAAAACACTAAAATTATTAAAGAATAAATTTAAGTGTTCGTTACTTACAAGATCTACTCGAAAACAGAATAATTCAACACCCTATTTGAAAATAAAAAAAAATTCAGAAGACTAAACTTTTAGACTTCAAAATTTCAGTAAGAAACAAAAACGATTTCAAAATTTCGAATTAATTTAGGGGAATATGTACCACAAACGATGTCTCGCTATTTTTATAGCTATTCTATAAATTCTAATCTTAGCAAGCTAGCATCGAAAAGTGAAACTGGCATCTGCTGCAGTAGAAATGGTTATTTTTACAATATCAAGATTTCCAGGTGCTAATCCTGATTGCATTAGCAATTTATTATAGTGGTTCCAAAAAGAGCTGTCACTTCACAAAATAAATGAGCTAGCCTCAAAGTGAGTTTCAGCTTATCTTCTCAGAAAAAAAAAAAAAAGTTGCGGCAGGATAAGGCTGGGTCAAGACACAGCATGCATTTATATTAGGAATAAACCTAAATTTTAGGGCGACGCAGCCGTAGAGCGGTTACAATACATTCGTCTAGCAAACAGTGGCGTATTTACTAATAGGCTAAATCAGTGACGTAAGAAAAGGAGGGCTCAGGGTGCTATGCCCCCATTGGATATAAAACCCATTAGTTTAATATAGGCTGCATCACAAAATCTTCTTTAAAGGCGCTTGAGACGCCTCCCCCCCCCATAGCTACCTGAGCCCCATATGAGCTTTAAATTGCTACGCTATTGGACTAAGCAGGCTAAAGCTTGCGGCGTCGAATTTTTGACGAAAAGTATGCCCCGAGAAGTTTACAAAGAAGCGCAAGACTTTTTAGCCAATTGAGTTATTAATTTGGAAGGAAAGTTTTCTATTTATTGAAATACTGCACAATTTCTCCGTTCGCGGAACCTTCTATTTAAATGAAAATAGGCAACCAGTAGGCCTATATTTTGCCTTCTTCAAAAACAACCAATCGTTAAACAAACTGAAAACAAAGAAATAGAGATGAATGCAGCGAAATCATCATCATCTGAACGTTATTCGGCCACTAGATTATTTGTGGAATATATTTTTAAGGCCATGGCAATTATTTTCCGAAAGAGCGATTTCTTGTTCGAGGCGAATGAAAAATTATTTGAGATCCACTATGTTGAAAAACGGATCGAACTAGTTCGCAATTTTATCAATCAAATAAGACATATAATTTATAATCGATTTTCTTTAATACTCTTACGGATTTTATAGAAAATAAATATTGACGGTAATATTTCTAAACACTTATGCTATATACTTATAAACGCCTCTAGTGAAGACTGAAGTTCAAACGAAGTTTGTCCTGTCAGTACAGGGATTCTAATATAATAGAATGAACCATGAAAATAGTGTCCGCGTCCGTATCTGGAAGTGACCTCCAATCAGAAGTTTGAAACATATTATTGTAAATAAGTTTCTGCTGGGGAATTTTAAACTGACGGCAAAAAAGTGATGATCGTATCTGAAATATGTTCGTTAAGAAGGCTTTCATTACAATTATACATAACTATTATTTTATTTAAAATGTCAAGAAGTACAATAGAACTTCTGTTTAAGTGTAAAGATTTTATAAATTTAAAACTTTGATACAACGCTTTAAACGAGCAAATTTTTTATTCCTGTCTGCCACGATTAAAATAAACCCGTCGTGGGCATAAACTTATAAATTCTCAAAAGTAGGAATGTGTTTTCTGGCCAAAGAAAGCTTTCAAATAGACGAAATTGTGGGAAAATATTTGTTTGGGGCTTCATGCCGATATGTGGAACTCCGATATAGGTGAAGAAGTTCTACTTCCGGTGTAATGGTGCAAAAATTTTCTACTTCCGGTGTATGGGCGCCAAAGAGTTCCATTTCCGGTGTATGGGTACGCGACGACACTTTTGTGGAAACACAGGCATGATTTCTTGGGCTTATTATATTTATGCACTTGTCTGGTTAAAATTTCATAATAAATAAGCACATGCTATTTGCCCAGTTATACAAATGCGATTAAGTGAGTTTCGTCACCTTAAAACATAGGAAAAATTTTAAGACAATATTTTACACATTTATGCAGTATGCTCTAATGTGGGTTCGACTGTATACGTCCATGTTCCTTACCATGGTGGATGATTCTTTAAATCGAAACGGTGTGGCCATCATTTATTCTATTATGTATTACACTATTTATTCTATACCATAGCTCGTACAGTGAGCATTGTTACTTACTTATTTCACTATTTGTTCTGTCACAACACGTATTGTTATCATTATTACATTATTTATTTCATCATTTATTTTATGTCATAACATATGTATTATGGGCATTATTTGTTTCATTATTTATTCTATGTCATAACCCGAGCATAATTTATGCAAATTTTCTTGAACTGTTCAGCATACTAAACTAAAAGAGGTGGTAATTAAGATTTTCCCAAGCGGGTCGTTTGCTGCACGTTTCAAAAAAACGAAAATATAGTTTTTAATCTCTCTGCAATTCATGTTCCGGAATGAGGAATATTTTGTAAGAATTAAAAGACACCCTATTAATTTCTCTGCTTTATCAAATTTAAATGTTTATGGAAAGGTGTTTCATTCTATGTACGTTTGTTTAGTTCGGCTGAGTAATTATTTTACGTGCTTAAGTATTATCGCAGCGCGACGCAAAATAAATAATATGATTCAGGATTTGCAAAAATATATTCGTCGCGATATAGTGCAGATACTACAGGAACACCCATACTCTAATGGTATTAGATCATGTTATTAATTCAGTTCAGTGTATGTATCGCCTCAGTAAGTTTGGCGCAGTGGCTCGTGCTGTCCTTGCGCCATAGAATTTAACTCAACCAACTGTTCTGGTTGGATTTCTGAGGAAGGTTAGCAACACCTAACCGAAATATTTGTAGAATCGCTTCAATATAATTACGCTATTACACGAAGGTCTCTGTAGTTTCCATCTTCATAACGATTCATTGGACTTTGCGGGTATTGCGTCTCTTGTTTTTTTTCACGTCGAAGATGTACGAAACGAAAGAGCGGGTGACCAATTTCTCTCTTGTTGCAAGTTCAGTTATGAAAAGAAATTAACTAATGATTATTGTCTTCTTTCCCAAACCGATTAAGGAGGAGGAGGAGGAGGATTGTGCAAGGGTTTCATTGGGAAGGGTGGCCGCCGGGGGCGGCGCTGTAATCCCAGACAGGACGCTTGAACAGCGTAATCAGCCGCCGAGGCGGCTGAGGGGGAGATGGATTGCCGATCAACACGGCATTCATAGATGCACGTTCACGTAAAGTCGTCATTCAACGCACACCGAAACCAGCTGCCGGGGGGCCGCCACGGGGAACGGCCACGGCCCAGGCAGCAGGACCGGAGACACCCCCATGGGCCAGCCGAGTAACCTACAGGAACCGGCCAAGCCCGGAAAGGAAGGTGTTTAGCACAGCCACGGAGGCAGCGCGAAGGCGGGGGGATCCGGTGGGATCCAGGAGGTCGGACAGACCTGGTGGCGAGGCGAGGCCTAAACGGCGGCAGGCGAGAAGGAGCCAAAACCGATTAAGAGTTATAATAACTAGGCAGAGCAACCAATGGGAAGAGAAGCTTGCTCTTGTGACAAGAGGGAAATTGGTAAGCTTTTCTTTTTCTCTTCTTAGGATGTTCTATACAGTTGCCAATACAGAGTTAACGGTTTATAAAAATCGTTGTTTGGGTTATTATAGGAATGTGCTTTATTTTTTTTAGATTTTGTGGTTTAGTAAAAAGATTTTTCAATAACTGAGCATTTAAAAAATTATCGATTGACATACGAATTAGTTTATAAACCATTAATTGCATGCACTAAATAAGAAATCGATAATGAAGAATATTATTTTTACAAAACTCTATTATTTATAAGAAATCTTATTATTTTTAAAAAATCCTATCTTTTTTAAGAAACTCTATCATTTTAAAGAAAATATGACGCTTTTAAAACACTACTTTTTTAAGAAACTGTCATATTTAAAAAATCGAATTTTTCTTATCTGCCTAATTATTCTTTTCTACTTAAGCATAATTTGAATGATTACGATTACAAACATTAATTCAAAATTCTATCCAATTACTTGTATTTTGTCATGACGTACACGCAATTTTCTACATACCTACAATTTAACGATTGAAATCACACTTTCAGTAAACGCTATAATAATAAAGCATAAGAAATTTTCAAATAATCGAATATGCGAGAATGATAGTAATTTTAAGGATGATTCGATAGTAAAAATGGAGGCGATATCGCATTTGTTGCCCAATATCTTACATAAAATAAAAGATTTCCGAGAAAAATTTTTGGCAAGCTTTAAAAACAATGTACTTCAAAAGATTGATTATACCAAGCTGAGATGATATATTGGTATGTAACTAATGACTCTTCTGGAAAAAAAAGAGTGATTTTCGACGTAAGTATTTTTCCAAATTTTAAAAATTTTCGTTCAACGATACAATACGGTAAATGGATCATTGAATCTCTTGCATAACATTTTGCATATGTAGGCTGTGTTAATAATGATTAATAAGTTTTAATAATTAATCGCGTTGATATAATAAATGATTTATTAACAGTGGTGAACGCAATATTCATTATTTATTATACAATTATACTCCAGATTTAATGTCAATTATGACAACAATCAATGTGATAAGAGTCTTTATCTTCAAACTAACCTCATCAACTCCAAATACACTCTTTTGAAAAAAACAAAAACAAAAACAAAAAAAAAACACCAAATTACCATGAAGAAATTATCTGTTTTTATTAAAATTAAATATATATCCAGCACATACGCAGGTAAGGAAATGATAAAAATATTCAGGGCCGTAGGACCCATCAGTGGCTAGGAATTGCATATTGAATGTTCAAATCAATAGTTGGTGACCCCCCCCCACTCTGGGTGACGCTTGCTTCTATACGCCTATGTAATGAGTGATAAAGGTTCTTAATGTCATCCTACTACACATTCTGCCAAGCATTCTTCACTTGTTGCTCCAGATATACGATATTTCGCGGTGCCGAATCTGACTGTCTACCATGTCCCTTACATGTTCGATTGGCGAAAAGGTCTGGTGACCTTGGGTGCCAAGGAAGCAACTGGCAGATACAATATGGGAGCCGCATGAAGCCTGGCATTATCTTCTTGTAAAATGGTCACAGGCTGTCGTGTCGTGAAGAAGTAAAGCGAACGGCCGCAGAATATCATCAATCTATCATTGAGCTGTTAAAGTTGCACGTAGGATGACTAAGGCCGCCCTGATGTCGTATGAGATGGCACCACACGCCATCACACTATGGATAACGGATGTGTGCCTCTGTAAAACAAAGGATGATTGGGACCGGTGGCCCTGGTACTTTCACACACAGATCTGATGGTCAGCCACTCCAAGACTGAAGCGGGATTCATCTCTGAACACCATGCGATGCTAATCTGCTGGCAGCAATGATGATCGGCTACGACACCACTCCAGACGACTCTATCAATGGTGTGGGGTTAAAGGCAAACGTCTTAAAAGCCAGTGTTAGCGCAACCATACCTCAGCCAAGCGTAATGAAATGGCGGAAGGTGTCACGGGTGGTATGGAAGAGACTGTAGCCCGTTGGACGGCGGAGAGTGAAGACGTTGGGTCAGCTCGGGCTTGTTGCACAACCAACCAATCTTCCCTTGCATTAGTGCGCCTTGGCCATCCAGAGCCATCATTTCGCCGAAGAGTTCCTCGCAGAAACCATTGCTGCCAACACCTTTGCACAGCACCTTTGCACTACAGTGCACCGTACGGTGCACTGTAGTCCGGGGTTTTGTTCCCTAGGCCTTAAGAGGTTCGGATTCCTCGGAAAACAGTAGGTCCCGGCGCAGCATGACCACTGTAGTCTTTGAGCCGTAAAACCAAAAAACAAAAAAAAAAAGAAAAGAAAACGAAAGAAACCGTACGGTGCAGGTGGGGGTCTATTCCTAGGTAGGACAAGCCAGCTTCCCGCATCAGGACTATGCAACCATGTTCGAAGCCGCCAAATTAGCTATAAGGGTTTTAACAACACCGTAATAGATCCAGAGAACTGCAATGCCTACAACGAGAGAAAATAAACCTTCCGCAATTTTTACTTATTTTATACGGTGCCAGTTGAACAGTAGAAATGTGCTCTATGATAGAAATTAACACTCCTTGGCTCTAAAAATTTTATCATTTACATAAATACATAGTATAAAGGAATTTGCATGCGAAATTTTGAGATGATCGGATAATTTTTTAGGGGTGCTTCGGTTCTTTTCTTATTTCTTTCTTTTTTCTTTTTTTTCTTTTTTTGCAAAAGAGTTTAACTTATCCATTCAACTTCATTGATTTAAAATATTCTTTCAACTCAAACTTAACAATTCAGTTTTGCCTTCAATTCGTTTCTTATCTTCAAATAAATTACGAAATGATAAGAATAATTTCGTTTGCTATTGCTTTTTCAAATCACATCTGATTTTTTTACATCGTTTTAATGTACTTTTAATTTATTTATTAACATTATAGTTTTAATTTGTTCTTATGTCCAAATTGTATGCACGGCCTCATTTTGTTTGGCTGAGAATAGCCCTGGTTCTATCACCATAAAAGTACAAATAACTGACCTACCAAGTTCGTTTTTTTTTCTTGTTTGCTCTCAAGTTTAAATTGTGTTTTCTGGAATAATGGGACTAATATTTAAGCATTGCGCCACAAAATTTTAATCAACCAACTACTATTTAAACCTGAACTCTAAATTCATTTACATGCGATTAACCAATTAAAACCAAATGAAATCCGGCCTAAAGTTTATAATGTGGAAGTTGAGTTATAGGAGCGAGGAAGGAGTAGTTAACACATTGATATATTTATTAAAGTCAACAAGTCAATGAAGTTAACAACGAATCGTTGACTTTAATAAATTTCGAGGAGAGTCTCGCCTATACTCGTTCGACGTTTAGATTCTTTCACTTGTCGCTTTGAGCAGTCCAAGCACAAGTTAATTGCGAACTCGTCCGTAGCAAAGCTTCACGTTCGCTCACAGAGGGGAATTTAACCGATGCGTCTAGCTCAATGAGAAGAGCATTTGACCGGTTATTAAGGGGTCATGGATTCGAGTCCCCTCAGGTGACGAGAAATCATTATTTTCTTTGCAAATGTTCATCATCCAATACTCCGATATACAGGGTGTTTGGAAAATATCTGGCAAAACTTTAAGGGGTGGTAGGGGACACCAAATAAGGCATGTTTGACCATATCCCCGTGTCCTCAAAGGGTCCGGTTTATTGGCCCGATTATTGATTTAACTGAATTGACTTAGCATTATTGATTTAACTGAATTGATTTAGCATTATTGATTTAACTGAATTGATTTAGCATCATTGATTTAAATAAATCGGTTTATCATTATTAATTTAATCAGATTGATTTAGCATTATTGATTTAACTAAATTTATTTAGCAGTATTGGTTTAACTAAATTGATCTAATATTATTGACTTAACTATGTTGATTTAGGATTATCGATTTAACTAAACTGATTTCGCATTATTGATTTAACTAAATTGATTTAACAATAAATGCAATGGCTCAATAATCAGACGTCAACGTAGAAAGGATACTTCAATCTGTAATCACAATTCGTTCATTGGAAATCAAGAAATTGTTTGGGCGGAACTTTTGGAGTGGTTTAATAAATCAAATTAGACGCTTCTGAAAGGCTTTATAAATGAAGACTTATATCCAGGAAACACGACTATAAATCTAAGATCTAAGCCATAAGTTAAATCAGAGGCGTCAGGTATCCCTGTTCATATGGGAAAACACTTCGTTCAACAATTTAACTGAAAAATTTGGTATCGTTATCATGTTTAACATGAATACACTTCTTCAGAAGAAGATTATTGCACTTTTTACTGAATACTTTTGCATTTTTAAATGCGAAAACGGAAGGCATTTGAAGATATATATTGATTTTCCCTTTTTTTTTAATCCCAGGATCCTTTTCGAGTGACTGGACTTTCGGAGTGGTTCCGTTATTGTGGTAAAAAATCAAAGTTTTCTAAGTAGAGAATTTTTTCCGAAGTACTTTACGAAACTTCGAAAAAAGAGCAACTTCGGAAATACGAATTCGTTGAAGGTAGCGTGATATTTATTGTATAGAATGATACATATGCACCTCAAGAATAGAGGGTGATTATAAATCTTTACGAAGAGAGAGCGTGTATCAGACATCTTCCCCGGATTCCTCCATAAAAAAAATTCAAATTCAAAAGATGTCTTCCTTTTGTGATTTTCTTTGCAGAAACTTTGACTTCGTTAAAAATACAAGAGTTTGAAAGAGAATTTTGAAAGTGACGCTGGTGATCGCTGAATCTGAGTTTAATTTTAATTTGAAAGTTTAAGTTTCGTAAGAAGAGAATGGCGGTGATCATGGCCTCATTTCTTTTAAACCTTTCAAAAAAAAAAATTCTAAACCTTTCACGAAAACTTCTTCTGAAGAGATGACTTGCTCTCATTGTCCAGTCACATTTAAATTTCTTTTATGGTTTAACCACTAAGGGTTTTATTTCTTCAGCCATTTATTATAAATTTGTGTAAACTGGCCTTCGATGTCTAGTTCATCCATAAATTCATTAACAAAAACATCTACTGTCATCTACATGAGTGATATCAGCCTAAATATTTACGTTTCACAACAATGGCTGTCGATTTTTTCTGCAATGGTATTGGTGGATTCATGTTTAAAGAATCCATAGTTTAACGAGGTATAACAGACTTGGATATGGGAATAAAATTCGGGACTACAGTATTGTAGATTAACGCACAGTTGTACCTGGGGTATCAAACTCGCACGAGGGTCCACTAAATAGAGCTATTCGCTATTAGGGAATGTCCGATAAAAAAGTGCTATAGTAATGCTGTATAAAGATACATTTTTTTTCTAATGGAACATAGTTTTCAAAAGCAAAGGTGATAAGTAAAAATCTAGTGAAAATTTTGCAGGCACTAAAATAATAATAATATAATCATCAATATATTATATAAAGATATTATACCATACGAATCATCATCATCATATTCAACCATTATCTATCCACTGCTGGATGAAGGTCTCTCCAAATGCTTTCCACACAAGTCTATCCTGAGCAATTCGCTTCCACGTCACCCCAACCTGTTTTCTTATTTCATCCACCCATCTAGTTTGAGGACGTTTTCTAGGTCTTCGGTGGTCTCTTGGAATCCAGTTCAGAATTTCTGTTGTCCAACGTTGATCAGTTCTTCTTGCAATATGCCCAGCCCATCGCCATTTCAGCCCTTTTACTTTAACAATGATATCCCCTACTCCTGTTTGCTTTCTCACTCGAGTGTTTCTTTTTCGATCTCTCCTAGTTATTCCAAGCAAGCGCCTCTCTATGGTCCTTTGTGTTGTCTGTAACTTTCGTGTTGCTGCAATTGTTAGACTCCACGTCTCTGATCCATAAGAAAGGACTGGCAATACATACGACTGACTGAAAACCATATGAATATGATGTGTTATATCAATATACTACTTTTTTAAAAGTTAGAGGGCCTTTCTCCATTTCCTTCTGTCATACAATGCATTTCCTCCATTGTCCTCCGTTCCTCCAGGTAATTGAATCAATATTTCTTTTTTTTATTTCATCTCGTATCGCAGCTATATTTTTCGTGATCTTTCTTTACTCCTCTTTCTCCTCTCAAGAATATACTCCAAAAACTTTTTCTGCCATCTCTCTCACCGCTCATTTTCATTACGTGCTCAGAGCATCTGAGCTACTTGTTCTCGACTTTTTCTTCAATGGATTTATTATTTTCTACTAGACTCAAAATAATTTAATTTCTGCCTTTGTCCCGCCTCTTTCGTCGCAGCATTTGTGTCAAACGTATATGCTACATTATATTTTTAGTTTACTGTACCGTAGTATCTGGATATATGTTCTTGTATTACGTGTTTTTTCCTTATAAATATTGATGTGTGAATTCAGCATTAATTGTATTGATAAAATACATACGTATACTAGGTTTTATCCCTTAGTTCGTTTGAACTTGTCTTCATTTGTTCCATCGAATTTATGGAATTCGTTACAAAATAACTTCAGTAGAATAAACAGTATTTCAGTAGCACATTGTATTTTAATATTTGTTCAATAACATTTAAGACTTTCTTGAAATAGTCTTTGATTATCCATGTTTGGCGCAGTATAGCACAGTTGCTCTTACGCCATACAAATCCAAATGAACAAACAAACATTTAAGACTCGTCATTATTTTACATTGAACACACACCACATGTACAACAACCCTTATTTGTGGCAGAACGAGGCTTGCTGTCCTTTTGCCCAAAAATATAACCAATTTAAATAAGTTAATAAAACTAACAGTTTAAATAACGTTGAACCTGTTTAAGGTGAATCACCCTTCACGCAAATTCTCTATCCTTAAATTCCCATTAAATGTCAAAAATGAACGCGAATTCCCTCATCACATTTTCGGCATAATGCGGAGCAATTTTGATACGAAAAACAGTTTTGTCATTGGTGATTATACGTACTAGCGAGGTTCAGTTTTATTCGGTAAGTATGTGAAAATGACGTACAAGCTTTTAAATAAGTAGATTAATTTTTTAATAAGACAAAATACGGATCTATCTCTTGATAGTAATATTAATCTTACATATTTCAATATTAATCTTATTTATCTTAATAGAAATCTTAATAATAATCTTAATAGCAACCTTAATAATGATCTTAATCTTGATAATAATCCTAATAACTGTACAATAATTTTAAATAATGATCTTATTAATAGAAATTTTAATAATGATCTTGCATTATCCGTGATATTCTTAATAATGCTCTTAGTAATCTTAATTCGATTTTCTTAGTAATCTCAATACAGTACTATTAGTAACCTTAATAAAGTTTTCTCAGTAATTTTAATAATATTACGGTAATCTTAACAGAATTTTTATACTAATCTAAATAGTATTCTTTTAGTAATCTTAGTATCCTAAGGGAGAGTTCAAGTATTACGTAAGCACCTTTGTGGGAGTGAGGGGTTGTCGTTGTGCTTATTTTCCTATGTTAGCCAATGTTAATTTTTGCTTACCAGGGGGGGGAGAGATACAAATTGCCAAAAATGTTGCTTACGTAATACTTGAATAACCCTAATAGTAACCTAAGTAGTATTCTTATATTAATTTAAGTAGTATTCTTATATTAATTTAAGTATTATCCTTATAGTAATCTAAGTAGTATTCTTATATTAATTTAAGTATTATCCTTATAGTAATCTAAGTAGTACTTTATAGTAATCTGGATAGTACTGCTATAGTAATCTTTGTAGTAACCTTTTTTTGATAGTAATCTTAATAGTAACCTTTTTTGATAGTAATCTTAATAATCTTGACTGTAAGCTTAATAATTAATTGGACAGTAATTTTAATAGTAAATTTGATGGTAACTTAATAATATTCGGAGCAAAGTTTAATTTAAATAACAGAGGGAGAAGAAATTTCAAAGATTCGAAAATAAACGGAATTGATGAGGGTGTTGATAGGAGCGGTCCATAAACTTGACTAGAAACAGATAACCTGCGACCCGCATGTCAAAAGATACATCTGCTTTTTCTCACGTTAAAAACATTTTTTGACAAATTTTTGGCTGCTTCGAAGTAAAACTACCTAAAACGAGAGTACGAAAGGAGCTTTATTCCACCTTTAAAGGAAAATTTGAGAGCACAACATGAAACCATCTGTAATTTCTTTTAAAAATCTTTAAAAAAAAAGGGTATACTTAAAGAGAGAAAAGCGTGCAAAATCTTGCTGAATGCATGCGTGAAAAAGTTTCTTCTATTTGCTTGCAATCTCATCAACAACGTTTTCAAAAGCACTTGGATAATATGAGTTACGTAAGCTAGAGTTGACCTGCTTTCTTTGCTATACGTAAACTTGAAATTTTGGGATTACTATAATCCATCACTTTTAGCGGTGAGGGGAATGAAATATCATAGAATGATGAATGGGTTTGTGGACCAATGACCGTGAACCTGTGAGCGTAAAGTTTGGGTTCGAAATCTGAGGGCTTCAAAAAAAACTTAATTTTAAACTTTTGTGTTTGTTTTTCTTCATAGCTTTTTTTCCTTTATTTGAGATAGAACTTCTACATGAAAAAAAGCGGCCAAGGGAAGAATTGATGGATTTTAAGACAGGAAAAAAAAGTTGGTCTCTGCGAGTGTTCAAAAACGATCGCTCATCGATTTCGATGAATTGTCTTGGCTGGAGGGAGGGTTGGAGAGTATTTTCAAGTATTAAGGGGCCGGATTCATATTTATCTATTTAATCCTTATTCACCAAGCTACACCATATTACCATGTCCTGTGCACGAAGCGTCAGAAATTGAAACAAAAGTAAGTTGATAAGCGATCGGAAAATAAGCCGATAGTGATCGGTCTGACAGGCCCGGATCATCCAGACAAAATAAAAGAAAAACCAATTACTAAACTGACACAGCTCAGATCAGCGAAGACATTGTCAAACAAGCAAAATGCAATTCTCAACGTCAGTATCCAAATATATTGCATAATAAAATATTATAAACCATATGCTTCAAGATTCTGTCATTATTTACCATGTACTACAAGTGAACCATATCATTTATTGGAAGAAATGGTCAATGCATTTACCCATCACTCAGGAACGAACTGACTGATTCAGTGGATCGATCTTTGAGTGATTTGGCACATCGCTGCCATGTACTTTCGTTTAAGAAAAATATCTCTAATCTCTTTTTAAGCAAATCAAAAATTCTCAAACTTTATATTCTATGTGTCAATTTCGTCCATACTTTTGATCCCATTGAATTAATCTGATAAAAAAATATGTTGGCATTGCAGAGGGAGGCAAATATTGACTCTGGAAACGACTAGGACAACGTGAAGATCTGCAATAATATTATTCTAAGACAAGGCAATAACATTATTAAGCGTGTATTCATTAATACGTTGACTCATAATAACTGCCAGTTTATAATTAATTAATTTTTTATAAAGTTATTTTTTTACAAAAGCGTATTGGTTTGCGATAGATATATCCATTACATTTAACTATTATTAAACCAATAGCTTTTTCAATTCAAGCCCAGCAGAAAATTGGTAAAAAAATATCTTTTTGTCATATATTTATTTTTATTTCTAATTTTCATTGTAGTTATTTCATTCATTGTTGAACGTAAATCTCAAGTTTTCTAGTCAGAGAAAGCAAACCAGTAACAAAGATTTCGTCCGCCCCTGATGAAGAACAAAATCTTTGATATTGGAAAATCTATTGTATGCGTCTCTTCCAGTTTACTTATTGATTTATTTTTCGTTCTATTATAATTTTGTCTGTGATTACATTTTTCTTTTTGATGGTAATTATGTGCCACAATCCCTAAACATTTATCTTTTATATACGTACACATATATATATATATATATATATATATATATATATATATAAAGTGTATATTTTAATAGATAGTTAAATTTATTTCGCATGTACAAACGTAAGCATTATTACAACAGCAAAAAAATATTAAATATTATAGTATTGTTTGTTTGTTTTGTGGTTTTACGGCTCAAAGACTACAATGGTCATGCTGCGCCGGGACCTACTGTTTTCCGAGGAATCCGAACCTCTTATGGCCTAGGGAACCAAACCCCGGACTACAGTGAGCAGTGCGATCTTTTATGAGATCTCTGAGTAAGCGTTCTTTGTACACTATTGGGAGTAAATATTATAGTAAAAATATTGAATTTGATATTTGGTTGACAGTTTCGACACTTTTTGGACGAAAATTTCTGCCTTTTATCAAGAGTATACATTAATAAACCAATTTAAACAAACAAAAGTACGCTCAAAAAACTGAATTTTAAAAGCTTCTACTGCAGACCATTGTTATGAGAACAATTATATTTTTATATTTTCAGAGCCTTTCATTTTTATCAACCTGGGTAACTATTGGAGTTAGATATAAAAAGTTTCTAAAAAGTCTGTGTGCAAACCAAACTTCGTTAATTATCTCATATCGTTTTCTAGCTTCAGCAATGCAAGATAAGTTCTGTTAATCCATATTCACATTAATACCTGGCTCTTTTTCAATTTTCCCTGAAATTCGCACTATCAAACTATTTTCTGTGTGAAATATTCCCATCGACAAACAATAATCGCTTGAAATAGCAATATTCCAATTTCGCTAGGAGTTTGCTCCGGTAGATTCTTGAGGAAGGACAGCAGCGTTTCTCTGAAACGCGTGGGCGAATATAAAAACTGCGTTTAATAACGTTGATACTAACATTTAACTTACGTTACGTATAGTGCTACGACAATTTTACGCTAAGTAAAAGATGTTACACACGTTCTAATACTCAAGAGATATTGTGAATTTTTTAA